>VXAD01012653.1:560946-822503 GCA_013399195.1 Dicrurus megarhynchus | reverse complement strand
TCCTCTCCCCGAGCACCCTCCCAGTTGCTTTTTTCCTGACAAGCCGCTCCGTTGCTTCTCCCGCATGATCCTCATTTGGCAAATTAATGTGCTGCTGCTGATGAGAGACAGTGGGTTACTGTGAGCGCAGGCTCTCTCGTCTCCTCTCGCTATTACACCCTGGCAACATCAAAGGTCCAGTCATCCTGTTTCCATCTTCCCGTGGGTCCGCAGGGCCTGACTCAATCGCTCGGTTCAAAAGTGCAGGCTGGCTGGGACAGGGACAGCCCCCGCCCCATGGCCGCCAACGATGCGCCCACGGACAGCACAGCACATCTTCTTTCCCTTCATCCCTCCTGCGATTAATTGTTGAATTTGGAGGGTAATCCACCTTTTCTCGCTTCACTCCTTTGAACTTCCATCTGAGGCAGACTTTTGTAGAAAGCCTTTTTCCTTCTTCCCCCTCCCACCGCCCTCCCCCCTCAAGCAACTATTTAATTTTTCATGATCTGCCCTCTGGGAGCTGGCAGTTCCCCTGCTGGTAACTACGCTGTTTGTTTTAGCCAGTAACGAGACACTGTTCTGAAAAGTAATTCTGATTGCTCTGTGAATTTAGACTTTATTCCATACATGCTCTTTCTGTGTCAGAGAGAGATCTCTGTGATTTCTCCCTTCATAATAAATCTTGTGTATGGGTGAAGGAAAGGTAAATGGGAAAAGTGCTGAAGATCTGCCTGTTACTTGCCTGTCTCTTGTTCTCAAAAATGTGGTATACTGGTGAGAAATGTTCCTGCATTTAACCATTTCTGGGCTTCTGTAGCCCTGAGAATGGCGTGTGGTCAGATGAGGGAAGCAGCTGTCACAGCTGTATTGGTACCAGCCCAGCTGCAGAGCTCTCTCGCAGGACAAGGCTTGGTGCCCTGGGACACACACCTCCATATCCCTTCCCAGACTTCGGCTCCTAAGCCAAGTGCCCAGAGCCCCTGGCCGTGCGAGGCTGCAGGGAAAGGCAGCTCCTTCCGCAATCAGAGCGCCTTGTGTCTGCAAGTCACTCCATGAACAGCACACGTACCCTGTCCATAGGTTCACTGCCCAAACAGGAGCCAGGGAGAAGCATAGAGGGTCCATATATTCTCCATGTCATCCCCTGCCTGAATCCTTTGTGACAAGGAGCAGTAAATATTTCTCTTCTGCTCGACTTCAAAGGACCCAGGAGGTCTTAGGATGTGGTGGCAGGCCTTGCCATCCAGAGAGGGGCCGGCCACCCTTCAGGACCAGCAACACACACCCAGAGAAGTTTCCCTGAGAAAAGGCAGAAGTCCATCCTGCAGCTATGGATACCCCTGCTACCATGGAGGCAGCATCCCCAGCTGTTCCCACCAAAGAGGTTATATTGCAGCAAATCTGTTCCTGTTCCCTTGGTGCTGTGTTTTATTGTGCTTAGGCAGTGGCTCAGTTTTTCTCTCTTTCCCCGACTGCTGGAACAACTTGAGAGTGCTGGCCTCAGTCCCGAGGACTACAGTAGCTCTTCCTCCCGGGAGAAAGTGGGACAGTCTAAGGATACAGAGTAGCTTAGAGCAGGAGAGGATTGTGTTTCACCCTGTGGGACTTTAACTGGTTTAGGGATTTTCTTCACCTGAGCTGCCCCAGCAGCTGCCCCAGACATCCACGTCTTCTGCCTCACATAAAGTCTCAAGAGAACACAGATAAAATAAAAGAAGGAAGACAAATGTTCCAGCAGCCAGAGCAGTTTGCTGCAGGGAGCTGGGCTCATTCTTGCGCTGACACACAGAATACAGACAGCCTTGGCTCCATCTAACATCCCTAGTCTCCAGTTCTTTCCCCCCAATGGAGCTGAAACAAGCACACAGCAGTTGAGGTTATACAGTGTCTCAGTGTGCTCAGATTTCTTCCTAGTTGTCCAGGGTTTGCAGAATTCACAGTATTGCAGCTTTATCAGGGAAGAGCTTCAGTATGTGCCAAAGTGTGTGTGATTCCAAACAAGAACAAACCATTCCATTAAGTACCTGTCTGAGTATATTTTCATCTAAGGCAGGCCCAACAAAGTTTAGCAGTCTCCTATAGGGTTTTGGAGCAGGTTACTGGAGGATCTGCTAAAATGTAAAAGTTTGCCAAGGTTACAATTGAATTAAAACAGCTCTAAAGTTCCCAACCGTGCCCCTCCCATTACCTCAACAGGATTTAGGTACATTAAAGAAACAAGGAGAATTACAAACCCATACAGTGTAGTAGTGTCAGAGTTGCTGGTATTAAGGCACTGAATGTCATCCTAAATGTTTCAATTTGAATCAGTAGTTCAGACCAGGACCTCAGATCTCAGTGACTAAAAATCTTGCTTCGGGCATCCCTGTTGTGTTTTTTTCCCACATAATGACATCGTTGCATGTAATGAGATGTTAACAATTCATTCACTGCTTTACATCTGTCATGGAGGAGAAAATTGTGTCTTCTTATGCACTGATTAGTGTAAATTAGTCATGGCAAATTTTGAGAAGTCCAAGCTTCAGAAATTATGGCAAGAATGATGAAGACTCAAAGGTATGTTTGGAGGGCACTACCTACTTCTGGAGAACTCGGCCTGAGGTTTGATTAATTTCATGCCAGATGTATGCCTCTCACAACCCTGCATGCTTGTTTTGAAGGACATGGCATGCTGAAGGGAACTGATTAAGCCAGTCAGAGCACTGTGAGGTTCAAACCCTTACTAAAACCCTCTTCTCTATAACCTGTAGAAAAAAACCCAAAGCAGAAACAAAGAGGTCATTTAGGGGATAAAAACTAGGGAATATCCAGGAGCAGCTCTTTGCCTGGGGGTAAGGACAGTCACTCTTGAATTTGCAAGTGTTCTTCTTGCAAATCTGTGCTAGTGACAGTATTTTTCCTAGTAGAGTGACCCTAGAGTTCAGTGTAGGATTTAGCCACCCACATGCAGGCAGTTAAACATAGATGTCTGCACGCTAGATATCTAAACTCTTGTTATAGGCAATGGAGAATGAGCCAGTGTGGCCAAGAGAGTTTGGGTCAGTTGCCTGAATATGACCAGCTGGCGCCGTCAGAGATGATCTAGGGTGTTGGGGTATCTGCACTGTCTGGGCAGCATCGTGCAGGACCTGTGGAGAACACACAAACAGACCTGCAGCTGGACACCACACCAGGAAACCACATCCAGAAAGCTCCTGGTCTCCACTGTCTCTCGGTGCCTTTATGCATTAAATTGACTCCAAGGAGCTCTGTGTATCCTACAGCTGACAGACAAAACTTACCTACTTAAGGTGAGCTGAACCCCACTCTGAATGTTTAACTCTGTAATTAAGGTGACAAAGTGTAAGACTGACACTAATGGCGCCACTGCTTGTCTCCTTTTTTTGAGACACCTCTTCTTGAGAGGCAGGCACTGTGCCCCTTTACAGCAGCCTAGATCTTAGGGCCAAAAAGGTGGTTCTGGTGAGCACTTTGAATTTGGGAGGGAAATAACATAAACCATTTCATTTCAGTCTTCTCAAGAGCAAGACTTTTCAGCATGTTGAACCTGTACTGGGCTGTGTGCCTGGAGACTGCTTGATGCTGGGGTGGATGAAGCCACTTCCTTGAAGATTTCTTCCAATGCTCTCGCAGCCCCTCCAAGGGGGAGCTTTCTGGGAGCTGTTTGGTCATGGCTCACACGCTGATGTGCACCCTGCTGAGGAGCCTGGCCCTCAGGTGAGAGCTGAGGACATGAGAAACCTCAGTGGTAGGTCCTAACAGCAACACTAAAAGGGACAAACTGAACGCAATCTTTTGTTTGGACAATATTGAAATAATTTGCAATGTCAGAAAAATATATTTTACACAGATATTTACCAGAACTTTCTGTTTCTTGAGAAACTTTGGCTGTTCAAGCTTTGTGCTCCTGAGGAAAGCACAGAGTCAATGACTGTTTCTCAGGGTCAGAGTCTGAGCTACTGCTGCCTGCTGAGCAGCAGCCCGCATAGCATCTACAAGCAGGGGAACAGGGGAATGTTTTTGCTCTCATGTTTTTCTCTCTCTTACGTTACACCACTCCTTGTCAGCCCTGCATTGGTGAGTATAAAGTACCTCCTGGCCATGACATCACGCCACAGAAAACAGACTAATGAGGCAAAGGAAGCGAGGTTCACTTTTCTGCAGGGAGGCTGGCTCCAATCACCTGGTTGTAGTTAAAACGGATCACACTGAGCTGTTCTGCTTTGTAAGAGCTGAATTTCAATCTCTCTTACTGGATGTTTATCTGATATCTTGTAAAAACTGTTGTCCATTTCTCCTGCCTTTAGATCTTTTGCTTTTATGAAATGCTAAATCTCCAACTCTGACCCTTCAGCAAAACCAGTTCACTTCATCAAACGAATCCTGTGACTTTGATTATGTAGGAGCTTTCATTAAAAGTGTCCAAAGTAAAGCAGACAAGGAAATGTCTTAGTGATTTGCAGCAATGCATTGAGAAACAAAAGGAAATGGATGGCAGAGATAAGGGAAATAAAACAGACACAATTTTTTAATAAGGGGAATGGAATTTCCCCCAAGGGTCTGTGTTATACTGCTCTTTAGTAAAATACAAGCAAAACTCATAGTAGTGGAACTTAAATGCAAAATATTGCCAACTTAGAGCAGCACAATGAAATTTCTAATAGCCAGAAAATGCTGACATGAAGGCATTATCAGAACATTTTAAGCCCTATATAACAGTGTTTCCATCAAACAATTGGCTGTTATGGATTCAACCATAAAACTGAAAGTGCCATGGCCACTGCTGCGAGGACGTGTGCTGCAACTACATCACATTTTGCCCTTTGCTTTGTTATTTTAACTGTGAACTTCAATTATGGCACAAGCATTCTGATCTTTTCTCCTTTGTCCACACTGTATTTTGCAGTTTTAAGGAACAAAATTGTCCGTGAATTACATGAATGAGGCTGGTTTTTTCTTCCATGGAACCGTTACTTAACTAGTACCAGTGTGCACTGCAAGGTAAGTAGGGTTTACAAAGGGATCTGGTTAGGATGTAGTACCAGCATAGACTGTGCAGATCAGAGCAAAAAATCATCCAGGTTTTCTGACAAGCTCACCCTTAAATTCTGTTTACTATTGTCCACATGGATTTGCTTGTAGCCTAACATTAAGCAATTCAGAGGATGAGGTTGATGCTTGGGATTTTGAATATTTTTAGTGGTTTGGACATTCTTATAGAAGTGTGTTTGATTGTTATTCCATTTACAAGCTCCCTTATGAAAATTATCTAAACAGCCATCACAGAGCTGCTGTCTTATGTGAAATCCAGTAAAACTATACAGCAATGCTGCTTATGAGTTGAATTTCTTTGTCTTAAAGGTTAGAGCAGATCCCAGGACACGGTAGATCTCATGTGGTCATTTTTTTAATTCCTTCAACCAAGCATAGTACAACCACCCCAAAATGTTGTGTTACTGCTAATTTTTCAACATCATCTATTTTGTTGTAGCATTGCCAAAAGAACTTTTAACAATTATAAAAGTCTATTTTACCACTCTTCCATTTGAAAAATGCTGAGGAGATTTTGTTCAAAGTTTCCACGAAGATTACTCCTCTAGCTGAGACCAGCACGGATGACATCAGCCCAGAAGAGTTTAAAAAAGAACAGTATGTGGAAAGAAGGAGTTCAGGATAAAAAGTGTCCTGTGGCCTTGAGGGAGAACTGAATCTGGCACAAATCCGAAGTAATTTTCCTGATATGGTTTGCAGCAGACCCAGTGGCACTAGCCCAGGAGGGTCTCAGCTGGAGGCAGCCAGGACATGGTGCAGCCAAGTGAGGATCAGCCCCTGGGGCAGGAGAGAGGGGTGGGCTGCAGGACAGGGGTGATGCTCCTTGCAGGAACCCCAGCCCCTGCCCCACTGCTGCTGCAGGAGTGCCATGAGCAAACACACTTAGTGTCCTGGCAAACTGTGAAAGGATTCATAGATATTAGGCCAAGAAGAGTCCATTAGATCATCTTTTCCTCACTGAAGGCCAAATGTGACTTTCAAATACCTTTTGAGAGCCACATGGTGGCACACCCCTTACTATTAAAAGGTCTACATTTTCAGCAAGGCTCTGATACTCAGGAAAAGAGGCCCAGGTTCAATGTCAAGGCTTTTGTAGTAAACCCACACTCACCCATTATCTAGTAACCTTGGGAATCCAATTAAAATGTCTGAGATCTAAAACATGAAGGATACTTCCCACTGCCATGCAAGTTAGATAAAAATACTGAACCATGGGGCCCTTGAGACCTCCCTCATTCCAGCTGTTAGGTGTCCAGGATGGCCTTCCCCTCTGTCTCCCACCCCTGCCTTCCTCTTAGGAGTCCGTGGGACTCTGTCAGCATCAGCAGAACTGACCATCTCTCCCTTTCCCTGTGGAGGGTGCATACAGGGATCATGGAGAGCAGCAAGAGGCAAAGTGACAGGCCTGTGCCCGTGGAATGGCACTCAGCCCTACTTCATGGAGACAGGACACGCAGCAGGCACTGGGGATGGGACAATAAGCTGTAGACCAGAGCTGGTGATGGCAAGCTGTCTCATCCCGAAAGGCATGGTGAGTGTTGCAAAGCCAACCCAGGGCACGGTAAAATCTGATCCTGGTCCAGCGTGAGGGGGAGTAAGTTGCCACTGCTGACCCCTGACTGCAGGGTTTCACCCATACCCACTTTGGCAGAGCCCCAGGAGTTGGCTTCCACCATTGCAGACCCAGAAAAGCACCTGGACTCTGTTGAAAGATGTCAGGAGCTGGAAAAGCCACCATTTCTTCTGCTTGTTTATTCTGGTTGTTAATCTCCTGTCACTGATTAGAAGCTTATAACTAATTTCTCGGTTGAATTTGCCTGGAGTTAAGCCTCAGGTTTTGGTTCTTGTTATGCTTTTCTCCCCTGCATTAAAGAGCTCTGCTGTGCCTAGAATTTCTGCACAAGATGGTATTTATGCTTTGGAATCACATAATCTCTTGATCTTTTTGATCAGGCCACCAGGCTGAGCTGCCAGTCCTGGAGAGATATCTCAGAGATAGCAGCGCTGAACAGAAATGCTAAGTTTGTGCTGGACTGGCTCCACACACAGCTGAGTGCATGGGACAAGGTTCCCTGGTTTAACATTACTGATACAGGAGCACAGGCCATGAATATTGGTGATGGTTTGGAGATCAAACTCTTTGAAAGTATTAAACAGATTCCCCACTCTCTGTAACAATACCTTTTTTCAGTGAAGATGGTCAAACTGTAAAACTTTGTGCTTTTTCAATACTTTCCCTCCTTGTGAATTATACAGGTGTTTCTTTCCTCAGCATCTTCTGCTTTACTCATCCTTCTTCATCCTTATGAAAACACAACAATATTTACTGTCTTATCCTGGTTTAGATTAAATTACAATGAAGCTGCCAGTCTCTCCCTTGGGATCTGTGTAAAATCAATTGTGTTTCTTTATGTAAGCTCCAGGATCAGTAGCTGTAAGAGCAGGGCTCCAGCAGGCAGGGAGCACAGTCTGGAGAGGAGCTGCTCAGCAGCTGATGGCAAGTACCTGACCCTGGCCTGCACATGCAGGGGACCAGTGATGGTGGGTGTGTGTCTGGGTGTGTAAAAGAGGGATGCAGGGAGCCCAGAAGCAGATGCAGAGAAGGGACAGGCTGGTGGCTGGCATGCCAGACCACACAAAGTGACTTTGACACAAGGAACAATTTGGGAGGCCACCATAAGAATTTGCATTGGGAGCAAACAATTGTCCCTGGTAGCATGAGCCATCCATGCACTCTCTGCAAGTCTGTAAAGAAAGGGGATTGCACTGAGGAAATAACTAAATTAATTTTCAGTTTCTTCTTCTAATAAATTTAATCATCAGGACCCAGAAATCTGGCTACATACTCAGGTTGGAAAAAGGTAGTGGCATTTTGCAAGTAGCAAAATAAACTGAGAAACTGCAGTGGTACCTTTGGCGGGGATGTACTGGTGCTCCAGGTATCTCCTGCATCCACTGTGCAGATGGATCTGGCATCCCAGCTTTGTTCACTGGAGTTGGGAGTGTGGGGCTGGAGATCATGGAGCAGAGGACCAGCTCTCCTCTCTCACCTCATGGATGTCATACCAAGGCTTTTAAATCCCTGTAGCGGATACACAGATAATTTGGTCTCAAACAGCTTCTCAGAAAATTACAGCTCCACTGTAGGGATGGCTGGCTGGACACACAGCTGGGTGTTGGGACAGTACATAACACTGATTCCAGCAGCTCCAGCTACCTTGCTCCTACCCCCGAGATCAGCTGGCGGCTCTGGACACCAACAACCCTGCTCCCGGTGGTGTGAGCCATGGCCTGATGGCTCCCAAGCTCTCATGGACCACAAGCCATACATCAACCGGGGGACCATTCCTGTTCTAGCAGCAGTTTCCTCACGTTGGCTGATCCCCTGGTATCACTTACACCCCTTGCAGCTGAAAATAGTGATTGCAGCATCAATTAATGAATTTATTTTGCTTTTTTTTTTCCTCAGAGAATGAATGAATTCATTTTTTAAGGGAGGGTAGTGCAAAGATGATCAATATTATTGCATAGCAGCAGTAACTTAAAAACATCCCAGAAGAATCCTTTCTTTCTCTCTCTCTTTTCTTTGTGACTGGAAAAAAAAGTTAAAAACAAATCTCCTCTTTTACTTGTAGCCTGAGATTTCTGCCAAGTGTATGTTTAGGTCCAGTTTGAAAGATTGGGCGTATAATGGAAGCGTTGAAGTTTTCTCAAGCAGTCCAGAGCTGTTTGATGACATACACTACAAGGTCAGTCCTGTTTGCTGTTAGATTCAGTGGTAACACTTCCTTTAAATTCATGGGGAAACAGGATCAGGCCCTCTATTTAATTTGTATCTATCTTGGTAGGAGGTTTCTTGTTCCTCTAAAACATGCCTGTAGATGATCTCATGATCCCTGTTGTCCATGTGTGCTGGCAAGGTCCTCAAGCACTTACAGCGCTGGCAGGTGACGGCGTGACAGATCCCCTGCAGTCCTCGTGTCACCAGAGGGGCTGCAGGTTGGCATATAGTGCTTTTCATGAGGATTATCCAATTTCCTCTGCAAACACTGCCTTATAGAAACAAATGGAAAAACTGCTTTCATCAAGAAAACAAAGGAAACGTACTTTATGCCTTCTTTGGGATTTCAGATGGATGTGGTTGAAAGGAAGTTACTTACTCTGTTTCCAAATGAAAGTTAAACTGGACACCTAGATTTTTGCCTTAAGTGAAAGGCAAGAGACAGGCTCTCTGTCACACCTTACACAAGGCAGCTGCCCCGTGTACTCAGAGCTCTGCTATGAGTCAATTACATATTTTGCTGAGGAAGTTACCAGAGCTTTTATGGGACGTGGCTGATCACATCTAGAAGTGAACACAGTTCCCCTGTGTTTCCATACCTGCTGCAGGACTCCAGATACCATTCAACTATTTGAGATGTCCACCATCTCCAGAATGCACACAAAATCTGCAACTAGGTCACAGATCAACATTTTGGACTTAAGTCCTGGCATTGTATGGAAATTGCCCCAGATTTTCCTTAGAACAGGAACAAACAGAATCTTCCAAAGATTAAAGTATATTTTCTGTTAGGAACTGGCATTTTAATTTTGAATGAAAGGTTTTTGGTGGAGATTTAAAATGTCTGTTCTTGGCATACATCTCTACACCTAGTCTTGGATTTCAAAGGTTGGCATTTTAATTCAGACTCCACCTACTGACAACAAATATGTTGCTCTGATTTTTTTCTCTTTTGTCCTTTTAAACACAAGAGCAGCCACCACAGCATATTCAAAAAATACTCCTTTGTAATTTTGTACTTTCCCAAACATTCAAAGAAAACAGCAGACAGAGCTAATGCTCATCTGTGGTGACAGCCACTTCCACCTCCCTTTCTCTCTTTAACCCTCTCTGTCCCTGCCTTGAATCCTCCCAGCTGTGAGTTGCAGACATTTCCATGCCAGACATCTTCTTCCATGGCCTTTCCATGGAGGAGAAAAATTTTGTGTTTGTGCAGCACTTTAAACTTCCACAGGCACAGCTTACACTACTGAGCAGATACAAGCTTTACCTGGCAAGATTTTGGGCTGTGTTTTGTTGTGTTTTTGTTACAAATACATAAATAAGAGGCATTGGAAAGCTTGCAGATTTTAATCTTTTTCTGAGGTCTTCCTTTTTTCAGTGTCTTTGAAAATTCAAGATAAATCAGCTGTGTCCAAGGGCATTGCTATCTACCCAGCTCCTGACCCTCACCCCCGCACCCCATTCCAACACACACAAAAGAGACCCTGGGGAAAATCTTTTGAAGTTGAACCCTAAATCACATGTGAAAATGGAAAATCGAGTTCATTAAAAAAACCCCAAACTATATTGTTAAAGTTATTTTAGACCTTGTGGAATGGATTGGGTTTGCAAACAGAAACTGAGAAGCACTGTGCAGCGAGGGGAAGCTCTCCCCATGCAGCAGAGGAGAGGCAGCCCCTGTCAGCACAGCAGAGCTGGGACTTCCTCACAGGTCAGTCCTTCCCCCGCTCAGACAGGTCTCCTTGCAGTGCACTGTCCAGCCTTCCCTGAGGACAGAAGCAGCAAAGAGAGACTCTTCAGGTACTAGACTAGTATAATTCATATCCATTACAAGCAGGCTGTTTTTAACAGGGCCCCACTCCCAGTGTTGGGAGGGAACTCCCAACTTCTGCCACTAGTCCTGGAGAAGGACTTGCAGACCCTCCAACACTTCCTGAACATCAGTGACAGCAATCGTGTCCCTTGCTGCCACTGGAGCTGTCTCTAAGTTCTGGCCAGGAACGATGGATTGAAATGGCAGGTCCTGCCCCTGCAAGGGTCCCTGCTCTGCTGGGACAGCACAGCTGAACAGTGTGCTGAGCGGGCAGAGGACCGGGCAGTGCTCACCACAGGGGCCCTGAGCCCGCTGGCCACGTGTGCTGACAAATGACTTACCTCACCTCGGCACAGCAACAAGGCTGCCCTTACAGAGAGCCAGGCTCCAGCAGCCCTGCCACAGGATGCAAACCCGGTGATAAGTCCAACTGCAATGGTGGGGAGGGGGAATCTTGTCCCTCAACTTGGAACGTGTTCAGGTTTCAGTGGATAACGCCACTGTTCTTGCACAAAATGCCTCAGGACTTCAGACAACCACATGTTTATATGATCATTGGAGTTGTCTTCTCCCCCCACTTCCGTTTTCTCAGCCTGTTGGTTACTGTGCCTTCACAGTCTTCCTAGCTTACAGCTGCCCAGAGCCCCAGGGATGGTTCAGGTCTGAATGAAACAAGTCCTGATATGTAGATCCATCAGGGTATTTCATTGATTAATGATCTTGGATGTTCTGGAAAGAATTGCTTCTGTGCAAGGTGCTTCCAGCTAAGATAAGAGACTGCAAAAAGTTTGGGAAGGAGCTCTCTGACGGACTTTGAAAGCCTAAGATAGAGAGAAATCCTCAAGGGCTAGCCTACTAGCTGATGTGCTGTTTACTGGACATTTATTTTCCACCTGAGATACTTTTCTCTAACACTTTTTCTCTCTATCTTCTTCCCTAGCCTCTCCTGTGAGGTGTTCTGCAAAGACTGAAGCAGTGGAAGTTTGCCTGCTCATTCCCACCCATTTGCAAAGCCCTGCTGTTGTGGGTTCCTCCTCTCCAGAGAGGCTGTGCTGCCTGTGTGTGACAGTCTGGCAAAGGGTAGCCATGCCCATTCAGAAACACCCGTGAGCCCTGCCAAAGGAACTGTTCCCAAAGCCCCTCACCAGGCATTCAGCCCTTGTGGGTTTCTCACAGTTCTTTTGACACAGATACTGTCTTCAGATATGTTACCCAACAGCAGATGTGCATGGAGAGAAGCACAGCCTGTGAGCTCACTCAAGAGCATGACACCAGCCTGGAGCAGCATTCACTCGAGCAGCCCCAGGCATTGTCGTGGGGCTGGCTGCTGCTCATTCTCCCCACTGCCAGGCTGCCTTCAGCTTCACATGCTTGAACACTGCCAGGCAGGCACCCTCATGTGCTTCTACATGGCCAGCAACAACCATAGATTGATGTTTTCCTGCAAATGCTGGTGTGCTTGCCTTTGTAATCACACATGAGAGAGAGATGGAAGGAGGGGAGAAAATGAGAGGCAGACCCACCTCTGCTTATGATATTTCAATCTCTTCCTGCATGCTCTGCTATGAAAAAAAAAATGAGGCATAATTAAAGAGATTTTCTGTCTCTGAAAAGGAAGGTTTGATCTGAACACAAATGGGAGGTCCATCAGCAGCCCCCCCCAGACATTCTCTTATAACAGGATGTCTGCTGGTCAGACACAACAAAACCCTTCTCAGGCCTGCCTGGGAGCTCCACACTCCAATGATGGAGCCCACCCCAAGCCAATAGTGGGATCTGCCTGGTAGTAGTATAGCTTTGAGTGATCACTTTCCCGACTACTAACTCCACAACCAGCAGGATGCATTTATCTCATTCAGCCCCACGTCACAACCCACCCAAATCAGGACTGATCATCTTCCAATCAGTCAAAACACCCAGAAAGCCCTGGTTTCACTAGTATCCCAGGAGAGGAAAGGATGGATATGGGACAAGGGAAAGGAGCTGGCCTAGAGGCTCAAGGTGAAGCCCTGGAGAACGTTTGTGGGCAGTGGTGGTGCCTGGGAGAAATGTCTCTGGCAATGGCCATGGTGTTTCACTCTCCAGCCTCGGGAATCAGTGGAGCTACCCACACCCAGCACAGACTGAAAGAGGAAGTGGACCCAGCCATCCATCACCCCCACCTTCTTGTGGGCACAGACACTGAGCTGCCCAGGTTGAACCCTGCTTGCTCCCCACAGCCAGGAGGTGAAGTAAGGCAGAGCGGAAGGGCTCGGGCTGCTGCCTCTGCTGCTGGGGCTGGCTCTGGAGAAGCAGGGCTGTGCTACCCCTGCAAGTGGGGGAGAGGTGCTGTGCTACCCCTGCAAGTGGGGGAGAGGTGCTGTGCTACCCCTGCAAGCCGTCCTGCAGCAGTTATCTGAAGGGCTGTGGTGACCAGTACACCGCAACTGGCTGCTGAGCTGGAAGATGCCGCAGTCGGCACTGCCATCTGCCACGGTGCTCTGAGCTGTCTTCTTGACAGAGCTCTCCTAAAAGGCCGTGCAGAGCCCTGGACAGGAGCAGAAGGCACTCAGACTGTGCCACAGCTGCCATCCATGGGGACATGGATGGTGTGTAAGGAGAGGGTGTGGGGAGATGGGACTGAACCCCAAAGGTGGTGAGGCTGCAGCCCCTGTACCTTCCAGCCTCTCTTCCTGGAGCACGTGAGCCGGCTCACACCGACTGAACTCCTTTGGGCAGCAGCAGCAGGGGACACTCCGTTCCTGCAGGGCCATGGGTCCCCACAGGCTGGGATCCCCAGGGCTAAAGGTAAAGCAAGGTGTGGGAGGGCAGTAAGCAGTCAGACAGGGCCAGCTCCCCAGCAGGGAGTGACACAGCTGGCTCTGGTGAGCCCGGGATGCTCCTGCTGCCTGTCGGGGTGCGCACAGAGGCACGCACGTACACGGGGGCTGTGCTGGACAGCCCGGGCCACAGACAGGTTTTATCAGTGCAGACGTGGAAAACTCAGAGCTGCAGGCACTGCCATTTGGCAGCTTTCTGATGTCAGTAGTGAGAGGTCAGGGGTTCCATGGGAACTGGAAAGCTGACAAATGGGACCCGCTAAGGGAAGGGCTACGTGCTTTAGCTGCTCAGACATCTCGGCCTCTTCCCTTGGTGCTGGTCAGCATTTGAGCAGAAGCTGTGACGTGCACTGAACCCACTGCTGTTAGGAACCACACCTAAACTCACCCTTAGCCCTGGTGTGCATGCACCCTTTACCTTTTACACAATCATCCACACACACAGTGAGTCACACCCTGCAAGTCCAAGAGGTTTGTCTGAGAGAAGGCTTCAAATCTGCACCTCAACAGAGTGAAAATAGGGCTATATTTTATATTTTACATTCCTATTACAGGATATTTACAGGGAGAAATATCACTTTCTCACTTAGAATAATATGAGTTTCCGATGTCTCCCATGAACAAAACTCATGTAAATTCGTGTTCAAAACGTTTTTCATTTCCACAGGGAGTTGCCCATGAATAAGTGTCAAACCAAGAACTATCACACAGATCAATTGATGAGCAGAGGCAAGAGACTAATTACACATTGGTACTGGGTTGGATGTTGCAAAGACAATTAGCAAGAAGGTCAAGGCAGTAAAAAGAAGTATGAACATGCCCATTTTCCTCAAGTTTATTATGAGACCCCAAAGATGTTTTCTGTACATCCCAGAGTAGTCAGTGCTTGCTCCTATGCGTCACATCTCCAGCTGAGGCAATGAAAGCCACTCTTTCCCCAAGGGCTGGTGCCACCACACAGCCAAAACAGGGCCTGTCCACACAGCATGATGGAAGTTTATTTACTCTTGTTTTACCAGTCTGCTATCTCTTTGTTTTGGCCATGAAGACTAACAAACTCGATGAAAATTAGAAAATCACTTAGAAGAGGAGCAGCAAAAGGAACTTCCCCATTCTGAGACCATTTGCTTTAATGTAAACTATCTAAAGGTAATAACAAGGCTCCATGATGATATTATTTGCTCATCTTCTTGTTCTCAATGTGGTTTTTAACAAACAAAATGAGGTTTCAAACATATTGGTAATATCTCCTGTGGATTAAATATTAATCGTTATGTCGAAGTAATAAATACAGAAATCCTGCCTAGTTATTCAGACATGCAAATCCCTAATTGTGTGGGAAGCTGCTCAGATGGGCTTTGGTTTCAGCAGGAGATAAAATGCCACAGACCCAGTACAGTATCTGTGTCACTACAAGATTTACAGCCTGATTCCCTGCCTGGAAACAAAGGAACAAATAGCTGCATGTCACGCACTGAACTGAAACATTACGGATTATATTTTTACTTGAGTTTCTACAGGACTTCTCAGTGGGGGAAAAAAAATTCTATTAACTCTCTTTTACGACTACCAGCAGGGCAACGTGAAGAGGATAATCTCCTCCATTTATAAGGTCTGGGGGCCTTAAAACCTGAATAGCAGGCCAGGAGCTTTGTCACAAGGTCTGGCTGTTTCCTTTTCTTCATAAAATTCCTATCTCCATTAATCTGTGTTTATTTTCCTTCTGCTTTTTAATTTGCTTAATGGACTTCAGTTGAAGTCTCTCCTAGAAGTCAGAGGAAAGTAAACTCTGATAAATCCTTTGGGACTTAATAGTCACAGTTAAGCACTTCTTTGGATTATTTTGTCTGACTTTCATCTTTGCTGCTGCAGAAATGCCGGCTGCCTAGTACCGCAGCCCTAACCCCATGACTTAAGAGCCTGGGAACGAACTGACAAAAGATATCCCTCTTTCTTTCTTTCTCTTTTTGCAGGCATGGAAATACTATAAGACTAGATTTAAACCCATGAAAGGCAACTAGGGCATCCTCCATGCATTTGCCCCATGCAGAAAGCGTGCCAGAGGCTCAATGCTCCCTAAGATGTGAGCCCCTGACAGTGTCTCCCATTCCCAGGCTTTGGTGTCCAGGAGAGGAAGAAGGAAGCTCCAGCTGGGCAGGAGCTACTGTGCACTGTACTGGACTCAGGAGGAGTGCTGGGAAGCACAGCCTGGTCTGGGCAGCTCCAGCCTCAGCTCCCTGAAGCCAGGTACTGCACTGGAGGTACCAGCTGCTCCTCCATCATGCAGCCTGGCACTGTCTCACCTCAGCTCCCAGCACAGAAGGGGTAAGGAGGGCGTTTTAGACCCCAACCTCATGTGAAATCTGAACTCTGGCAGCTCATAATGGGCATCAGAGCCCTCCTGCAGGAGACGAGACCTGTGACATTTCCTTGTTCCCAGTCCTACTGGCATCATCTGCTCAGTAATGTTTCATGTTATTAATCTATTATTTTCTTTTCAATGGGTAGGCTTTGAATGACAGCCAACATCAGTATTAGTCTCTAAATACCTTTTTTGTTAGAAGTCCAAATTCTTTATGTTCTAACTCATATATTACTTTCTATGTAGAAGATTTATTTTTGCACAACATTTATTCCTGCAGGATTCACTTACTCAGAAATTGCATTGTATAATTAGGTCCCAGCTGCCTATTTCTAATACTGAACAAAGGGTTGCTTTATTGTTCATTTCAGCAATTTACTTTTTCATTTAAATTTTCCCATATATGATAGACACAAGTAATTAGGTCCCACTCCACCAACCTTTCTATTTCATTTGTCTAATGATCAGACTTCTAAAAAAATACTTCCATGTTGCTGGAGCAATTTACACATTTCTGTCCATAGTGA
Source organism: Dicrurus megarhynchus (assembly GCA_013399195.1). Lineage (NCBI taxonomy): Eukaryota > Metazoa > Chordata > Aves > Passeriformes > Dicruridae > Dicrurus > Dicrurus megarhynchus. The sequence goes on along the minus strand of VXAD01012653.1, from coordinate 806,164 downwards.
AACTGAGGCATGAAGCAAAAGCAACCACTTAGATCTGAGTTCCTCTGACTGACAAAATCAGGCAACTAATGGACCCATTGACTTCTAATTCAGATTTTACTTATATGTTGGCCCAATCTGACTCTAGATGGAGGGCAATTTGTTCCTAATGAAAGTTTCCAGGCTCCTGTTTTTGTTTGACCCACTTGGTAAAGTTGTTACCTGTGAATGCATTGGCTTCTCTCTCAAATGCATTTAAGAAGGTGGCCAGGGAGAAGGTAATACTGGGCATTTTTATGAAAATACACCATCACATGCTAAAGGAAAAGCTGAATCAGTGGCAGTATCCAGCCTTGACTACTTTGCCTTGGATCTGCTTTTCTTTCCTTGGTTTAGAAGGGCTCAACTCCCAACAAGCTAACTATAAATCCCAGCAATTCCTTCATTACAGGGCATATTATCTGAGTGTGCTTCCTTCTCAGCTTGCTCCTTTGTAGCACCATCTGTCAGCAATAATGAGAGATTAAGGGCTGGAAGTCAGCAAGGCGAGGGCAGGTAATGATACAACTCTAGGGTCTGTAGGCCTTCTTTAAAACAGGGATCCAGCCCTTAAGGATACCAGCAGAGGGACTGTGGTAGCACCACAAGGAAATGTGCTCTTTGGAACGGCTGAAGGCTTTTTCCGACTGTGGTGGCTGCCACCATTGCTACACAGAGCAGATAAACACAGGTCAGGGCACAGGAGAGCACAAAACTCCTCTGGATGCCAAACCCTCCCAAGAAGCCGGATGAAAATGCCGGTGGTTTGCTCTGCAGAGGGTGGTGCTGCTGGAGTCCCACAGGCCAGCACAGGGTGTCTGCACTGCCCACAGGCACAGCAGGCATTAGGGGGGCTGAGCAGCCAGTTGCACAAGCTGATGCATCTCCTGGTATTGGCTGGAGACAAATGGCCAGAAGCCCTGTTCTGGAGCTCTCAGAGCTGGAACAAAGGCGAAGATCCTGTATCTGCTTCTGTGAAACTCGCACCAAGCAAGGAAAAGCTTGGCCCAGGATGACAAAGCACAGACTGGACCCTGCTCAGATGAGACACTTTCCATGGGTGGACAGGAGCCCCTGTAGCTTATTAGTGTGGCTCACTGATCCATGCTCTGATGTCTAGGATCTTGCTAACAAAATTATCACATCTAGTCAGAGTCAAAGCTGCTTTGTGGGAACCGTGAGTTTCCTGTCTTCTTTGCATTTGTGAAGAAGGACTTTGTCATGTTCCCAGGGTAGAAGTCACAATTTGCATTAGGAAAATATAAACAAAATGAAAAGATCAGCCCCATGACAGACCCAGCACAACAACAGATTCAGGAAAGTACTAACTAAATGCTTCACAGTAGGCAGATTTTGATTTGTATTTATAAGCCTTTTTGGTTTCAAAATATAGTGTTCTCTCTCTTTCATCTCCAAAACCCAGTCAATACAGAACAGAAACATAGCTTTTGGCAGTCTTCATTTTTCAGCTAAACTTGTTTGTGTTCTCTCTTAGTGCTTTAAGCAGAGCGGTAGCAAATTACATTGCTGCTTCTCAGTTTGTAACACACTTGACCATGTTTTTTCAATAAAAATGACACCACTTAACTTTGCTGGGTCAGTAATGAAGCAGCAAGAAAGATTTCGTTTGGCAAGAAAAAGTAACTGAGAATCCAGAGCTTCTTACAACTAAAGCAAAATAAAGGATTTAGGGTAATTAGATTATTTATGAACTCTAAGCTCTTCCTTTAATTTCTGTTTTCAGATGAAATATATCACTGTTGCCACTTTAAGCAGTCTTCCACACACTATGGGAATATTTTTCCCACCATGCCCAGCAACGGTGGTGGGCAGACGCTGTGGAGCAGAGCTTGTCCTTGGGGTACCAATGGGAGCCTTAGTGTCTGTCTAAGCAAGGAATAGGTGTGTCCCTTTGGAAAGGACTAGTACCACAATCAGGCACAAAGATTTCCCATTGGACACGGCCAGCTGGATAGAAGGGGTAGGGATAGGCTGTCCGTTGCTTCTCGGGCCATGTCAGCTTGGTGAAAACCTCTCAACCATGCAACTTTTCTGAGGACTCAGATATCAGTGTACCTCACCACCATCCTGTTTCCAGCTGAGGGATGAGTCAGCTGAACTGGTCCTGAGGACACTGGTGAGGTCCTCTGAGGAAAACCTCAAGGATAATAAGCCATCTGCCACTTCTGGGAAGAGAAAGCTTATTTCAATGTGTATCTTCCTTCAGATAAGATTGCTTTTCTCTCGCTTTTCCATCACTTCAATCTCGTGACATCAGCATCTCTAAACGTGCCATCATGCCTGGAAACAGACAGTAGCAGGTCTCACTTGCATTGAAGCTGGCCGGGTGGCATCACAGCAGACCTGATGGCAGCCTAAAAATAGGTACTGTCATGACGTTTCCAGTGGGTCTTTGAAGTCAGCCAGACTCATGCCTGCATCTGATGAGAGCTCCTGAAGCATCAGCTCAGACCTCAAAGAAAGTTCTAACTGAGCCAAAGGCATGGGCAGCTGCTGGGTCCTGTGCTTGCAGGAGAGCATCCCCATGGGAGCATGGATGGCCCCGTGCAGCCTGTGCCAAGGTGCAAGATGCCATTTGTCCTTTCCCAGGGGTTATGTAGAGCTCTGTCAGGTGGGCGTGTGCCACTAGGCAATGATGAGTTTGTGTTTTTGGAAGTGCATTTCAATGCCACCTGGAGCAGAGCACAGGGACCAGGGGCTGGCATCAGCTGCTGCACCTTTTTATTTAGACCAGAGACTCCTGCTTGGCACCACTCTGCACTGAGCCAGCACCAAACCCTTGATGCATTTGCAGGCACCAGCACAGGCAGTGCAAAAGGCTTGCAAAAGGCATAATTGCACCTCTTGCCTGAAAGTGATTTTTTTCTGGCCTTCAACAACTCTCCTTCATGCACTATAAATATTTGGGGGATGACATTGGCTTCAGCAGCATATAATGGCAATGGCAATGAACTTTGTTACTGGGAAATGATCTATGTTGACAACCATACTTTGGCTTTGCCTTGAATTTTATGTTCTGCAAACGCCTTTGTATTTCTTTTGCAGTGTCAGGATTTTTTCTAGTCACAACGGTCTGTTTCATCCATGTCCTTATCTATTAAGAACAGTGCTTTATTGTACAAGGATTGTTTGGGCTTGTCTGAACTCAAGTAATTTTGCTGTAGAGGTTAAAGGCAGCACTTTGGTTTATGTTTGAAGGGGATTTTCAGATATAACTTCTGAAAGGAAGTTCATACACAGTTGGTTTTACCTGGCACACTGATATTACTTTATTATTATTCTTTTTCTTATCCTTTTCCTTCTTCTTTTTCTTATTGTTGTTGTTATTATTATTATTTTACAATTTTCTTCAATTACTATAATTTTATAGCTTTCTTCAATTGAAGTTACGCAACTAAAAACCTTAATATAAGAAGTTAGGGATATTTGCATATACACACATAGAGATACATGCAGGCATGTATACACACACACACACACACACACATACACAGAGTCTTTCTTTATTTTCGATTAACACTGTTTCCTCATACTGAAAATGCAGAGAAATAAAAAGAGTTATAATATGGATTCTCTTGAACTAATGACACCTTCACCTTCTCAATTGATTAATGGATCAAGTTTTTCTTGAACAAAATTTGTAATTTCTTTAACTGCCTTCATGCCTGTCTAAGAAAATTACTGAATGTGCTTTACTGTACAGGCTGTTCCTGACACCTAAATTTCACATTCAAGAGAATACTGGAAATGCTATTATCTTAGAAGGGTATTGGAATTTATTTATGGATTGGCAACAGAGAAAATAATGTTTGATATAAATTTGTTCCTATTTATAAGGAAATTTAGTAATTTTGGACACTGAATGTTTATGTATGTTAACCATGAATACCACATGAATTAACTGTATCAAATCTGTTAATACCACATGAAAAGTGGCAGGATGTCCTCCTACAATTTTTTTCCCCCTTAATAGAAGATGAAGATAAATATTTTGGGAATTTGTCCAATTCTGATGAGTGAAAAAAATCCAGAAAGCTAATTTGCAAATAAGGAAACACATTTCCAATTGGTTGTTTGTTTGGGATTTTTTTTCCATTTTCTTTTTCCCTCTCTACTTTGGTGACAAATAATGGCACTGGAAAAGATGATCAAAGAAAAGCACTAAAACAAGCCACGTTTTTGGGTCAGCCACAGCCACAGCATCCCACCCTTCCATTTACAGCATCTCCGAATGTGCCCCGTGGCACTAACCAGGAAAGCCTTCGTGCATACCCTCCTATCAACGTCTGTAAACATTAAAAGCTTTCTAGGCTACTCAGGGGTTAAAATTGTTCTAGTGAGTGTCCTTAATAAGGAATTCAGACGGTTTCTGTTTGGTTTTAATTATGACAGCCTTTCATATAGGTCGGAGGGGCTCCTGGCTCTGTCCTGTTGAGACATTAAAGGTCCCTTTGTTAAAAAGTTCAGAGGCAGATCTGAGATCGCCTGCAGTTCACCTTTAGGATATGGAAAAGTGCTGAGACGCGGCGGGTTCGATGCCGGTAGCCCCTGCGGTGGGAGCTGCGGCACGGGGCGCTGTCAGCGGCGCGCTCCCCGCCGCAGCCCCCGCGCTCCGGCCGCGATGCTATCAGCATTCCTTGCTGGAGCCTGTCTGAGTGACGGCTGATTAATGAACTGGGGCTACAGCTATCTGTGAGAAAGAAGAACTGCTTTTTTCACCCATGTCACGGTCCTAATTGGGAAAGTCTGGTTCGCTCCATGTACAGACACCAGATACACAAAAAGACTTTTTCCAAGATTGCTGCGGTTTTCACTGATGTCTCCTCTGCAACACTCCTCTCCCCAGGAAATACAACAACCAACCCTGGAATTTCTTTCTGAGGTAGAGAGAGAGGAAGGACTAACACGACCCTTCTCCTTAATAAGTTTTATGAAATGAAACACAAAACACAAACTTGTTTCACAAGCACTTTGACATTGAAAGTCTCATGCACTATTTAATCTGGAAAAATAACAACCTTGCAAGAAAACACAACAGAGCTCTCTGTTCTGATGCCTGGAGACCCCGTAATTTCTGTCTTTATATGAAATGTCTGCCAGCGTATTTACTTTCTTTTTGCTTAGCTGGTACAGGAAAATCAAAATAAAAGGCTGAACATCACTAGCCAAGATGATCAGCCTGTGGCTGCAACCCACATTGTCCCCCTCCAAGTGCACCAGTATAGGTGCTGGAACTTCCACATTTCCACTCCAGCCACTGTTCAGTGTGCTATAGAGTTTGTCAGTGAGGGAACAAGTCTCTCAAGAAACTTGCTGGATTTGCTGATGTTACTTCCCAATTTCTCTTGGCAACCAATTATTTTCTCATCCATGTTACACTTGGCAGACACTTCGGGTTTTCCAGATGGTAGACATGGCCTCTAGTTTGCCTGAGAGAAAATATCACTGAAATATAAGGCAGCAGAAGTTCAAATCTGAAATCTGAACATAGCATTAAATCTGTACTGACATTAAATGTCTCTGCCATATGTGCCCTGCTGCCAGAGTGAAACATTTGCGGTATTTCAGTTATGTAGAAGATAAAATTGTTCATGGCTGCATGCAAATAAAAATACAGCGGGCATCTTCCTGGACATTTGGTTCTCTAGAAGGTCTCCTAACTAATAATTCTCACACCAGCGATTTATGAGCTGTAGATGCTGCAAATTGTGCTTGTTTGAAGGGCAGTATTACATCAGAGTGTCAAAAAGACATTGAAAGCTCTCGAGGAGTCTTCAGCTAAAATGTCAACTGCATTGACTGTGATAGCAAGTCTCACAGGAAATGCAAGATTTCTGCCATGTGGGTGAGTCAGGACATAGGTATGCCGCCTCATCTTCTAATCCTCTGCCAAATCAATAAGTTCTTCTCAAGAACAGGATTTTCAACTGCAGTATAGGGAGATACCGTGGGAGGCTTAATGTAAGCTGAGCAGAGCCTTGGCTTTGCGAAACCTCCGTTAGCCCAGAGCCACCTGCAGAGTACGGCAGGAGCCCTGCCATTTGTGCAGGCACTGGGCCAGCCTGACTCCTAGTTCCCAAATTTCCTTCTTCAAAGGAAAATCTGAGTAGGTCATGTACTTTAAGAAAAATATCTGCTTTACTAGGAAACTGTATTTTGCCAAGATGAGTATGTCTGATGAGCTCACCTTGGTGTGCTGTGCCACAGTATCTGAGACTGAATGAGAATCCCTGTCTCTGGCTGTGTGCTTGTTTTATCCTGTTGTCCTTTAATGTAATGGCTGGCAGTTCAAAGGAAACCTTTGAACCTCAAGTCTGTACACTCTCAAATCACATGCATTGGGCCAGTTTCTGGGGATTCCTCACTGATCCCAGAGGCAAGTGAGGGGCATGATGTTAACCTCCCTCCAGATTCTGGCACAGTGATGGGCTTTGCAAAGTTAAAATAGCATCAGTAGTATTTCTAGATACACTGAGACACAGCAGCACCTAAGGATTAGGGACCTCTGGGCTCAGGGGCAAGGCTTTTTCTTTTGCCATAGTCACACACCTGCAGCTGATCCTCCTCTGCAGGGGATGCTCCAAGGATCTTGTTGGCACTGGCTTTCTGGTTGCCCTGCACACACTCAATTTTTGCGGAACCTGCTTCCAGAGACCTCATTTCTCTCCCCTGGGGCTGTGCCAAACACTCCACGTACTTGGAGAGACAGAAGAGCACTGGGACAAAAACATCAAACAGAAAGGCAAAAATTATGCAAGTTACCTCAGTTCCCGTGCCCATGTCAGCTGATTTGGCTGCAAAATGCTTCCATTAGGTGCACACAACCTTCTTCTATTAATCAGTACACTGCTGCACAGAAGACATAAATAGTTTTCAAAGAAGGCAAGGGTATCTCCATGGCCTCAGGAGAGGTAGCTGGACCTAAGAGATGATTCAAGAGGTGCAAAGTTGTGATGGTGTGGGAACAGCAGGACCCTGGCTGCCCTCAGAGCCACAAAGCAAATGCTGCTGCTTCCTCAAATGCAATCCTGGGGTAGCTCAGGTGTTGGTATTACCTAGAGCACTCTCATTCCCAGTCATGGTTGTTTTTCATTTGAATAGAGTCTGAATGGCGGAAAGAGGGCTAGACTCAGTATTTTCATAAGGAAAGGAAAAAAGGGGTGAATTCATCCCTGATTTATACCTTGTGCACCTCTGCACATTGCTTACTGCATGTAACTCAACAGGGATTAGCTTTTCCAAAGAGGCAACCTGCAGAATAAAGTTAAACATCTGGATATGTGTGGCAACAAGAGCTTCAGGTAAAGTCAGAGCAACTTGGAAACACTTTGTGCTGAGCTCAATGCCTGCCTTGCTTAGCTTTGTGTTTGCAGTCTGTGCGTAGCCTGTGCTTCAGCCTGTTCCTCCAATCCTCCCACGCCTTCCCAGTCACCTTCATCGGGTGGCAGGCTTCATGCAGCCAAAGTGCACACCATCATCTGCTGTGGGCAGCCTGGTTTAGAGATTTCAGTTGCTGGGCCTTCTCAGGGGGACTTTTGAGGAGCTGTATTAATAAAGCATATGGAGTCAGACTAGGTAAATCCAGCCTGCCTTTGAATTCACCTCCTAGATCTTCACCAGCAGTTCGGAAGTACTCTTCCTAATGGTGCCAGGGGGACAGCTGGAGGAGGCTTCACAGTGTCCACTTTTCAGTCTGATCTCAATGAACCTTTGTGGCTCCATCAATGCCAATGTGAGAACATTTCCTCTGAAGTCATTCATGTAAACAGCCCAGAGACAAACTCAGAGCATTCAGCTTTGTTCCACAGGACGGGGACAGTAGCCTGACTGTTGATTTATTTAAAAGAAGAAAAACAACAACAAAAAATGTCGCCAGGAAGTTGCATGACTATCAGGAAACATCACTAAAGGGCCTGTGTTAAGCAGAATACACAAAGCCAGCAAACAAATCCACTCCTCTGTAAAGTAACACTCTTTATTTGTGATTCTGACAGTACATTTTACTGTTCTGTTGGGTATGTCAACTCAACTTCAAATCAATTTTTACCTTTTAAAAACATTTTTTAGCAAGGAGTATTTCTTTAGGACACATTGTAGAAAACGGCTGTAATATTTCCATGCTTATATGTTCCCATTTTGTCATTAACATTTTTCCCACTGTACCATGGCCAGAAATGGGTGCCAGGAGTTCAGAAGTTATTTCTGTATCATCTCTACTAATCAGCTGGTGTTCTGTGATACAGTGGAAAAGTCCAGGGATGTTAAGCTGAAGCACTTTAATACAAGCCTGCTGTGTCTTCCCATAACATTTGTGCTCCCTTCAAAACTCTGGCTCCAGAGATTTCCTGCCCTCAAGTCTCTTTCTGCCCTCAAAGAGGGCAGGTGGGAAAAATGTCTGGCAATGCCAGAAACATGGGCGTTATTCAGAGCAGGATGGAAAATGGAAATCAAAATTCATTAACACTCTATTCAGCAAAGAACATGTCCATTCAAGGTCAAGAGTTTTATTCTGTGGGTCATTCTGGGTTTTTTTGCTGGTGGAGGGAGTCACTCCAATTAGGGTACTTTCTGGGAAGGGAAAATGACCCTTGTAAAAACCACACTTTCAAATGAGAACATAGGAGGAGTGAAAATGTTTAACTATGCTTAGCACTACCTTGCATTACCCCCTTGTTTTCACTGCTCTGCACCCCAGTTTGTACAGAGCCTGGGCTCCAACACTGCGTGAGAGCCAGGCTTTGTCCTCATGCAGCTCAGCTCAGGGCTGGGGACACCAGCCCTCTGTGCCAGCTGATCACCTTCCCCCCACCTGGGGAACTTTTGAATCATATGTAATCTGTGCCCCCATAAACTCTAGAATTGCCTCTCACCCACCCTCATTTGTCTGTGCTTTACCTGACCACCTGAAGAGTTTATTTGGGGTCCAGTTTGGTGAAACACCTTGCTACACATTTTCTGCACTCAGAAAAGCAGGTATAAGCTCAACTAGACCCTGGAACTCGGCTGTATCAGGGTCTTTTTGGTGCATATTTCAGTCCAGTGCCCACCCACCACTAATTGACTTGAAGGCGGGATACTGAAGCCAAGAACTGGAGGAAGATCGTGTTTCAATATCTGATACAAGCCTACATGTCACTGAGCTTCTATAAACACTGGATTCAGTCTAGATTACACCATCATAAACCAGTTCAAACTATTCATTTGAGAACAGAATATTTAATTTCATTAAAAACTGCAACTGCAATTCTACAGCTCTAATTCCTGTAAAATAATAAAAGCAGTGAGTCAAGAATGGACTTCTTTTGTTTAAAATGAGATGTATCAATAGAATAAACATCTTGGTGGAACAAGTGATAAGAAAATGGGCACAGTAGTTTAGTACTTGAAACATTCACTAAAGAGGCATATTTCAGTATTGTATGGAAGAATATTCCCTGTACTTTTGCCATTAATCCAGATAACTCTTATCTGCTGCTGATGCACATTTGGCCAAAGCCACATTGCTTTAACACCTTGTTGAAACTTTTTAATTAAATATAATTTCCAAATGGGGTCTATTATTCGTTGTTTTGGAAATATTATTTTTTACACACCGTCAGGTTTTTTTCTGTGTAAACACCACTCTCTCAGGGATGGGGGGCAATTATGTGTAGACCAGCACAGCATATCTTATGTACTCCTTTTCCAAAAGACCACAAAAAAATCTTGTTTCTTGCCCTCAGAAAGATTTAGCAGTTCCTTTCCACTGCTCATATTGTCCCAATATGGGACAGGCTGAGAGTAGCTCCCCATGAGGCTGAGCTGGTGAAAAAGGGAGTTCTCGTCCCCTTTGCTGGGGATGTGACAGTGGTGGTGGCAAAGGGCTGCAGGCTGCAGAGCTTTGGTCCGATCTCTACACCTGGCTACCCACGGCTGACTGGAGGCTCACCAGTGGGAAGACGCACGCCGTGTCTCCAGCAGTAATTTACTTGGATGTCAGACTAGATGATCTTTGAAGGTCCCTTCTAACACAAACCATTCTATGATTCTATGATAACTCTTCCTGTGACTATTCCCTCTTTGTCAGCACAAATGTTTTTTTTATGTCTTCCTTTTTTTTCCAAAGAAAATATCTCCAAAGATGGCAGTCTGAGACCTGGACTTTCTGTCAAAGAACTGCAGGCAATAAAGTCACAGCCCGTCTGTGGAGTGAGCCACAGAATTTGGGACCAAATGAACCAACATGGCTATGTTTCTCAGTAAAAGACCTCTTAGCTGTTAAACCACGTGGCCAAGGTAGTGCTTACAAACCAAGTACTGCAGATCAGAGACTTGTCCTGAGTACCATCCCTGGATTCCAACTTGCTGCTTAGACACTGTGATTTTAAAACCAGAAGGGGATGAATCACCAGTCTAGATGATGCACAAGTTGGTAAAAAATGCAGATCACTGACAATTGCCAGAGATATCACTTGTGAGTTTTCCGTGCCTCTGGGCAGCAACCATACAGGTTTTCTTCCCCACGCTGTGGCACTCATGATCCACTCTTCCCTCGGGATCCACCATGGACAGTGTGTGGCCTGGGGTACAGGGATTAGGAGGAGAGATGGGGAATCAGATACTCCCTAGGGTGTCACATCAGAAGGGACCCTATTACTGGGCCCAGTATGGATCCTGCTATAGAAATGCAATAGCTCTGAAAATGCTACAGGTATTTAAATGTTTTATGAACATAAAAACTGGATTTCACAGGATTAACACTGCAGAGTGCTCCCACTCTATCATCCTAACCACTCAGCTGGGAGGCGCTGAAAGCCCCTGGGGTGATTTTCTCATTTCCATGGAGTAGCATGATGGAGTAATGATTTTAAAAGCATGCTTTCCTTGGACTAACTCTCTTGTTATTTCTCATTTCAGTGACTATCAGGTTGTATAAAACGAGCCAGCTCTTCTTTGGCACAGGTTCCATCATGGCCCTCAGCAGAGGCATGCCCAGCCAGCCTGGGAAGAGAGAAGAAAACCTGCTGGGAGCTGAAGCTCTCCATTGCCTCCCAACACCTGTGCGAGGGCAACTCCAGGAGCTGCCATGGCTGCATAGCCAGGACCCAGCAGATGGCACTCCTGGATGGTGTTTCTGCTGGATGGATCACAGGCAGCATCTGCCTCCCTCTGCCTCAGCTGCCCCATCCCGGCTGCCCTGCTGGGAGTGGGCTGGGGGCAAGGCACGGCTGTGCCTGGGCAGGCGGGGTGAGCTCTGCCCTGCCCCTTTCATCCTAAAAACAGCGCTCAGACTGCCTCGGGAGCAAGGCTCGGGATCACTGCCAGCACCTGACAAAGCAGGCCAGCTTTCTGGGGGCTCGTGCTCCTCTGCCAAGGAAAAAGAGCCAGGGCTTGGTCCCTTTGGAAGCCATTGCTGGTTTCTCCCAAGAGCCTCACTGGGTCAGACATGCTTTACGTGAGAAGGCAAACCTGTGGGCTGCTGGTTGGGCTGCACAGTACATCCAGCATCCCAGAGGGGCTGGAGAGGTCAGCGTCTCACGCGTCAGAAAATCCTGGAATTGCAGAACAGCTGGGGTTGGAAGGCACCTCTGGAGATCATTCAATCCAACCACCTGCTGGCATCATGGTCAGCTAGAGCACGTTGGCTGGGACTGTGTCCAGTTGGGGTTTGCACATCTCCAAGGATGGAGAACCTGCAACTTCCCTGCACAGTCTGCTCCAGTGTTTGACCCCTTTCAGAGCAAAAGAAGTTTTCTCTTATGTTTAAGTGGAATCACTTGTATTTTAATTTATGTCCATAGCCTTTTGTCTTGTCACTGGGCATGGCTGAGGAAAGGCTGCCTCAAACTTCTTTACTAACCCAATCAAGTATTTACACACATGACTAAAATCTTCCCAAGTCTTTGCTGCCACCTCGTTGATATTTTTTCTTTCTTTCTTATGAAACAGCACCAAAATTTAACAAGCCCAGAAAGGAGTCTGCTAAGGAAACACCATGGCACTGAAAAGCCAAATTCATTAAATTGTTTATGAACACCAAAACTGGCTTTAGAAAGGATTTTTCAGGATTAGCACCATGGAGTGTTCCCAGCTCTATCATCCTGTACAAGCAGGCAGGGTGCTGCTTAAAGATCATCCCACTGGAAGAAGCATTTCCATATTGTGTGCCTAAGCATGGGGCTGAGATCACAGCAGGGTGCACATCTCAGCACACAACAGGTGTTTCTTTGTTTTAGGTAAAGACAGCCATCCCCAGAAACTGGATCAAACTATTCCCATCTTAAAGGAAGAGATTTCAAGCCTGGATCTTGGGCTCCTGAAGTCTGCTGCTGAGAGATCCAAAACACTGAAACTTTTTCTGGAACTGGGGCCCAGGTGCAATGCTCTTCAACGGGATGAGATGGTTTGTTCAAGCTTTTAGAAATGTTACTCAGTTTGTTTCATCCTTGTTGGACCTTGCCACTGCAATAAGTAGCCCCTGAAAGCAGGTTAGGTAGGAAATTTCTTATTTTTTCTCTTGACAAATATTGGCTCCTCCAGATGGAGATGTCTGCATGCCAAGCCATTATATTCTTCCCAGCATGATTTAATAGTGATTTATTTATTTATTTATTTCTATGCTGCATCCTGCTTGTTTGCCAGTGGAAATCTGCCTGGGGGGTTGTTTCATGTGTCTTGCAATGAGATGTGGAAATCTGCCTTCCCAGCTTTACCAAAGCATTCCTGGCCAATACTAGGAGAGGGTGCCAGAATATAACAGCTCCTCTACTACATGGGAAATGCATCATCTGGCTAAAAACTGTTGCTCTTTGGTGGTTCTCTCCTCCTCCACCTTCTCCTCCTTCTCCTCCTCCTCTTTTAGAACTGTTGTTAATGATACATTTAATTTTCAGAAGAAGCAAAGCACTATCTTGCAGCCCTGCCAAGGAGCCTTATCTGCATACTATACCTGAAATGTAGATTTCTCTATAGTCATGGACCCACACTTATCATGCTCAGCTTTATTAGTCCCACCCCCTCAAGCTCTTTGTTTAAGAGAAGTCTTGCAAGCCACTTTAATCCCTGCTTCCTACAGAATAGAAATAAAAAGTCTTCCCCCAATGTATTTTTTAAAGCTGAGCATTACACAAGAGACACCACAAGGCTCTTATTGCAGATTTTATTGCATCCAGATATAAGACCATGTTCAGACTCTGGAGGCCTTCACATGTTGCATGTTGAGACATAGAAACAGGTAAGAAAGGGGTCTGAGGCAAACCTTACTGGAGTCCATGGAAGGGTTGCTGTCAGATGACTGAAACAGGTCTTTAATCACAAATTCATTTACTTGAGCCAGTGGGATTTTGGAGTTAATTTTAGGAGTTTCTAGATATTGGCTTTCAACATTTCATCCAAATCAGCTTCTGACAAGGAGTGTGAGACTGTCCTCCATATACCCTTGACTTTAGGTAAGATTCTATATGGGACCATCAGCTGTATATGACCATTTAGGTGAGTTTCAATAATGCCACTCCACACTAGAGAAGAAGAAAGATGCAGCAGTGGGGATCATAAGAGTTACAGTTTGCCTCCTCATTATGGCATCATTGGAAAACATCACCAAAGATGTTAACAGCAAAAATGATGAAGATGTTAGAGATAGACTCAAAGTGTTCTAAATATTGCATTAAATTCATTGAAATGATAATGGATTTTTTCAATAAAAACTTAGTGAAAAAACATTCAACGGTTGTTCCATGCCCATCCTCAGGTCACACGAGACTGATCAGCCTGTAAAAGATTTGTAAAGTCCTAAGCAGATTTGTACAGCAGAGATGTGGCCATGTTGCAGGAAAGCACAGATTGTCATGGGTAAAGTGCCTGTTTGCCAATCATGTACCAGAGACATCCAGCAGCACATCTGAGCAGCAGAGATGTCAGAATGAAGACATCTTGTTCTGGCTGCAGCTGGCTGTTGCTGTCCTATAGCATAGCAACATACCCCTTGCATGTCAATCACAGAAGTTTCAAGTCCAGTAGCAGGTCAGCGTGGTTTAAAACACCCTCTAGCTGTCTTGTTACTTGTTAGTTTGATATTGTTCCTCCCCTGAGGGGTCTTTATTGGTTTACTATCATGTACCTTCTTTCATGATTGGTCAATTCTGTTATCTCTACCTCATGATGTAATCCCTTAAAACTGACTGCCAGAGAGCAAACCGGGGTCTCTCTGCTTTAGCTTCCCTTCAAGCTAACTGGCCCCTGCCCTCTCAAGGGCAGGAGAAAATAAACTTGGAATGAAGCTGACAGAGTTTCCACTCTTTCCTCCGTACCTTCCGCTGCTGGCTACAGCATGCCTACATGCTGTGAGGAGGCGTTGGGCTGCACTGGTAAACTGAGGCACGCAAACCTCAGTTACCATCAATTCGGTCGCTGGTTCACGCGGGCATCGGACCCCGTTAACCTGTGAGCCAGGCTGGGAACAGCCTGGCCGGCAGAAATTAACAGCTGGCCATAAAAATATGCAGATTTTGTTTCATGTTTCTTCCTCCCTTCTATTGGTGAATACAACCTGTGGAAGGATGGCAAGCCAGGGGGTCTAAGGTAAAAGTTTCCTATGTTTGGCAGGAGAGGCTGGAAAAGAAGGATTAGAGATCTGAATGTATATGCCTCTTGATAAAGTCAGCATTTAAGATCCCTGTTCTTGTTCTTAGCACGCTCCAACCCAACCGGACATGCAGATTCCCACCCAGAGCTTTCATCACTCAGGCTGTTCAGAAGGACCACATTCACACTTGCCAGTGCTAAACTGTAGCCCTGAGCTCTGCAGGGTAGTGTGGGAGGAGAGCAAAGTACATCCATTTCTACAGTCTTTTCCCAGGCCTTGTAAATCCAGCTGTGGTCCTGGGTGTAGTTGTGCATCCAGGCTGCAAATTAAAGCTTCAAAGGAAGCTGGTGTGAACTGGTACCTGTCCAGTCAGGCAACTTGGAAAGGCACAGTGTAGAAACATGAGCTGGTATAACAAGTCAGCAGAACACTTGGGTTTACCTGAATCATCATCATACCTTACTAATGAAGTTGGGGGCTCAGCTAGCAGCAGGAAAACCCCTTGGGAAGTCAAGATCCCACAATCCTAAATTTACTTGAGTAATTTTACTGCTTCTTCTCAGACCCTGAGATGAGTAAATGCATGGGCAAGATCACTGGCATCTTGGGGCAGAAGTGTGTGAAAACACACTGAGCTGATTTAATGGAAAGTCAGTAAGAAGACACAACTGGCAGGGAATGCAACGAGAGATCCTCAGAGATGGTGTTGCGGTGCCTGAAGCAAGAAGCAAGTAGATCAGGTGGTTGAACTCACTGGACTGCTGAACTTTATCTCCAGGTCTCTTGGCTTTTCATCTCATCACACAAACAGCATCAGGAAGAGGGAAGCAAGAGCCCAGGTATCTCAATGCTCTGACAGAACCAGGCCTCTTGCTAGTCCTATTTTGTCCACTGACTCCTGTGTCCTTGGCTGTGTTGTGCCCACCTTCACGAGTAGGATGGAAGAGCCCTACAACAAGTTGCTCTGGAGCATGATTATTAGGATTTTCTTGGGAGAGATGAGAATTCCTTCCACCACAGCATGTGAGGGACCTTACTACACCAGCTGTAGGGGATAGTGGTTCTTCCAATGCAGCCCTGAGACAAGCACTCAATTCCTACAGAGAAATGCACAATTTATTGTACCCATTTGTTCAGCATTTTTATGATTTATCAAGCTTCCTAGTGATTTTTTTTTTTTATATAAGTCTGAAAAGGCACCAAGCTTTTCCTATAGGCTGGGAATTATTGTTCAGGATCTTGCCTTTGCCTCTACTGGGCACAGATCCACAATGGTATATGGTGAGTTTGCAGACATCTGTCATCACATGGCATCAGTGGACTCCTCTCTATTTTTGGCAGCCTTTGCCAACACTGCCTGTCTCTGTTTCCCTGAACTGGGATTAGGCTTTTTTGGTTTTTTTTGACAACACAAGTTCTAAATTAGGGGCACACAGTGCTGCAAAGCACGCAATGTATTAGGTCATCATAGCTTCTGGTGGCTGTAACAGTAAATTGAGGCTTCTTAGCTCTTTCAGCACAGAGCCTGTATGAAGTCAGACACATGCACACACGTACACAGCCTGTCAAGCTTGGGACTCTAAGACCCTGGGTTTAACAATATGTGTGAACCCTTCCCCACAGCTCTTCAACAGACCAGTGAAGGCAAAACGTTGAGGGCCAAGTCTGGCTCTTGATGTTGAGTAAACACTTTAACATTGTGAGACTAATCCATGTTTCTGACATTCGAATGAGCTGTGGAAATACCTTTGCATAAATAGGTCAGCCTGAGCATCAGCTTGGAAATGAATAGTTCTTGTCTCAGATAAGTGAGCAGCAAGGCAATTCTGTGTATTACGTCATGAATTAGCAAACTGCCCCACAGCTCCTCAAGCACAAGACACTTTTGACTGGTTATTTGAGTGGGGACAGACACATAGCAGCAAAAGGAGAGGTTTGAAGGCAGCCACAGGCTAGAGGTATGCACTCATCTCCTTGGTACTGTGAAGTGATGCATATGTATAGCCCTCATTGCCTCATTTAGCACCTCAGCAAGGCATGTTTGCTTGGTCTGGACACTGTTAGAGCAGCCACGCATATTCTGACAAGCTGCTTTGTCCCGTCCTGTGCCCCTCCATTTGATATATGTGTCAAGAAGAGATAGGCAGTGTGTGTTTAGTTTGCCCCTCCCTTCTTCCCTTGACTCTTCATCTTAGTGCTCCATACACACACTGTTTCTCACTCACAGTCCAGCCCAATAGATAAAGTATAAAACAAAAGAAAAACAAGCGCCTCTCAGACCCCACACTTGCAGTCTGGAAACTGCATCACTTCAGCGTGGCCGGGAGCAGCACTAGTAAAAACTGGTGGATGGGTGATGGTTACCTGCCTGACCTGTTTGGTATCACTGCTGGCATTTTGCAGCTTCTGGAGATGATGATGATGCAAAGATACCTGAATGCAAAATCAACTCAAGTCAATCAAGCCAGAGCTGCTGGCATCAGCCCTGGGGGGTGGGAGAGAGGTGGAGGCAGAACCTGGAACCATCATGCTGAATGTTTCACGCTCCGGGGTGCCGGAAATCCTACTGCTCTGGCACGGAACAGCGCCTGCCTGTGGAGGCAGCCTGGGCTTGGCTCCCGGTGAATCTACCCTGCAACAACCAGGTGCACAGGAGCGAAGGGTTTCTGCAGGAGCCAACCTGGGCCGAAGCTGAGTCTTTGTCAAGTTGCTCAGGTATCTGTGCATCATGCTTCAGGAGTTTTACAGTACCGGGAATCCCAGCCCTGTATTTCCCCAGCTGATGGGGAGTTGTCTATAAATCAATGCCTATTTAGCATGATTTGTCTTTAAAGCCCTGAGTTAACTTGGCTGACAGCTGTCTGACAAGAGTATTCATTATCCCAAACGGGGAGGCAAAGGCATTTCCTTAACATCGGGTGAATCAGTGGCAGCCCAAGGATGTGCGCTGAGAGGCTCTGGCTCCTCAAAATGACTCACAGGACTTCACTGCCTCTCATGCTAATGGCTTCCGTGCCCAGAGAGCATTACCAAAAGCTTTTGGTAAAGCCCAGAGTGTGAGAGATATGCCTGCGAGGAATCTTTGAAGAGTCTTGTAAAGACGGGGCATGCAGGAAATGCCTGAGCAATGGCTTAACTGGCCGTACCTCCGTGCGCGTGGAGTTTGCTGGGATCTTGTCATGCACATTAGCCACTAATATCTTTTCAAGAGAAGGCGTTTTCCTATCCATTTCTGCAGCTACGTGTCTGAAATGCACTTAGGTAGAGCAATTTGCTTGTATTTACCTCTAGATCAAAAGCTGTTCTGATATTCAAGTATATTTGAATTACAATTAAACTCACAGCCGTAACAGCCCTTTCCACGCCTGTGTTATCAGTCTGGTTTGAGGCAAGTGAGTGGGAGTTAGAAGGTGCCTGAAAGTATGGGCATTTTTAACAACATGAATGAGTAAGCAGGAACGGGTTTGGATTGCAGATGTTTTAGTTCAGCTTAGGGGCAGACACTTAGGTAAGCTTTCCTTAAAAGTCTGAACAACTGCAGTTCAGACATGTGCTGCTCCTAGGCGAACACTTCCCTATCTCCTCTCCTTCAAACACAGCAGCTGTGCACTTGTGAGAAGTGGTGTCAAATTAATAGTCAGTAATGGCTAAGAGCTGATGAATCTCTCAGATGAAAGGCACCATCTAATTACAAACTTTCGTCATTTTTTGTTATTATGAAGCCACCACTTAAAGGGCTGTTGCCCCTAGAAATTTTCTTTTTTATGTGTTTATAAGATTTTTTTAATGGTTTGAGTTCTTGCATCTTGCTAATGTTTTATTCTCAGGCTTTTGGGGTTTTTTCCTTTTATTTTCTTTTGGTTCTTTTCTCTAAAAGAGGTTTTTGCCTTTTCTGTTTCGCAAAGTTTCTCAACATGCCATATAGGTGGTGTAGACAAGATATTTGCACACCCATACTGAAAATGCTGCCTGAAAACTGACTGTATTTCCAGGCATGCCTTAGTTGAAAATGCAGTATTTGAGCCTAATCTTTTGTTTCTTAACAGTGTTTCTGTAAACTGAGGTGCTTGTTTGAAGTAGACAACACTTGTGAAAGAAGATGGAAAAGTTCTTAGAAGTAAAAGCTGATGAAGTCCAGCAATGATCTGGTCTGTGCATCTGTGTATGCCTGGGTGTGTGTGCGTGCAATGCCAGGCTGCAGCTTGTAAATAAGAACCACAATAACAAGGCAGATATAAAATAAACAGCTCACAAGATCAAAGGGACAAGTACTCAATATACGTGAAACAGAATATCAGACACAGCAGTAAATTCGACCAGCCTGGAAACTTAAACCACTTCTATGTCAAGACCATGGCCGGAATAACTTCACGGAGTTTAGTGGTGAACCAAGGACGAGTTTGTCATAGGAGGAGTTTTTTGTTCTTGGGTAAGTTGTGGCATAATGTTGAAATTATTGTTACTGAAGTCTGGTTGACTCAAATTGCTGAGGCTCCAAGCAGGAGTTTGGTTGTTGTGAATGGAAACTGCATGCAAAGTTAACAGAGACTGGTTTAGACAGTGATTGCTTCCAGTCGATTAAAGTAAGATAACCATCCTGCTGAAAACTGTAACTGAATTTCCACAGCCATTCACTCTCAGAAGGCTTCAATTAGACTACTGTGCATGCCTTCCTCTGCGCTGGAAACCACACTGCTGCTGCTCTCTGAGCCACCTTGACACCTACACGGGCTCTCGCCTCCCACTGCCATGTGTCTGTCGGAGGTGGAAACACACATCTTCAGCTTTCAGATAAGGCGATGAACATTTTCAATTTCGATCCGCACAGCTGTTTCCCTTGGTTTGCTACTACAGTTTGGTAAAGGTTCAAATAGAGGAGCTGAAAACTCTGTTCTTGGGATAAATACTTCTGGCCTGTTGGGTTTCCTCCTGCAGGACCCTGGTCCTGAGCTGCATGTAGACACACCCCACAGTTTCACTGCTGTGTCTTCAGCACAAGTTCTGTACATTGCTGATGCTTTGCTGGGCAGGGACTGTGTGGTGAGTGATGGAACTCAGGGCTTTATGAAATCACAGAAATAATCTAAATACAAAAGTACTGATATTGCTGGGTTCTTAAATGAACAAAAAGCTTCAGACCCCAGGGAAAGTGTAATGATTCAAAATTATGTAAGAAATATAACCCTGGACTATCCCTATTTCTTTGTAAAGCAACAAACAGTACCATTGCATCTCTGAGTTTTGTGATTCATTCTGCTCCTTTAAATCTCCACCAAAACAGGTGGCAATTATTATAAGTCTTTTTATCTTTTTTTTTAAGATGAAAAGAAAAATCCATTGCAGTCCTAAGAGGTCATGTATGAAAGATGCTCTCAACCTGGCAGGCTCGTGAAAAGACACCAGTGCTGCTGTTCTGCAGTAGGAACACAGTGGGAAAAGGATCTGCAAAGTCTTCAGGATCCCAGTGATGCCAGATAGTCCTGGTGTTTGACTGATTTATAGGCTGCCCTAAATAACTCAGCTTCCCCTTGCTGATAGCAGAAGTCTGCTTTGCTTAATCCCACTGAAGAGCAGAGGATCGGTGCCCTCTGCACTTCTGATGAGCCTTTACTTACTGATAACACCTCCTCTGGGGAAGCAAACACTGACAAAATCATAGGTCTTTTGCTGACCCAAGTTATTCAAAACACAAAATAACAAGGTTATGTTACTTATTATAGGATCTTATAAGAAGCAGCGTGAGATTTAATTTCCACGGTGCATTTCAGGGACCTTGTTATTTCCCAGCACTGAAGTGCTTACGTCCCAGCCATCTCCATTAGTCACAGCTGAATGCCCTGGTGTTATCCTGGTAATGGGTCAGGTCTCAGAGCAGAGGACAGAGACGTGTGTCTCCAGTGCTGATTCTTGGTCATCCAATGAAAAAATAGAATAGTGGAAGTAGCAGGTAATGGATGCCACAGAGAGGTGCAGGGTATAAAGGAGAGTGATAACAGAAATTCCTGTTTTCAAGGTTTTCCTGGCCAAGCAAGACTACAAGAAGCCATATTATAGAGTTTTGTTCTTTTCATTTTGCTGCAAGGCATACTGATTACACAAACAGCTCCTAGCTGAAAAAGGGATGGGAATTTAACTTGTTTAAAAACAAGAGTTTTTCTCTTCACTGTGTTTAGTATTTGCCAATACTGCTACAGAATTGCTGTCTTGTATGATTTCTTTTTTTCCAGTTGCTTCCATTGCAATCTGTTTTTTTTCTGTACCCGTATTATGCTTAAAGAAAAGTAGTACGGCCCTGCATGGCTAGGGTTTTTTGTCAAAAACTTTATCTTCAAGTGTTTGAACATTCAGAGCTTTTTTTTTCAGTAAGTCTTAAATAGGCCACTTTTTCTGCAGTTCAGAAAACTCTATTCTGCAATTACCCTTAATCTTATTTGTCCTTATCCTGAACTGTATCTTTTTTTCTTCATCCGGCTGCCATCTTTTTGCTGGGAAAGGTATTTGTGGAAGAAAAGCCATTGATTTTTATCTTCAGTGCCATCTAAAGAAGATATGCATGGGTTTATTCATGTCTGATGTTAAACCAAAACGATAATTTGGAAGCCATATATTCAGAATATAAATGACTCATCTTTAGGTGAAACTGACCCTAATTAGATCTAGATCAGCCGTCGTTTGACAGAGAGAAAGAAATTTCGTTTTCTCTGAAATGTGGTAATGGCTAGGAAAGTAGCCCCAGAACCTTAAATTAAAAGCAGGTTTTAACATGCTGGCTCCATTCCTGCCTTCAATATCAGCCTCTGCCTGTTTTAGTTAAATAAATGGTAACAAAAGAAGACAGACTGGGTGACGTTAAATAAAGAGAAATTTAGGAGAGCAATTATAGCATTAAAAGGGGCCAGAGGTGAGGAACTATAAACTTTGTGGAACAAAGTGCAGCATCGCAGTTTCTCCAAAACTTTGTTCACTGAAACCTTGTTAGTTCTGGTCACGCAAAGCTGTTGGTGAGTGAAGATGCCTGTCCCCAGCCCAGGGCAGGAGCCTGCTCCCAGCATCGGTCTGGCCACGCTCCCAGTGTGCCACTGCCCTGCATGGGCAAGCGTGAGGCATGGGATGGGAGGTGGCAAGGCTGGATCCTGGGGTGGTCAGTGCCCCTGCTGGTGTGGCATCTCCCTGAGCAGCATCTTATTCTGCTTCTCCATCTCACTTTTCATTTCATTTCCATAGCACGAACAACTTGCTCTTCTTCCCCAAATTGCCAAACGGCTTTGGAGAAAGGAGTTTGCAGAAGAATGGGCTGTGTCTCCTGGCCACAGGTTTTGAAGGATTTGTGCTAAGGAGGTAGCAGTGAAGCAACAGCCCATCACAGTCACTTAAAGTCCTAAAAGAACAGTTCTGACCACGGTCTTTTGTCATGAAATCAAAGATATCACTGCAAAACCAATTGCTCTAATAACATATGGTGGGCAAAGCTCAGGAGATTAGGAGCTTAATTCATATAAGCACCCGAGAAAGATGCATAAAGGAGAATTGAATTTAGAAAAATCATCTGGTCCTCACTTGCTTTGAAATGTGATGCCTTTGTATGAATAAGGCTATTTAGGCATCTGTGTTCTGTGTGAGTGTGTAGCGAGACGTAAGAAACACTCTCATGACCAGAATGGGTCCATAACCCGATGTTCTTGGGTAGTTCAGAACACAAAAAAAAACCAGTTTAAGGCTTTCTAAATGTTTCGTTTCAGGAGGAATGATGTGGAAAGGTAAAAGCTTGTGCATCAGCTGGCTTTTGAGCTGGAGCAGAGTCCTGGTGTGCAGTCATCACTCATCATCACCCTGCGCCGTGCAGGGCCCAAGCAAACCCAGCTTTCACACATCTTCCTTCTGGAGATTAAACTAAAACATATCCATACTCTGGAAGCAAAGAATCATGGCTAGCACAGTATAGCTGGATTTCCCTGACCTAGCAAGTCCTGTCAAGGACCAGGGGAGGCTTTTCCAAACAAGCATTCAGAAATTGGGAAGTGCACCAAAACTCACGAAAATTTCAAGATTGCTAACTTTCATATGGTTTACTTTTGCCTTTTGTTTTCATACTGTTTCAACTGCAAGGTTTCCAGCTTTTGATGACTTCGAGGGATGGAGGAAATAAATATTCTCAATTAATTACATCAATTCAGGATCTGGGTATTTACAAAAAAACCCCATTAAATAGTGAAAACTGCAATGCTAGCTAAAAGCTGCTGAGATCTTCAAGAATGTAATGCCTAATTCAGGATTGCCCTGTGTAATATTAACTTAATTTTTTGCTGGATGCTGAGCATGGTAGAAAGGGGGCAAGGGGGGAAAGTGCTCACATTGTTATTGATCAGATTTTCAAAATCAGTTCCTATGAAAATTAATTAAAGCACTCTAAATGTCAGTATTTAATTTAAGATTCTGTTGATATGCTAGAGTCTGCAGTACAGGTACCTGACAAGTAAGATATAATCAGTTTGCTCTGAGATCCTTGTACAAAGAATACCTGCATCGAGGTCTCTTACGGCATCAGTTTCCCCTGTGGTTTTAAGGTAACTTTTACAAATGCAGGACATGTTGAATTTTACAGAACTCCTGCTGGTTTCTGGGTCCTGACACCTTTAGCTATCTGAAGTATTTGCATCTTAAAATATTCTTAGAATGTAGAAGAGCAAATTTTATGGCCCTAATAGGTTGCTGGTGAATTTCAAAGTGGTGTTATCAGCACTGATGCATAGGTCTGGGGAAATGTCCCTTTTCCATCACCCAGGAAAAAAGAGAGGGCAATATGCATTGGATTCTTTAGGGAAAATGAAAATGAAAGTGCTTGTTCCAAGCTGATAAAGTTTCTTTGAAAGAGAAAAAACTCTGTCCTCCCCAGTGGCATTACCATGGTGGGAGCACATAATCTCATACCCCTAAGATTTCTCAGGAAATCCCGTCTTTTTCCAGGCCATGCTGGTGCTTGGAAGGCACTCCTGACAGAAGGCAAAAGGGTACATGTTCCAGTTGCCTTGTATAAGGGTTTTGGATTGTTTGGGGTTTTCTCTTGGTGTGGGGTGGGAGGAGGGAGAAGAAGTATTCTTTCAGTTTTAGAGGATTTTCTCAAACTGGTTGCATCCTTTAGTCCCATCTCATGCTCCAGGTCCTATGTCAGCTCCTGATGAGCCAGGCTCATTAACCTGGTTCTAGTTCATCCTGCCAACACATTTTGCTGGAACTACCCACACACTTCACTCTGGGCATGCTGTTGAGCACTTTGCCAGATTAAGACTTTTACTGCTCCTCTAAGAACTGATTTAATTAAGAATTATCACCTTTTTCATATGTGTATTCCAAGAGCATAGAGTACAGGTTTTGCAATATTTTCTTGCAAAAAACAAAGCATACAATTTTCTCTAATAATGAAACCAAAATGGTTTGAAAGGCAGGACCTTGTGAGTTGAGACAATGATCTATACAGTCTTTCACAGCAGCTTTCTTATACTTTTTATGCTTTTGTGGTATGCATCTGCTGCAGACGGTGGTGCTCCCACGTAGCCAAGGACAGGACATTTATTAGAAGAAACAAAGGGATTTAAGTCTCTGGTTTTTAGGTATTAAGAGTTCTCCATGTCCACATCCTGAGAAGGGCAGCCATATCAAGATAATTTCGTTGCTGTTGCTCTGTGTATGTCAGCTCCTCCATGACTAATGTGTCCCATATTCTTATCACCTGAATCTTGACATCAGATGGTTTCTTTTAGAGTGGGATGTGATTAAGCAGTGCCGGCACAGAGAGCTCAGAGATCAGCTTGCACGCCTTACTTTCAATGAGTCTGTAACCAGCACGCTGAGAATAAAGACTTCCTGAGGAGGATGAAAATAGCACCCATATGTAACATGAAACACCAGGTTTTGAGCCTGGAGAGATTCACCTGAGCCCAGAAGAAGGACTGGACCCTGCATATCCCTGTGAATCCCAGCATTTCGCTTGGGCTTGCAGAACCAGTGGTGGAGCTGCCATGCTGCCATCTGTTTACCTTTAAGAAGAACCTGAGAGGTTCAGGACAGGGGTGAGTGGTCCATACATCACATGGAGGTGAGGAAACAGCAAAAGTCATTCACTAAGCTCCAGAGACCAGCTTCTCTCAGCATGTGTCAGTGGACGAAGCCTGGCTTAGCCAGAGCCCTCTAAAGTGGTGCTTGCCCCATACCCTCCTGGTCAAATACAACACAAATAAAAACTTACAGCCAACATAGACTTCTTTTTTGCAACCAGCCATCTCCCAGCGACCTGCACAGCAGTGGCACAGCTCTTGAAGATCACAAAAGCCCAAAGCTGAGCACCAGCTTCCCCAGCCCGACAGAGCTGTCTCCAGTGGTACCTCTGCAGGCAGCGCTGCTGCTGCTGTGCCCATGTGCATCTGCTCCCGGGCACCAAGAGAGGTTTTGTCTGCAGGTCACCCAGCATGGGGGGATTCACACCCTGGGTGGCCCCCAGGCTGCTGCTGCTTCTACAGATGCCTTTCCCTCTAAGGCTTCTCACAACTTTGTTGTTTCAGCTCTTCTTTCATATGTATCTACAGCTTCTCTGGTACGAGTTTTTTTATAGAGAGGAAATCCTATTTGTCAGTGCTCTGACAAAATGACAGAATGGGTTAACTAGAGTGGAGGTTTTTTCTTCACATATAGGATATTTGTTCTAAAGACGGGGCTTAGAAAGATGAATCGTTTGATGAGTTTAGATCAGGTAAATTAATTAAAAAGTACTTTTGTTCTTGGAGGAAGTTTTCTCTCTGACACTCTGATGTCCTTGAGAAAACAGGATGAAGAACTTTTTGGTTTGATGTTTTAAACACAACTTTGTTTATTCTTTTAATCAGAAATTTTTTTCACCCAAGAACTTCAAAAAGAAGTGCAAACATTTTCAGGGATTACTTTGAAATGAAGGGTTCCATTAGATGTTAAATCAAAAGTTTCAGACTGAGTCTCCTTGTCTTATGTTTTCTGGAATTTTTTATTGCAAATTGTAAAAAATTTCCTATGTTTGTTTGACCTAAAATTATTTTTCCTATCAAGTAGATATTGCCAATTTCTAGCCCAAGATAGGTGTATGTCCATGCACTGATCAGTGCTGTATAAAAAGCAATAGTAATTTAGTAATGGCTTTGTTGGCTAGACTGTTTCCCACAGACATGATAATTTGGGTAATTCCAATAAAAAAAACCCCTGTGAAGTGTGGCCCACTGTTATACATCACTACATTGCTACCATATCTACTGAAAGATTTGTTCTGCATATCTTCTTTTTCTACCAAACTTTGCCAAAGGTTATGAAAAATGTAATATAAAGTTCATTGAAGAGGTGTGGGGATGTGATTCTTTAGCAGCTTGAACAAATATGTTGCTGTAGAGACAAAGGACAATTTTCTCTGGGCTGCTTATGTGGATAGTTTTACTTGAATTGACTGTTACCTTGGTATACATGAAAAAGCTTTAACATCTTCAGTGTCCCTCTCCTTTGAAGCAGTATAAAGTGTCTCTGCCCCTTTTCTTAGGCAAGTGAGCTTCCTGGGTTCCTTTCAACATAATTTTTACATAGCACTTCAGGTATGATGGTTCAGCTGTCTAATTACATTCCCGTATAGAATTAACAGTCAGTTTTTATCTAATGATGGTATTACTTGTTCTGCCTCTTCCCATTTGTTTCTGATCCTATCCTGTAGCTTGCCTATCCCCACAATGGAGCAGAGTACACCCTGAAGTGAGACCTTGTATTTCCAAGGCTTTTTCTCTAAAGCCAGTGTTTGCCTGCTCTGCTGATGAGAAACTGCCACTCCAAAGAGGTGCATTTGCCTCAGTATTTGTCTCTTCTTCATAGCTATGGTTTTCTCTTAGATTTTCCCCGTTGTGTCAGCGTGTGGGGTCCAGTGACTTGGCACTGTCACATCCATCTCCTTTCTCTTTTGCTTCTTCCTTGCCTGTCACTAGGTCAGGAGGTCCCACTTCATGCAGGGAGACCTCAGAAGGACTCCAGCCACTCGTGGAGCAGTCAGCCAGCCACACTGCTGTGTGAGAATCACCATGGGGCAAGTTAGCTCTGCATCAGCTACGGAGTCCCCCTCGGGCAGGGAATGTCACAGCCATTTCTGAGCTGGGAATATCTCGGCAAGGTTTGGGGAATGCATTAAGAAAACAATAAGGTTGAAGACTTGCACAAAGTCAG
Organism: Dicrurus megarhynchus; assembly: GCA_013399195.1. NCBI lineage: Eukaryota > Metazoa > Chordata > Aves > Passeriformes > Dicruridae > Dicrurus > Dicrurus megarhynchus. The sequence goes on along the minus strand of VXAD01012653.1, from coordinate 779,343 downwards.
AAAGCACCGTGTGGGAGGTATGCATAGCCTGAGCTCAGTCCCTCCACATCCCTGAGATGCCTGACACCCTGTAATTATAGGCTCATAGACATAGCTTGTACTCAAAAGTTTCACTTCAACCATAGATCCACAGAGACAGCATTCCATTTTGGTGTAGCCATCCTTAATTTCTTTGACCTAAGCTTCCCAATTGTGTCTTTTGAATTTGGCATTTAATACAATCCATTCTTTTCCTCCATTTCCCAAATAGTCTGTGGAGCCAGACTAATCGCTGCTCATCAAATGCCCATTGTGTTCCTATTTCCCTGTCCCATGGTAACAGACACTTTTATTGTGATTATTCATCTGCTGTTCTTTCATTAATGAAAGATTTAGATTTTGCTGCCATAAGGCCTCTTCAATAGCTTTATACTTGAACACGATTTCAAACAGAAACCTGTTCTTTGGCACCGCCTAGCAGTGTCACTGGAGGGTCTTTTGTAGCTTCTTGCTTGGTCAGTGACCATAAGAAATGTCCACTTCAAGGGCTGATGATGTCCATTCCCTCTTGACAGGCTAGTTGTCAACCTACTGCAGCCTACATGCCCCTCAGTAAGGAGCCATAAGGGAAAAGATTACCATTATTTTTTTAGCATGTCTCTTCCTCCCACCATGAACTCTAGTATGTGGCTACTTGGAAAAGTTTCCCACACCTTTGAAGTCCAGTTGAATCCCTCTGCCTGTGTGCATCTGCTCTAGCCTGTGCCAGATTTGGTATATATTGCCTGAAATGTCGTTGGGTAAGCACAGTGTGTTGCATGAGGAGTATGTTTATTAAGGGAATGCCCATTCTCCTGCATGGATTCTGGGCTCTCACTGCCAGGTCCTTGCTGTGTCCCCAGGACAACTGAAAGTCTTACTCCGCTTAGAAGTCTGCGTGCAGATCAACTCTCCATACTCTTTGCCCCAGCCTACTTTTCCTTTTAATTAAGACCAATCCTGTTATCTAGAACCTGGGGAAATTTAGGATACATTTAGCCTTGCATTGAGTAAGTGTATTTATGATCATTCTTGGTACTATAAAATTATCTTTTCCAGGAAGACTGTCTCCTGGGCTGCTTGCTCTCAAGGACTGTCTGTCTTTATAGGTCTGGTTTGGGGTATAAGTGTGTGATTTTTCCAGGCACAGAGACCACCATACAGACTTAGTAATGGACTATGCCCTTTGCCTTAGTTTATTTAAGGTCTTTAGTGATAAAAGTAGAGGAAGAAAACCTGTCCTTGTGCTGTGCTCATTTTTATAGATCATAGTCTTCAAAGAAAAAAATCTGTTCGTGGGATGGTGATGATGGCATGTTTTAATAGGGTGGAAAGCTGTCCTCCTCTTAACCCTGAGTCAGTCCTCCACTAAGTTCCTCATTATCTCTTTCACTCCTTCCATTCTGTTCCTTCTTCCCCTCTTCTGTAGCCCGTTAGGTATGCACTTTTTTACATTGCAGATTAAAAAGTAGGCCAGATCCTCCTCAGATAAAAGGCTCTGTGTTCCTGCTTGTCCCTCTCCTTACAGTCATGGAAAATGATGTTGGAGTTGTCTTGCAGCTCTGTCACTCACAGATCACACACCCATAGCACTGAGACCTGGGCAGTCTCTTTACTGTCTGCCTCCTCTTTCTCAGGTTCAAGCTCACACATCTTTTTTCCATGTCCTTTTAGCTTCATTTTTATTATCGCCTGTATCTCTGTGATTGAGCCTATTTTTTGTGGAAACCCACTCCACCCCTGTGTGTGAACTGCCTCAGCAAGGAGCACTTCACAGCTGGACCAGGCACCTCTAGAGCCCCAGGCTTCTCAGGAAGGGCAGGATGGCTGTTCCCTGCCTGTAGCACAGCAGCACTTCCAAGACCCCACTGCAGAGCAGGTTCCTCCAGACAATTGTCTTCACAAGATGATGCCTGCCCAAAACTGCTTCTAATTGGAGTGTAAGGCAAAAGACCATGAGAGAAACAAGAGGCTCGCAGCACACAAGAAACTAATGAGGTAATACTCGGGGAGTAAACTTATATAGTGAGATAATGAGGCTATGGTAACCTATAATAAGATTATTCCCCAGAGGCTTGTTTTTGTAAAAATTCTAATGTGCAGTCCAGACTTCCATCCCGCTGCTGCCAGTCCTGTGCCTTGCTGCTGCTGTCCTCCAGGTCTGAAGGCCTGAAACATCTCTGTTGCTTTTGAGTTTTCAGAGGAGCAGAAAGCATCAAAATGCCTAACTTTGGACAGGGGATTGTGTTCAGTGTTTGCAGAGGATGGTGAGAACAGCTCCTGGGGCGGATATGAGGAGAGCAGATTCAGCCTGCCTGGCTCAGGTGGTGGAGATGCCTTTCAGAATTCAATCTTTCAGCACAATTCTCATGTTCTAGCAAGTTGTCAGCCTGCTCTTTGAAAAGGCATCCGTGTAACTCTGTGAACACGGTCCTTTCAGATCCCTTCACTACTGAGCACTGCTCTGTGAACTCAATACTCCGAGCAGGGAGTTCACACAGATCAACCTTTTTTATACTTTTCCTCTGGTGCATCATTCTCATTTTATAGCAAAGTCACTTGAATTTGACCTGAGCTGTCACAGCAAGGGAGATTCTGCAAGCTTTGAGGGTAGTAGATTTGTTTCAGAAAACAAATCTACACTCTTCCATAAGCCTTGAACTAACTTGATTTGCCCGCTGTAACTGCATTCTTGTGACAGCAGTGTGGCCTGCAAAGAAAGCATTTAATATTTTCTAAAATCCTCCAGTCCTTGACTTTTCTGTAAGATACTCCCTATGTACATAGACATTCATAGCCAGACTGACTGCTCCTTGTTGCCCTTCCTGCTAGAGAAGTGTCAGCCCAGAGATGACTGGGACGTTTCTGAGATAACAGACGTAGCTCCAGTTTTGAACTGTGAATAATATGTGGGGGCTGAGCTGCTCCAGATCAAGGAAGAAAGTTTAAAAAGTAAAGGGATAAAAAGCAACATGAGGGAATTCTTGGTTAATGATAAGCATTGGATAGACTGGCACAGATACTGTGACAGTCTTAGAAAAGAGAACTCTTTGATTACTCAAGCACTTTATTTTGCTAATTGCAAAAAGTTTACTTCAGTCTAATCAGTTGTTCATAATAACTGATCAAGCATATCATCACATACCTTATCTACATAAGAATATGCACTAGTTCAGTTCAACCTAGTGCCATGTGTTGCATGAATATTCTTATTTAATTTAAGAATGTATTTCAATTTATTATCAAACTGCCTTGAGCTCATATACAGTAAACCAGAAAAAGACCTGTCTCAGGAGATTGCTGAGTTAACCACACACTTTCAGAGCAACTTGTCTCACAGGGTGTGGTTCCTCTGGCAGTCTTGCAGACATCTTTATCTGAAGTGGTCACCACAATCTGAGTATCTGGAGTCAGTGAATCTAGGGCACAATTCATTCCATCCTAAAGCAGATGCATAAATGAGATTAGTTGAATTATACCATATGGGCATCTCTCCCTCCCCATTGTTCCTAAATGGAGCTGAAGGTGACAAGCTCAGCTGAAGAGCTCTTGTGTCTGATGCTCTGCACTCGGATCATGTAACTTGACCTGTTACTCCAGGTAACCTGAGCCAGACTGGACACAGGACCCAGCCCCATGGTGAGGTCTGGGAGGGAAGACTCTGAGTGCCTCGGGTGCTGGTGGATCTGTGTGGGGCTGCAGAACATAAGACCTGAAGTATTTGATTATTGCTGCTAAAGGCAGGGACAGCAGTAGCCTCAGAAGTGACAGAGAGAGACGAAAGGAGCCTAATGCCAAAGTGTAGTGAGGTTATGGGGTGCTCAGGCTGTTCAGCTGACTGCAGAAAGCATCTCTGTGGGCCTCTCACACTTCCTAGGAAAGAGGGGTGGTACAGAGAGTACATTTGCAGGAGAGGACGACAAAGATATGCATGGTCTAAATATGCAAAAGAGTGGGGACAGCTGAACTCACAGGCCAGGGGACTCTGAAATCCCTAGGGGGAGAAATGATGAGGGGTATCAATAATTTTAAAAATTCAACCCCTTCTCCAAGGATCAGGAAAACCTGGAGGGCAGCAGGCAGTCACCTTGAGGGACAGCTGTCCTTTCCCTCCTGTCTCAAGACAGGCCATGTGAGTGATGGAGTCTGGAGGTGTAGTTGGTGTTTGAAATCACTGATAAGAAACCTCAGGTACCCTCTGCCGTACAGGGCACAGGATACCTGACAGCCATCACTCTGCTGACCTTCCTGTTAACTTTTCCTTGCAGTCAAAACTGTGACTTGTCAGGAGCAGCAGATCTGCTCCTCTTGCATCCTTTCCCTGGCCTCCTCCAGGGCACACAGGCAGGATAAGGACTTGTAGGACAGAAGAAAGAGGGAGCTGCCTCCTTTATATGCCAGCAGTTCAGTCTGGGGCAGCAGCTCGCTCACCCCCATGGGCTCCTCCATGAATGATCCTACAGATGCACTGAGCTTTTTTGAATCTCACTGGTTTTGGAAAGAAATCTGACTACAGGTGTTCAGAAGGCAGAATTTCACTTTGTGAAATATTTTCATTTAATAATATTTTGGTCCTATTTGCTCCTAATAGGAACACCCCTTTACCCTTTTTGGAATATCCTATGCATAAAAATGTAGAAAAGATGATGTTGTATGGAGTTGTCTGATGTTCAATTCACTACTGACTATTAAAACTCATGAGATATTCTCCTTGTTATTCTTCCCCTTAAGAAAGAGAAATGGTAACTCAAGAAAATCGGTTTCTTGAAGTGTTTTGATGTAATTGAAAAAGCATCATATGTCACGAAATGGTGGCTGTTGCTTTGGTTGTTTTCTGATCTATTTCTCCCCAGAAAAAACTAGGGATGAACTTGGGAGTAAAATCTCATGGGGTGTTAACTGTCTTTATGGGACTTGTTAAACTGCTGAGTTCCGAAATGCTTGTCATTCTGATTGATTGGGTAGAAAAGCTTCAGGTCACAGAGGCCAGGCCTGGGCTGTGACAGCCATGGCCTGTCGCTAAGCCTAGCCTTGCTGATCCAGGGTGCTACAGTCCTGGAGAAGAACATACCTTCCCTGAAACTCCTGGCAAAAAATAAGATGCTGGACTTGGTGGTCGTGCTCAGTGGAGGGGACGCTGTGCCTCTCATAGGACAGTGTGAACTCCAGTATGGAGCACTGCAGGTGAAAGAAAAAGTAAAGAAAAGAGAGCCCACGGTGAAATAATTGTCCAGATTAAATAACTTGGTCTAATTAAGTTTTGGGAGAGCTTTTCAAATTCCAGAGGCTTCTGGGTGTTTAGATATTTCTGACATCCTTCTATTATCTGAGATATTAAGGTAGTTAAAGCCTGAGAAAAATGTAAGCTATGTCTGCATATTTTGTGTGGTGCTATCAGTTAATCCAAAGGCTTTCTCAAGGAATCTGGTTCTTAGTCTGGGATTTAGAAAAATTACATTAATGTTCCTTTCCCTCCAACCCTACAACCATTAGATTTAAGTTAGTCTCTCCCAGCTTGATTGCTACAAGTTCCTGCTCTTGTGTCTCTTGGCACTCATTCCTCTCTTGTGAGTCTGCAAAAAGGCTGCTGCCCACCTTGCCCCTCTCTCTTGCACTCACTGCACCAGCACCACCTGAAGCCATCCCATGACTGTCCTCTCCTGTGACTCAGTCCTGGGTCCTCCACAACCCAGCCAGGTATTACGCACCCACACTTGTGGTCTGGATTCCCAGTTCAGAGCCTCTTCTTCCTTGATCTCCTGCACATCCTTGTTTTCTCATGAGATTTTGAAGGAGACTAACTCAGAAAGCAAGGTCCTGTGGCACCTGGCCCAGACAATGCGGAAAATCAAAGATTAAGAGGTAGAGGTTGGGGTGCTTCTTATGCCTCAGGAGGAAATTGCTTCTGCTCCTTTTGCTGAACCCACTGGTGATCCAACAAGCTGTGGACCAAAACTGCAGGTTAGCAGAAGACCTGAGACCTGGGATCCATACAGCTCTTAGGGGCGTAGCTGTGGTAATTTCTGCAGTGCGTAAGAAGGATTAGGCACTGCAAAAAATTAAGGCAGCAAACTGGTCTCTAACTGCAAATCCAGCAGAGCAGATGCTGCAAATCTAAACCCTTGAAAATGGTGCCTTGGCACACAGGGCATGTGATGGAGCTGATATGATGAAGTCTTCTCTCCCCAGAATTCCTTTCCCAGCCCAGCAAGGCAGCTTTGGACAAAATGGTTTGGGGACTGGGAATATGGGCTCCATCCACTATTGCCTTGTGGGTGCTCAACTCTGGGATCCATCAGCTCTCTAGGTCACAGAGACTGGCCACACTTGATACAGTGCATTTTGCTGGGTGGGAGGGACAGAAGAAAAGGTTTTTAGTACTGATCTACTGAAAGGTGCAATAAAGACAAACACTTAAGGCAGGATCTTCCCCGCCCAATCCTGTAGTTTCAACCATCACATCTGATGGGTCAAGCGCTAGCCTGTAAATAAACTCTGCAGCAGGTTTATACTGCAGAGCATCCCAGAGTTCTGGCTGGCAATCCTGCTGCCAGAAGGACCCGCTGGGGCTTGCCAGACTCCCACTTGACCTGGGTACTCTGCACTCTTCTGCATAAAACGCAGCCCATGGAAGGTGAGTGTGAAGGGGCTCCCTGATAGGTCCTGGTGAGCTGGAGGGTAAACCCAGGATCTACAAGAAAGATCAGACAGGATGAATGTCAGTAACTGACAGAAAAGATACAAGAGAAATGGCCTTCTGAACTCTCAGAAGGGTTGTTAAGAAAAAGGAAAAAGAAAAATTAAAAAAATAACAAGGTTTAGGAATTTTTGTACTATCAAAGAGGTACTAAGGGGGCCAGATTACAGAGAAGGATTAAGGGCCAAAATCAATAACCCATTTTAAACCTAGCATGACAACAGCTGGCAAGGGACTCTAGGAAAGGAGAGGAATTGTTTAAAGGTCATTGGAGTAGCTGGGAGTTAGGAGATGAAGCTGAACATCAGCTTGCTCATGGCTGATTCAGATTCCCTTGAGTCACTGCTTCTATCGGTGAATCCAGGCCTCTGAGGCTGAAGGACTGTGTCAAGACAAAAGGACATCCTCTTCTGGGAAAGGCTGACAACAGACAACAATGATGAGTGCCTTAGGCAGGGACTTGAGCTAGCCAGCCCAGCAGATTATCACATCCTGCCAAATTGTGCTAAACGTAAAAAACCTGTACCAGGCTCTCCTCCTCTAAAGAGCTCCCACAGGGAAAGGGGACAGGGTGTGTTCTGCAGGGAACTTCTGTCTGGTTGTCATGGCAGTACACTGTGCTGGTCTCTAACACTTTTCTAAAGCAATATACATATATAAAAGAAAGAAGTAATAGGATTAGCTGGCTAGTTACATTGCTGAGGCCTAAATGTGATTAGTAATTCAAACTCATTCTATTTCTGGATGAAATTCTTGGGCTGGAGATCACTTTTCACAGAAGAGAAATGGTGCTCATCATTCTAGGAGCTGGTAATTCTGTATGTCTAGTTTGATGTGCACTAACAACATCTCCTGAAATTAGAGGGGCTTTCTGTTGTGGTCTGAAAGGTTGCACTTACTGCTGGTCTCTTCTGTACTGCAAATGAAGTTGCTTCACATAATTATATGGAAAGATCAAATTGTTCAGTGTTTTACTATCATTTAATAAGGAGACTTTTTTTTCATCACAGGCTAGAATTCAACTTGATTTAGTGATCCAAAGTGAAAAAATATGAGCACTTTAAGGCTAATTTAATACAGGTTTCAGTTGCACATGCAGGGTATTTCTGACTGTTTGAGGGAGAACCAAAAGCTAAAATGAAAACAGTTTTTAAGTGTTGTTTTATGTACTAAATACATCTACTAAGGGGTCTACTTTGACCAGGCAGATTTGATGAATGCAGTATGTGCAATGTTTCTTGGTATTTCACTGTTTCAAGATACATAATCGTTGTTGTCATGCAGCCTATGACATCAGAGACACAATCCAAACATGTTCCTTCAGCCCTAGCTTGATATGAAGTGCTTTTGAGACAGACCCTCTGTCAAGGGAAAATATGCTGAATTCCTTTCACAAGAGAATACCTTAATATTCATAAGGTATGTGGTCCTAGAGAAGCTGCAGCAACCTTAGCGGTTTGAAAAGAGGTATCACTGCAAACGGGTATAAAACTACTAACACAGTGTTTGGGGTTCAAAGATGTGTTCTGAACTCATTCTACTTGTCCACAGTACTACATTTTGTTCCCTGATTTCAATATCAAAATGGGCTGCCATGAAGTTTGGAGCCCTTAGGGACATTTGAGTGGCTGTTGGGCCATACTGGCAATCTTGCTGTGACAGCCACATGTCCAGCACCATGACAGCCTCTTTCTGAACGATCAAACCAGAGAGCATGGGTTCAAAAACTGTACCAGGACTTAGGAAACAGGGTGGTGCTGTGCTTGTATTGGGCAAAGGCTGAACAGAAAGGTACCAATAGGTGCAGAAGCCAAAGAGCACCCAGGGTGCCTCCTGCTGAGGGATCACTGGTAGATTTTTCTCTGCAATCATTACTGCTTTGTTCTTCCTAAATCAGTTACAAGACTCTTCATAGACAACCATGCTATTTGTTTGTTTATCCATAGACTCTTGCAGCTCTGAAAATTGTCCTTTCCTCCTCCCAAGAGCGGGATGAAAGAGACAGGGTGGGCACCACGCAATGAGATGACACACAGGATCTGGGGAACACAGCATTCCAGCCAACCAGGATCTTTTGGGAGCTGCTGCAGGAGCCAGAACTGCATGGAAACCTGTCCTGGGAGCAAGAACTCAGAGCCTGCATGTGCCTCAGAGGCAGCAGGGGCAGCTTGGCCAGGTGTGCCTCACTGAAATGAAGCACAAAGCTGTCCTGCTGGAGCTGGAACGGGTGCCCAAGAGATGTCACCTGCAGTCAGTGGCAGGAAATGGGACAGCACCTTGGCACATCCCTCAGCCTGTACTCCAGGTCATCTTGATCTCCACCTGTGGTCATCCCTTGGGTCATTCTGCCACCAGTGGCATGGCATTTGTGCCCAGTACCAGCCTGTGTCTTCTACCAACCTGCTACCCAGGGGACTCCAGGGGATCCCAGCACACCTTTTACTACTGTGTTGACAGTAACAAGGAACATCACTTGAATTTTGGCCATGGCATAGAGATTGTTTGAAACACTGAAGGAAGGTTTTCATCAGTTCTCTGAGCAACGATTAACAGAATTATGCATTTGTTTAAAAATCAGTCATGCATGAGATGTAACAGTTTCCAGTTCCTGTTTCTTGTCTATCTTCCTGTTTTTAAAAAGTATTCAATAAAAAGAAAATGTTGCTCAAAGGAAGGATTTAATTATACCTGCCTTTTCATTGCCTCAGTTAGAGTGCATAAAACTGCATTTTACGGTCTGATGTTGATCAGATTTTTGGGTACTAGTCCAGATACTTTGATAGTATTCCAAAGTAAGTGGGTGAGTATTAAAGAAATTAGTCTTGGTCTATAGTTTTATAGATCAGAGCAGGATTACTTCAATTTAAATAATTGCATAGTTGATATAGCTGCAAAAACTACATGCTCAAAAAAAACCCCCAGCTTTGTTCAAAAAAGCATTTTATTTGACCCAATATGAAACATTTCATTTACTTTTCATGAGATAAGACCTTTTAAAAACAATTTTGCTGGCTTTCAAAATGAGTTTTTGAAAAAAAAAATGCTGTTTAATTTTAATAGCATCAGAACAAAAAGATTTGACTTTTCTGATCTTCTCTCTCTAATCTCCATTTCTGTTCAAAATTACTAATTTAATTTTATCCTAATTCACAATTGGATTTGAAAACAGAAATATGCCATCTGGCCAAATCCATGACAGATGTCCTTTTTACTTCAGTGTCCCATTACTGTAGTGACAGGCTTTGAACCATGCTATCAGGGAGAAGGAGAGAGGAAAGAAGTCTGTAAGAAATGGAGGATAATTTAATGTCAGGTATTTTTCACAGTATCCCAGACAATACAACTAAAGACACACTAAATATAAAATCCCCACCAACCAGATCATAACAAATTCAGTGTTGTGGCTTGCTGGTGCCTCCACACCAGAAATCTCTGTAGAAGCTTAATTATTTTACCAAAAGTGGCAGAACAAGATACTGCAATTTTTAACAGAAATGGAAGACACTGATGCCATAAAGAAGGTAATAATCCCCTAGATTTAGACCATACTATATCCAGGGAAATATGGCAGTATTAAAGGTGAGGTGTTTGCAAGTTGCAGCAGCAAGATTGCTACTTCTGCAGAGGACCATCCTTTATTGAATTGCATGGGCTAAGAGTTCATTCTGTGAGAAAGCAAATCCCATCATTCAATAATTAATTAAAAACAGCATTTGATTTTAAATCTGAGATCTGGGTCTCCAAAGAAAAAGAAAACAAACAACGAAATAGGGGACTCTAGGATAGATCTCCAACAAAATGAACAGATGTCCAAAATACTGGAAAGATCCTGTGATTTTCTAATGCTAACTGCATAATGCACATTGCTGCTTTAAATTCAGGCTCAGCACAGTGAGACACAGATGGAAGTAACACCTTAACTTCAACCTTCTGTCACTTTGACAATCATGACCTTGTTTTGCATTGCAAAGTTACAACCTTTTTGCAGAGGTGCTGAGAGACATTTGACCAGAGGAGGGGAATAGCCAAACATTTTTCATTGTTGAGAATTTGGAGGCTTTTTGGGCCGGTTGATGGCCATAGGAGCTGGATATTGCTGCTAAGTATTTAATAACAGACCAGGATATATGTAGATACATGCTCTCCGTTTGTGTGATGGGATGCACATCTCACATTAATTAACACTGGGGGAGAAATGCTGGGTGATGCTTATGGCTGGAGCCAGTGGCAGGCACATGCACAGCAGTGTGCTGAGCTGGGGCCTCACACAGGACTACAGGGCACTGGAGGTCCTCCCTTCTGCAGGGAGAGTGAGTGCTATTTGTCCCTCGTGGAGAAAGGAGGATGTTTACCCTGCTAAACTCCAGACTTTTAATCCAGATTTCTGCACAGGGTATGGAGAGCTGACTTCCATCTTTCCTAGATTCTCTTCCATCCTCATGGATGTTTGTGGACATCAGCAGGTGGGGCTTTTAAACACAGCACCCACGTTACCTCCTGCAGTCAGGAGATACATATTTTAAAGCTGTGGCTTGTTTATGGTGGTGTTGGTGCTTGCATAATGCCTATATACCTCACCTCCTGCAGCCACTGCACACAGTCGTTCCTTCTCTTTCCCTCAGACCACAAGCACATGAGAAGGCTACATTCTGCTCTTACAAGTTTTGTCTGAGTTCTATTTTGTCTGTTCACCATACTGTCTCTCAAACTTGTTGGATTTCCCCATAAAAATTTTCCCACAAAACCCATTCTCCTGATGCCCCACTGGTGCCACCAGCCCTTTTCTGTGCCATGTTCCTGCCTACCTTTAGTGCTGCCCTTTCCCAGCAGCTTTCCCGTGCTGCTCAGCTGCTGAGCCTGGTGCTGCATCCCAGATCCTCCCATGTAGCCCACATGGGACTGTGGCTTGGGCCATTCTCATGGGACACAGCGAGGTCTCTACTGGTAACATGCATGCCTTGCACGAGGCACTTGGCTGTATGTACAGACCAACAGGTTGCTTTCACTCCGTGTCACAAACAGGACATTCCTCAAGTCACTATCAAAAACCCTGGAGTGTGAGAAGGGCTGCTCTATTTTACTGGTTTCTGTTTTTCGTGGCTGCTGTACTCCCTCCCCACACCAGTGCCTCTGTGCTGGGCTTGCCTGTGCTGTGCCATGCAACCAAACTTTGCCACATGCTGGTGCCTTTTTCAACCTAGAAATGAAACAACACACACTTTTCGAGATAATATTGATATAGGAGGTAATATAAAAGCTGGTCTTTATTTGGAGGCCTCCAGGGGCAGATATGGAAAATGTCCACAAAAGCCCATCCTCACGGGGTGAATACAGTTTTTATAAGTTTAGTAAATTAGCATAATTGACAAAAAACACCAATTAGGAGCACAAGTGGTGATGCAATTCCCTCACAGTTCAAGCCCCGTCTAAGTCCTCCCCTTCAGATGGAAACTGAACTTGTTGACGAAAATGTGTCTCAAAGAGCTGTTTTTCAGCCTTGGTTTGTAAGGAGAACCAAGATAGGATAGGGGCTTTGGAATATGCTTTGTCTTTCTGCCTATCAGAGCAAGGAAAAGTACTGGGAAGACTAGCTATGAATGCAGTGATAGGCTACAGAGCTCCAAATATATGTATGAAAAATACAGAGAATACGTAAAAAAAAAAGGCAAAAATCAATAGACATCAATGCTAGTCAGCATCTTTCATCCTTCCCCTCAGGAGAAAAAGCAGTTGTGAGTGTGTGTGTTCATGCTTCTTTTGGCTACCTATGGCTCAATATGCATGTTAGGTCATAGAAGTGCACCTTCAAAAAAAGGAGTGAGGAGGCTGGTGATGGGCTGTGAGAGGCTTTGTGAGTTTGTTCTGCTAAAGCTTGCTCCTGAGGAAGTTCTGCTTCACACAGAGACATATAGAAAGTTAACTGAGCAAATGGAATGGCATTTACCAGAGTCCTCCGTTGGGGCTTAGGGTCCCTGCACCCAGGACCGTACACATGACTTGATAACCAGCACAGAGAGAAAATAATGTTTGTGCTTGAGTTTACAGTAGCTCGTACTACTTGCTGCTAGCCAAAATTTCCAAGCAGCTGAAGACTTCATGCCCAGATGTGCTGTGCTGCCACAGTGCAAATACAAGACTTGATAGGTTCAATCACCACTAGGTTAAGATTTGTCAGGTTGATGATTCCTGGCAGAAAACAGGATGACCATCTCATGGCTGAACAGAGACAGGGGAAAGCATGGATATTTCTACATGAAAACTTTGTGTGTGAAATGAACTGAAAAAAACCAAATGGAATTAAATGAACCCACAACCAGCACACAATGTGTGGACACAAAGTGAAGACTGAAGACTCTTATCTGCCAACATGTATATTCACATTCAGCTCTAGAAAGCCCTTTTCCTTGCCTGTGCTGATTTTGATCCAGATTGGGATCATCCTGCTGGTTATGATCCTTATATGGCACCAGATTGGAAGGACTTTTGTAATCTACATGTTGTTGACATTTGATTCATGCCTGCTAGGGCATTTCCCCAAGAGGAAGTCTTTTGGTTAATTTCTATTGCGATGTCTTGAGGGGATTTTCCTTTCTGTGAGCTCATCAGACCTCACAGCAAACAGAGCCAAATATGTTTGGCATTTGGCTCAGACAAACCGTGAAAACCGGTGAGCGAGAGCGGGGTGAAGCTCTGCCGGTGAATCAGCAGCGGTGCTCTGTGCTGGGCACAGTAGTGAGTGAGCACACGTAGGATCATGGAATAGTTTAGTTTGGAAAACACCATTGAGATTGTTGAGTCCAACCGTTAACCCAGCCCTGCCCAGTCCACCACTAAACCGTGTCCCTAAGTGCCATGAATACACATCTTATAAATACCTCCAAGGATGGTGACTCCTCTATTTCCCTGGGCAGCCTGTGACACTGCTTGATAGTGCTTTCAGTGAAGAAATTATTCCTAATATCCAATCTCAACCTTCCTGACACATATAAATGTGCACGAGCGCTTAAATATATGCAAATATGGAGAGCATAGAATCATAGACTCATAGAATGGTTAACACTAGAAAAGACCTGAATTATTTTTTACCTCAACAGAACCTTGTACTTACTGCCTTGAAGTACTGCTGGAGATGCTGCTGGATGCCTAACAGAGAGCTGGCAGGGACAACAAATGTACAGAAAATTGGGTGATATTTGAAAAAGTCTGGTTTTCCAGGTTATATGGTCTTTAGCCTCAGTGATTATGTATTTTTGTTAAGTCACAGAATATTTATTTGAAATATCATCAAAAAACTCCTGACAGTTTGTGCACAGTCAGATTGGAAGTCTTTGGCAAGTATTGCCTGAGTGCATTCTTTGTCTGGTCTTTGATACCAGGCTTGGAATATGGCACTGGCAGAAGACATTAGAAGCCCTCAGTCTTGTCTCCACAAAAAGAGTTATGCACAGACCAAGGAGTTAACAGATCATGGAGCTTTTCTGTAACAGACTTAGAAAAGCAGAAACCAAGGTTATTTACTGTTCCCACACTCAGAGCAGTTTTAAATTGCTAGGTTAACAAGACATTCCTGAAAGAAATTTTCTGTGCACCAACGTATTCTTTGTGGTTGAAGCAAAAATTACTTACAGACAGAGCAATGTTTCTTGCAAAGGAAAACTTCAGCCAATGGAATACTTTAAAATTCAGCTGTGAGGTCTGTTAGCTTCTCTCTGGCTGGGGGTTAATTTGATGTATACATTTTCTGCAGACAGATAAAAGAAATGTCTCATTTGCTAAGTGACATTGTCATGGATATATGACATAAAGTAGAACATATTCAAAAATTGCCCTTAGTTCTACTGCAGTTACTGCTAATGGCACTGAGGTGTAGTGTAAGCACACTGCAAGCCAACTTCTGATGTCAATTACATCCATGTAAACAGGATTAGAAATTGGCCCGAGCCTGTGGGTTTAAACATGACTGTCTTGAACTTCATTTTCAGGACAGATAATGTTTTCAAGGAAAACAATGCACTTGTTAATTTTAGCAGAGTTTTCTCAGCACATTTTGGCAACAGTTCTAATATATTCCTAGAACTTGGCTTTATTTTACTGTTCATTATACTGCCTGAGCAGCAGCACAAATCAGCCTGTCAGATGAGATACTTCAATGACCAAAATACAGGTTTGAAGGCTGGGGACCAATAATGAGAGAAATGCAAACAACTGTCATTAGGCATGGATTTCATATTTTGTTAATGACATATTTTCCTCTCTGGTAGGTCTGTACCAGGTCTGCTCCTATCCCATTTGCTATTCAACACTTAGGCTGCTTATTATTAGTTGCAGAAATCCATAACATATTTCAAACATATCAATGGTATCAGAAAACTTGCCATCATGCAGGAGCAGAACAATCCAACAAGACAAGAATGAATTTGTTTTCTCTGTCCACTGTAATCTTTTGGGATACTCTAGAAAGGACATTTCTTTGACCTCTAGAGTAACTTAAAGAAAACATACTGTAAGAAAAGAAATACCGCTGGTCCTACATATGAAATATCTTAATACAAACTTGAATATGTCCCAAGGAAAAATAATTATGACAGCAAAAGTCTCAGACAACCTCTTAGCAACACTTATGCCTTCCTTCTGAGACTTGGTGAGAGGTTTCAGCGATGGCCTTTAATAAAGGCATTGCTGCTCCTATGAATGTTACTGTGCTAACTCAAAGTTCAGGCCGAAGATGTGGACATAAATATTCTTTCCAGACAAGATGGGAATCCAAAAAGTGCAATATTCAAACAAAAAAGAGCAACCACGTTGTCCTCACAGAAGGTAAAGGCTCTCAAAAAATGACCAGCAAGTGTTCCAGTCCGACCCAAGTCAACTAAGAGCAAGGAACTAGCTGAGGAACACAAGTATGCAGGTAAACATGAGAAAGAGCTAGTCACTAATGATAAACATTTGCTGCTTCACTATCTGGATTGTGTGCTGATCCTCCATTCACTTTTTTTTTTTAAAGAATAAAGCATTTTCTGTGCTATAATTTACAACAGCTGGAACCAGTTTGTGTGTGTGTGTATACGTGCAAGTGTGTATGTGCTGGACAAAAGAACATTACCAATATGAAAAGGAAAAGGATGGGCACTGTTGTTGGAACTTGGCTCCAAAGGGGATATATAATGATATGAGAAAGATTAAGTAAGTGGAGGAAGCTGGGGGATCTTCTAGACGCAAGACTGCTGCAACATGGGTGGGCTCAGCAGGGCCTCAGCACATCCTGTGTTACCAGTGATACAGTGACCCTGGTTCACAGATTTCACAGCGCTGTGGAGCAAGAGGGTGGGTACACTCATTGCAAAGGTTTCTTTAGCCAAAATCATTCTGGGCCGAAGCCTGGCCAGTGACTGATAGCTGTGCCCAGTAATTTCGATTTCTTTTACACAAACATAATGAGGCGCTGTTTATAATTTTCCTGAAAGTTTTGGGGTTGAGATATTGGGGAAAACAAACAAAGAGACACTTTGCGAGCTCTCTGAGCAGTAAATGGCTCCCTTTGGCATGCTTTGACAGGCCATTTCATTTTAGCTTTGCTGAATCAGCTTAATGGGGAAAACTCAAAACTCATTGCCAAACTCTTATGGCAATTTCTCTTTACCACAGTGGTCATAAACAGATGTTGTTATCCTCTTTACTGGGAACCAAATATTCCTTGGGGCAGGTTTGTGTAGGATGTACTACACAGAGCAATGCAGATTACTCTAAAATTAGGGAAAGGCTGAGAGTTAGGCATGTACACGCTGGACAAGAGCATTTGAGCTTGTCACATGGAACACACAGATTCCATAAAAAACTTACGTGTGTGACATCAGCCAGTGTGACACCAAAACACATCACTGCCTGTGCTACCCCAAATGCAGGGGTGGGGCAATGGCAATGGCTGTTTCTCATATTTTTATCTCATAAAATGCCCTAAGTGGAAGCAGGATATACAAATTAACCATCTTCCTTCCACAAGGCTGCTACAGCAGAACGACACAAGCAGGCCATTTGCATAAGTTATAGGCTGTCTTCCATGGGAGGAGGTGCACCGAGCAGTTCAAAGCTTAGCAGAATTAGCCTTCCAACGGAGCATAACCTGGCCCTGATTCCCAGCTCCAGAGGAAGGCAGAGGTTGTATTCAAGGTCTTAGCATTGGCCTTTTGCTGCTGGATGTGGTACTGATGCCCACAGATATTCCCTGGGACACGTTCAGCTTTTATTATGGCAATTCACGTGGGAGAAAAACACACATTTTTTCAAGCATGATATTTTGAATTGCATACAGATAAGCCCTATTCAGTATTCAGAAGACTATGTTATTCTGCTATTTTACATACGATGATTCTTTTAATACAATCAAACACTGTGCTTGCATTTTATGACAAAGTTGCTCATGGATCACTATAAACCTCAGGAATTGCAGCAGCCACCAGAAAACACAGGTGAAAAATTGTTTTTAGAAGAATAATCTTCTCATAATTATACATTAGAGCTGTTGGGGTAAACTCCCCATGAAAAAAATGTGTCCAAACTTTTGACTTAGAAGAACCCTGGAACAAAGTTTTGGATCTCTTCCTGACTGCTGAGCTTTTGAAAAAAATCACCATCAGAACTGTCTGGGCCACTTGCATCCTTCCTGCGACTCTCATAGGTGTGAACTGGAGTACAGCTTAGTCCACTTGTACATTTCCCACTCTTACTGCAGCAGGCTGCTCCTTGAACAAAATCCCAGCAGCCTTTCATCCCTGAACTGCTCTGTCCTTGTCTAGAGATCAGGTAGCCAACTCCTACCCTTTGAAAGAAATGCAGGCTGGAGACATGCCCAAGGCACTGTCCCTGGTGAGTAAACCTCTTACAGTATTATTTGCAACACATCTAGTTGGAATGCCAAGGAAACCTCCCTCTCCAACCATCCAGGAGCCACTCTGGCAGTCACACTCACACCACCTAAGGTGTGATTGAGGCCCCTTCACAGCGACACACACGACACTCACACAGTGAGACCAGGTTTCCCTACTGGCTAGACCCCAGGTTTCCCATAGCAGAGCCTTGAGATGTCTCGATCCTTAAAATAATAGTGTAATCATGGTGCAATAACTAAATAACGAAACAACAGCTCGAGCTGGGTGCCTTCAGACAGGGAAGTTTCCTTAACAAGGACATCCACAATGTGGGGCATCTTTCTACTCGGTTCTTTGCAATCCATGGCGTAGAGCAAGACTCAGCACAGAGATAGCCCAGTACTGAAGGATAAATTTTTAGTTTTCAGGTACTGGGGTGGCTAAACAAGGCTGAACCTTGGTTGACTTTGCTGCACGCTGTGAAGTTACCAGTTTGTCTGAGCAGAGGAAGATGGAAGGCAAAGCACACCCTGATCACAGGCCACCTCAGCTCTGCAGTGCAAACAGGCTACATCAAGGCATGAACTGGACCCTCCAAAATCTCTAACATGTCCTCTTGTCCTTCCTGACCAGTAACTCCCCTCACCTCCAATCAGACCCCCATTGTCATTCATTTTGCCAGCTTTGTATCAAATGCCCCCATGTCCAAAAGAGCTGTTTCCAGCAGAAAACACAAAATGTGGATCATGGGTTTTGATTAATATATCCATACATACTTTATGCCTGAATGCATGCCCTAATTTCAACAACAAGGATGTATTCTCCAAAGAAAGTAATACTTGACTAAATTGTTCTCTTGACGTAAACCTGTAATTTAAAAATTATATATATTTAGAGTGCAAGTCAAAACAGGAAGTTTTGCATTCCCAAAGTGGATAAAGATATTTCTGAACCTAAATTTCTAGTGATACAAAATTGCCTTGAAACATCTCTCCCTTCCCTGCCTAACAAAACCACTCTTTACCAAATAAGCCTGCTATTTATGGGAGCACTTTGCTCTACAGGAAAGTTTGCTCTCACGGTCTCTTTCGATGGAGAGACTGGGGATTTTCACAGTCACCATCTGTCCAAAGAGGATTTTGCCACTGGAAAGTGCAAACATATCCACTGAAAGCAAAGCAAATCTGGCACTGGGAAACCATTTATGAAAGTTCAGATAAGAAAGAATGTGTCAGGGAAAAATCAATTCAGAGCAGAGAGCTAAGGAGATAGACTAAATGCAGAATTTTGCATCTTAGCTGACACTGAGAGCTATCGACTCCATTCATCCACCACGGGGGCTAGTCATAATGGAACCAGTCTCTCCATTAGCTCTGAGCCATCTGGCACAGCTGGTTTGGCTGCTGACAGACATGTGGCAAGGATCAGAGGTTGGGTGCTGTGATGCTGCTGCAGGAGTGAATCTGAACATCAGGTGAGAAACATTAACAGCAAAATAAAACGCGTCGTAAACAGCGGGGAGGAAAAAGATTAAATTATGGCAGGGATCAGTTGATAGGACACGGCTGGTATGCCGTCTGACTCCTCACTTCCACTTGGGGAGCCTCTGTGCAACCAACCCCTTCAGCAGGCAGGAATTGTGCCTGCACGCATTGCGACAGAGCTGTAGGAATCACTCCTCTCTTTCATCATAGAGTGCCTGCCTGCAGCATTTGCCACCAAAGCAAAGTAGTCTGTCTCTAAAAGCATTTAGGAATTCACAAAGCAGCAAAATCTACATGGATGCGTGTGGGTCTACACACGCACGCACACATGATATATATTACATGTTTTATTTATAAGTCAAGATTTTGCATAGGAACTGGTTGCACAGATGTTAAAGCAAGACCTCACGAAACATGTTCCAACAGAAAAGAGTGAGTCTGGCAGGATAGCAGCTAGAGACACTGGAACACCAGTTTGGCTAAAGACCTAAATCCCAATGTAATTCCTGATTCACAATATTCAGACATGTAATAGCTGAAGTAGTGACTCAGAAGAGACAGATCTGTTGCCTCAGTGCTCTTTTCATTATTTTATGAGGCACAAATTAGCAGAGAACTTTAACCCATAATTAATTCCATGGCAAATTCGTATTATTATTGTACTATTCTGTGCAACTGCAAACCAGCAGATTTCTTTTCAGTTGTATTTCTACATTTACTTCAGGCAATGTTGCATATCTACAAGTTGGGGTTTTTTTTAGGTATCCTGGAGGGATCACCTCATTGAGCTCCATTTATTTCCTAGCAGTTCTGGACACATTTTTCCTTACAAAGACAAAGCAAGGGAGATGACCTGATCCATGACCTGCCTTGGCAACTATTTCCCATAACTTCAGTCCTCATATCTTGCTCTAGGCCAAAGGGATAGCATAATAACAAAAAGACAAAGAAATCCTATATCACTACTGCCACTGCTGGTAAGTACAGGTGAAATATCCGTAGGTGATCAGAATGCAATTCCACAGCAGTATGCTTTTTAAGTAATTTAATTTTTTGTGTAACCCTGCATCTATCAAGAAGGCCCCTAAAGCCACAGATTTTAGACTATCTTTTGTATACAATTACCTGGCTGTCAGAGTATGCACTTGTCCATTTGCTCTCCTAAACACTGTTGTAAAAAGTACTAAACATCCTCATCTGAGAGCTGCACAGAAGACCTCAAAAATGCCTAATGCCAACATCTGCTCTGCAGTTTGATTGAGATTTGGTGAAACAGGTTTAGCCAAGTGTGCTGTACTTCCGTGGCCTCGGATCCACCTTGGATAAAGGTGCCTTAGACCAACCTAATGCACTCTCCCCTTTTCTAGACACAGCTTCATTAGTTTAATAAATGTTTAACCAAGACCGTGCTAGTGCCTAAGGAAAACACCGCCAGCCATCTCAGTAGCCAACGTCTCCATGAAACACACAGCTTGGTGTTCAATATTTCCTTTCAATGTATGTTGTTAGAAGAATACATTGTATTTGAAGTTTCCTGCCTTCCTAACTAAGGTGATTCATCCAATTGTACATAATAATTTTCTTTATTTCATGTAAGTCAACAGTACTTTGCTAACAGAAGCTACAGCATGTCTTTAGCATGTACTAGAAAGTAACCAGAGGAACGCCAGAAAAATAACAGAAATTACTTCAGGCACTTTATTCAGTTGGTTTTCACTTAAAAAAAAAGTTTACACCCTTGTCTGATGGTTTTACAGTCCATTGCACAATAACCTGTTATTATGTGATTTTTTTTTGTCACACTCACCTAAGGCAATATGAGCTCTTATAGTTGAAGTGAAATATTGAAACAGAATTTTCTACCAACTACAGCATTGTGAGTGATACTGATCTACAGCATCCTGCTCCTAGTTTATTTATAGGGGACAATAATAAAATATTCCTTCTAACTCAATTGTTTTATGTCATGGAACAGAAATGCCAAAATCAAGGTCAAGAGCATGTCAGTGGTTTCATTTCCCTAGTGCTAACACACAGTAAAATTTCTCAGGATATAGTCTGCTGGTCTCCTGCAAGTCATTATGTATTTAATTTTCTCCCTGTAAAGTGATTTTCTTGAATGCAAAGTCTGTGTATTCTAGAGGTAAATACATTAAGATAAAAGGTTCAAAGAGTCTTTTTCTAAAGACATCTTATAATGTCTCGTAAGCTTCCTTATGAAATTCCAGTGCAAACCCCAACCGTGCTGTCTTCAAAAGAATTCCCAGTGCATTTTCTTTATTTGCACAAAGGAAGGAAGGAAAATTAAAGGAGAGGGGGAGGGGGCAACTGCAGTCAATATTATGGCCCTGCAGATTGCCTGAGTCAGACGCTCTGGATCCTCAGAGTGAAAAAGGACCTATCAGTGAGGGCACTGCAAGGGAATTTGCTGGTATCTACGTGTCTTGGCTTCCAAGGTCTCCAGAGCGTCTCATCTCTCAGATGTCACTGCTGCCAACTCCCCCAACACACAGCAAAGCCCAAGCACATTTTCTGCCAGCAGGTTCTTGTTGTCTCCTGGGTAGTGAGGAACCCCCATTAGAAACAGCCCAAAGCTAACCTCTCTCAAATCACGCCTCTACCAGCACAACTCCCCTAAAATTACACTGGTGAGCTGCCTTTACTGGCTGACGTGCCTCCCAAACCTGTCCCACTGGTTTCTCTTGCTGCCTCCCAATCTCCATGTTTTATCTGCCCATTATTCTGTTTTATAGCATGGGCTGCTTGGGGCAGGGACCGCCTTCACAGTGTTTGCACACCTCCTAAAGCCCTGGGATGGGGTGCTCCAAACTGCTCTAAGATGTTCTAATAAAAAGTAATATAATCAGTCACAGGAGGAAGTCTCACTTCTCTGCATTACAGAAAGTGGGAGGAAAGATGACGTAGGTAAAGCGTTCTGCAGCAACCATCTTAACATGCAGTTTGGCATTTTTTTTGTCTCTTTTCCAGGACTCCACCACAGAATTTTTGCCAGACTGCAGGCAGCTCTGCTACACAAGAGCACACCCACAGCCTCGCTCCAACAGGCTTGATGGCTCTGCAGAGCCCAGTAAAGGGGTAAAATAATCCTTGCTTATGGTCACTGTTAGACTGGTTGTCATGCTCCTGGTGGCTGACTTACATTTCAGGAAGGCTGTGCTTCCCCCTCCAGCACCACTGGGTCCAGAGTTTCTGCTGAGGGCTGTCCCCTGCCTAGGATGTACACATTTCTCTCTGAAGCCCTGCCCAAACATGCACCCGGGGTCTCAGATGGGTCCCAGTTGTCACGGTGCTGTTGTTCATCCTGTGACTGGGCACTAGAGAATGTGGATTATCTGAGTTCAGATTTTGTCTCAAGAAAATAGGTCTTGAGAATTCACAGTCTGCCTCTGTGCATGACAAACAAGGTCTCCAGTGGAAAGGAAGAGCTCAGAAAATCATAGCCAAGATTTATGGGAAGTTGTAGAAAAAACTCCTGAAAGAAAACATGTTATGCTTGCTAGCATTTGTGCTGTTTCCTTGGCCATGTCACACTGGCCCAAACCAGCCCAAAACAGAACCAGAAGAGTTTGTTCTCTAAAAGAGAGGCAAGGCATGCTGGTGGTAGAAAGGGTGGTAATCAGGTGGTCTGTAAAGAACTTGGTAATGCGAGTGCTACACCACTGCCTTCCTGGTGCTTAGTGCTCCCAGCAAGGGAAGGAAAAGGGGCTTACATTACCTAGACTGAGTGTAACTGGGTGATTTTTGCCTTTTTTCATGGTTATTTAAATGCATTTTTCATTGTGCAAGCACAGATACAATAGCTGGGAGAGAAAATTATATGAGACTTCATCATATCATAGAATTATAGGATGGTTTGGGTCAGAAGGGACCTTTGAAGGTCATCTGGTCCAATCCCCCTGCAAAATAATCAGAGACATCTGACCTAAAGATGACCATAAGAAGATCTGACCTATGTCAGAGCCTTACCAAGGGACTGAAATAAACTGGACATTAGCAATAGAGGACATTTGCAAGGATGAGCACATGGAGCTGTGGAGTCTTTGAGGGAATGTAAATGGGAATGAGCAGTGTAAAATCAGACTGTACATATACAGAAGTCCATAACTGAGACCAAGTCCCCCTCAGAATATGCATGATCCAACCACAGTGCATTAGCCCTGGATAGCTCTGGCGGGGACAAGTCAGGCAGGGAGGGCAGCACTCTTCCCAGCAGTATGGGAAACTTTCCCCTCGCAGTGGGTCACAGTGGACCCTGCAGTTCAAAACAGGCTGAGATAACTTCTCACTGCCTTTTGGGTTACAAGAAGGACTTGGTTTTGTGCTTGCTTCTCCTGCATCTGACAGCTGGTTGCTAAATTATCTCAGCCACTAACTCATTTGCACACAGGGCTTGTGCTGGTGATGTTCTACAGACCATCAGCAGCCCGTGGAGGAGATCCAGGTGCACCTCCAACAGGCACAGCTGCATTTATTGGGCTACCAGGCTCCCCTTGCCACTGAAAGACATCTAAGAGTTGAACATTTATGTGCTCCAGACTGTGAGAAAATTCCTCCAAAGCGACCTTTGCTTTACCTGCAGGTATACTGCCCTGTGCTGTGATCTTGTCAGATCTTGTTAAGTCATCAGCACCAGCATAATCTTGGATGATATAAGCCAGAGAAGACCTCACTGCTGAGGGAGGCTGTGCCTGTAAAATCATGAAAATGGGAACAATGAGGCACCAGCATCCTTTTTTAACTCATCTGACAAAGAACTTTACAGGAGTCGTTGGCAGCATATTATGGAAGGCTTGTGAAGAATTCCAGTTTTAAGATCCTACAGAAAAGAAATAGCAATGACTTAGAGCTGGACTGAGCTAACCACTTCATAAAAGCTGCTATGTAGCCAGGCTTTTTGGCTTTTTGTTTGTATGTTTGTTTGCTTGCTTTTTGATTTTCTTATCTCACTCTTTATCAACCTAACTTTAAAAGACAATAGTGTGCATTGCTCTGTACAGTCTACAGTTGTTTTCTGAAACAGATTTTAGGATGCCTTGTTTAACATGGATGTACACCTGGATGTTTTTTGGTCTTTGCAATGGGTTTCCAATGCTGTGCAGCCACCTCTGAAGCTGTGACACCTCCAGACCTCCTACAATGAAACCCAGGGAGCAGAAATCAGGAAGAAGGTGTACCAGGATGAATTTTTCTTTCAAAGTTAGAGGTTGTGCCTGGCAGCAGCAATGAAAAGTGAAGTCATAGAAACACTCTCTAGGTGTCAAGATGTCTCTGTCACCTACCAGCAAAGCCCTGTCCAGTCCCAGGAGTCTTGGTGGGAATTGAGATGGGAATGTCTGTCCTGCTCAATGCATCTTAAAATGCGTTGTCTAGATCAGGTGCCAGGGCCTGAAAGGAAATGAAAACAATTCTTGCTAAGAAACATGATCTTATCGGTGCCCCTTACAGTAATGCCACAACAAAAGTTGCTCTGTAACTCCAGGTTTTTCAAGGTTTGGAAATACAGCTAAAAACCCTTAGTTTTCATTTTACCAATTTTGAGTCCTAGTGACAGTAGAACAGGGGGACAGTGTAACCCTCTGCAGCAAGCACAGCTCAGCTGATGTGTCCCTGTACCCAAGGAGGAGATTGCAGATTTGCCAGCATGAGAAAGTCTTAGCTCTGGGACCTTACTCTGAGCTCTGCCAAGGTGAGCTGTCTACACAGTTGCTAAGGAATATATTTAAATAAGCTGATGTGTGAAGAGAAGACAGTCACCTCCACAGAAAAATGATTTTCCACCTTTGTGGAAATGCAGATACACCTCTAGAACACATGGCTGGCTGCAGCAAAGAGAGTATCATCTCCCAAACTCCTTGCAAGGTGAAATCAAAAAACAACAACAAGAAATCAATATAGGTCTATAAAAAAATTGCCTCTGTGTGTGATGACCAGTCATGTCTACTCACAGAAAGAAGACCTGTTGGGACCCAGCAGTCCTTGTTACACAAGGAGGGGGAAATCCAAGTCACCTCACTCAGCTCAGTTAATCTCCACTAATTGATAGAATAAAAGCCAAAGCCCTGAGCACTGAGGCATTCGAGATTCCAGATGCTTTAAATATTCAGTGTGGTTATAAAGCTAACATGATCCTTTCATACTGAATCCTAACAGGTATTTTCTCAAGCTCGAATGTTTGGAATTCAGTAGGTTAGGGATAATTACAGAATAACAGACAAGGAAAAATTCGTGATAATTCGTGAAAAATACACAGAAGGGGATGTAATCCTTAAACTTCAAGTCCTGGGTCTACTTCTGGAAAATCTTGTTAAAAAACCTTGGTGTCCTGGACATCCAGGGGAAGCCACCCACAAGGTGAGCATCGGACAGACATGTCTGCTTCCAGCCTGTGGTCTGTGAATGTTAAAGAATGAACTCTGAAGGGATGGAGACCTGTGCAAGCAGTGAGGAATAAAAAAGCCTAAGGAAGAGAGTGTGTAAATGGAGCACAGAGATTGTTGCCAAAAGGAAAGACAAAAAGATGTTCGTGTATCACTCAGGGCAGGGCAATGGGGGTGAGTTAGTGGGTCGTGGCCAGAGAAAGAGAGCACAGGTCAGACTGATAGGATGACGTTTTGCAGATAGTGTCCAAAGAAAGCATCTCATTCATGTTTGTTGTGGATCCAGGGAGAAATGGGAGAAAGAGTACGTATGGTCTTATCCTTAGAAACTGGGCAGAAGTTTCCCAGAATGCTAAGAGTGTGAGTGTCTATAAGATATCCATAGAAGATTTCCTTCAAAACATATTCCAACTCCGTAGCTTTTGGAAAATAAAATAATTAGTTTTGTTAATGCCATGTTAAGTTAGCTGTCATTACAATTAGTGGTTGGTGCTACGCAGCAAGTTCGTTCCCCATTTTTCTGAGCATAAAACCTGAGTGATGGATCAGATGCTGATGTAGGCTGCAGAAACACAACAGCAGGGTGGAATCTGTTCCACAAGGTTTTTCTGCAATGCTCCTGAAGCTGGTTGAAATATATTGAGCTCTACAAAAAAAAAAAAATTCAATGTTGCCAACTCTTCTCCAGCATTCAGTGGTGTTTCTCCCACATCCCTGCTGCACCATGCAGGGCTGGCAGCTCATCTTCTCCCTGCTGGAGTGGAGCTACAGATCCCCCACCAAGTGAAGCAAGCTTCACATATGCTCAGTTTGCACAAGTAATTACAGCAGGTTTGTTGCTCAAGAGTACAAACAGCCCACATTTTTAATGATTGTGCAAGAAACTTCACTGAGAATAAAGCCTGAGCTTCAGAGGGCTGGGGATTTTTTAAGTAAGCTGAAATAGAAGTTTCCATAGCTATTTTGGATTTCTAAACCAGCCTTTCTGTTTGTAAACACCCAGGCAGCAGAGAGGTTGTCCCTCTCCCACGCAGAACCATCTTGCTGCTTTACCTCACCGTCTCCAAGCTGCCTGGGAATGAGACAACAAAGGCTGTGTGGACAGCAGCTAAAAATGCCTGGAAAAGCAGTCCTTGGTGGGCAGATGAGCAGACACTGTCTGTTTCCCCTGCCTGTGACCACTGCACGCCTGTTCACAGGGAGCCCTTGTGTTCAGAAAGGAAAGACAAGCTACAGGACACCATGCTAACTGTTCCCAGGATTTCAGTCCCATTTTTCAATTAAGACCAGGGATTTTCCATGTTACTGAGTGCTAAATCTTTGGGGTTTGTCGTTGCTCAGAGAGCCAGGTATCAGCTAATCAATCAAGGCATCTTTAAACATGGCTACAAATAGATGAATTTTAGGTGTTGAGATTTCACCTTTGAACTTTCCTTTACTGAAGTTATTATAACTGGGAGAGACAGGACCACTGCTGGTGCTGGCTTTGGGCACAGTTTGTGTAGTTTCACACTGCAGGCTGGGCAGCGCTGCTGTCTCCATGACTTCCCTGCAAGCCCTCTCTTACTGGCCTTTGCAGTTGGGCTCTGCTGTGCACAGACACTTCATGCCAGCCTGGGAGAGCAGCGTAGCTCTACCTGCTTTTGTCTGGATAAGGCACTTCCTTGAGACAAGCTGGAAGCCCTCTATTTTCCTTTTTAAATTTTCTTTCCTTTTTTCCCCCTGCATTTTGCTCTCGTGGCTTGCACATAAAATGAGAAGAGCTTGTCACTGATTACACAGTGATGTGTACATGAGCCGAGGGGAGCCCAGTTCTGCTCCTCACTCCCATTTGCCCTGGAGCAAACTGGTGTCAAACTGGGGAGCCGTGCCCAGGCTCCATCAGCCTTCAGGCTCCATTGCTCATAAGTGGAGAATGTTCAGAAAGGACAGAGGGATCCTGGGGGTTTGTGAGTGTCTCCTCAGACACAGAACCACTGGACATCACCAGCAGCAAGGCCCCGTTTCAGAACATTCCCCTCTCCCACTGAGGCGGTTGCTGGCTATTCGTAGTGGAGGTTCTGGTGAGTCACTGTTATTTCTCAGCTCCAGGCATCCTTTCACCCATACCCCTCACCTTTCCTGGTGGTCAGGAATTGCTGAGTTAAATGAGAGAGGGTTTTTATCATTGGACCTATACTGTTCAGTTATGGCTTTAAAAAGTTTGTAATTAATCACTTATTCCTTTCCACTTTTCCCAAGGCATAAAAAGTTATTCCTTTCAACTTTTCCCAAAGCATAAAAAGTAGGACATAGCTCAAGAGATTAAATAGTTCAAAGATGAAACTGGAGCACACAGGCATATGGAAAATCCAAATGAAGGAAGCACCTAAAGCTTTAATTTAGATGCGTGAATTTTTAGTGTCTCCTTCTGTGGACATTGTAGGGAAATTAGGTTTTACAGGGACCCGTGAATGTGAACAGGTTGTCAGTTTGGTAGATCAGGATGAGAGTAGCAGTCCATAAAAAGAGGCAATATAGAGAAAGAGGGAAGGGAAGGTGCGGGAAGGTGCGGGAAGGTGCGGGAAGGTGCGGGAAGGGACGGGAAGGTGCGGGAAGGGAAGGGAANAAGGGAAGGGAAGGGAAGGGAAGGGAAGGGAAGGGAAGGGAAGGGAAGGGAAGGGAAGATGGCAACAAGAACAGCAGCCTCCATCTGGAAGATAAGAGCAAGAAAAGAGAAGTAGTTGAATCCCACATGCAGGCATAAAGACATGGAATTTTCATCTGGAAAAGAGAATTTCAGAGGCCTTTGAAGACTAAGCATTCAAATAAGGTGATTTTTTTTTTTTTTGAAACAGCATGGCATCAGAATTTTTCCTTATGTATCTGGCATCAAAATCCAAGCACAGGGTAGACAGCTGAGGCTTGCAGGTAATCCTGAGCATCCCCAGGTGAACTTACTCTGTAGAACTCGCTCTGTGTATTTGGACACAACTGCGGCAACAAGGACTGCTTCAGTAGGCTCCTATGGGCTGAAAAGTCAATATGAGAACCCAGAGCGTGGAAGTGCTGACAGGATAAAGGCATCCTCACAGCGTTTGAACCCAGGCCAAAGCTAACATAAGTGAAAACCTCTGGAGAAGCTGTTCTTGTTGAATTGCAAGTTGCTTTTTTCCCCCTATTTAAATAAGCCAAAGTAGTTAAATTGAGATGATAAGAATCTGAACTTTATCAGTGAATTCTACCTTTCAAAAATAGTTATTCAAATTCTTACTTCATCAGGCTTTAGGAGGTAACACATTTAAAGAAATAAAATGTGGAAAAAATCCATTTGAAGGTGCTGGCTTCATCTGCATGGCAATGAAATGTTCTCAAGAAAGGCGTTTTCTTTTAATTAGTAATAAAGCAAATGCAAACCACCATAGGCCACATTTGAGAAAATGCTGCAGTTCAAAGTGAGAAAAGACTTTTATTAAATGAAATTGCAAGTGAATACCATTAAATACATGTCAACACAACCATTAGAGCAATCTATCAACCAGCATAAAGAAAGCATAAAATCACACAGGCGAGTTATGGGCATAATAGAAGTGTGATTGTATTTTTGCACTTTGTCTTCAGAAGAGATACATCTCTCCACAAGAAAAGAGCTCAAAAGCAAACCCAAGCCCTAGCCAGGAGGGGCTGGGTCCAACCTAGAAAGTTTTTGACAATACCCTGCAAGGATTTTGACAACACTGCAAGGATTTAGCACCCTGCTCCTCACCAGTGGGATTATTGTATGGTCTGACACCATAAACTGTATTGTCATGCCTACAGCTCATGCCTCCATTAGTACTTACCTCGAGCTGATGCTGCCTCTTGTCACTCAAGCTCAGATAAGCCACATCCCTGCATGACCCAGGGCTGTGCCTGCTGCTCTGCAGCCAGGCTGCGTCCCGCTCTTGGACAGGCAAAGGGCTGCAGCCAGGGAGGATGCAGACGTCAAGGTCAGAGGATGGGTAGATCCTGTTTCACCCAGGGATGCACACAACCCCTGCAGCTGACCAGATGATGCTGGGGGAATTGCCTACAGGTCAGGTCACGCATACATCAATGTGCCACCTGCTGAGAACAGCACATAGGGTTGGTCTGGGTTTTTTTGATTGCTATTCTTCATTTATTTTGCTCTTTGGTCCACTTCTCCTTGAGCTTGGAGTTATTCCTCTGGGCTGGGTCTGCCCCTTCTTGAAGAGTAGAAAACCTGTAGTGTACCATGGGTGCTGTGAACAGCAAATATATATCAAGTCCTCTTAACAACAAACTTCTGGGCCAATTTCCAACTCCACCCCCACACAGCTAGCACTATAAAGAAAGGTTTACCAGGAAAAAAAAGCAAAACCCCGACCAAACAACAAAACAAATAAACAAACAACAACAAAAACATGCAAATAAACAAGAAAAGAACGTAAGGGAGGGACCCTGAGCACATCTCTACTTCCAGCCTCCACAGTGCTCTGCCTGAATGTGCAGACCTCCAAGGACACTCCCCCAAGGAAAGTTGGTGTTGACTTTTGTAAAGATGGGCCTTTATATTTTATTTCCTTTTGCTCAGAAGAGGAAAAGGAGTGCACAGTAATGCTGACCCTGTTTAGCTGCACTGAGAAAAAGGGAATGTTACTTAGTCTATTTTCTTGCTCAGATGTGCTCCCCCTTCCATTTGTAAATATGTTTAGATGGTGGGAGCCACTATCCTGGAGGAGCAGGGGGTGGTGGTGTTGCAGGAGGAAATGCTAAATATAGGAGTGGCTAAATGTAAGCTTGGTGATCTCAGCTCTGTGTAAGATAGAAAAAACAAGGACTATGTTCAGCTCCACCAGGCTCAACAGCAAGGGCATAAAATGCTTCTGAGTGGGCTAAACAGCTCCAGACCCAGAAAAAGACAGCTGAGTTGCTGAGATTATACTTAATTGGTGTTGTGGGAAGACAGCCTCTCTGCAAGGCAGCCTACGCTGTCCCCTCGTACAAAGCCTTTTCATGAGCTACAGGGGACATACTACCAAACATCTTGCCAAATACCAGCCTTATAATGTCATCTCAGGAAACAGAGGAGCCTGAAGCCACCAGGACAGTCTCACTGCCCTCATGGTCTGTCCCTGCCATCCCTGCTCTTTCTACCCTGGGACAATTTGCCCCTGTTCCCCATGTCCCAGCCCTCCTAGGCTGGATGGCTGCCTCATCCCACCACCTGTAGCAATGTGAGTAGCAGCATGGGCAATGTTTTCATGTAGGGAAGGACCCACATGATCAGGTTGTGTTGAATCATTTGTTCAGGATTCATCCCCAGCTGCAGGGAAGCTGGGTTACAGTCACACAACCCCCCAAAGAGCACGACAGTGTAGATGCTTTGTCCAAGCTGGCTTTCCTTGCAGGGACAGCATGCGCACACAACTCTTCATCATGCCAAGACGCCAAACTTTCCATTTTGTCTCAGTCTGCATCTGTCTGTGCCAGGCTGCTCTGACAGCAGGATTTTGTCCTATATATGCTACTGCCTCCCTAGCAGTGTCCAACCTCCTTGGAGTTCACCCAGCTAGAAGTTTTGTTTAAAATAGGAATCCTGAAGTATGCTGGTGCGACACTGTAGAGAGACTTACCCACACAAGTTCCAGGGAATTAGGTGATATGTCTGATTCTCTGTGCTTGCTCTGCTGCTAATCACAAATTTCCCACAGAGAAATGATATTTTTGGCAACTTGGTCATTGGTAGTTTCCACCTTTTGGTGCCATCTAGACATGGACAAGTCATGAACTCGCTTAGGACTTCATGTTACGCAGAAGGGGCTATAATTTCCTTCCCAGTTTTTCATGTCCCTGATTAATTTTGCATGGGATATTGGGAGCAAGGGCTTGGCTGGATCTCGTTCATGTGTGCATTTGTGCATGTATGAGGTGTATCTGTGCACAAATACATGCACCATCTATGTTCATAGCCAAATGCCTGACTATAACACACAAAGCAAGTACAAATGTCCCAGAAAAAAAGAGAATAATTTTGCTGGGGAAGTGGGGTGGAGGGCTTTTTTTTTTTTTTTTTGATTGGGCTTTTATGTGTTGAAGGTGTGGTCCAGTTGATTTAGCTTTTTTTTTTTTTTCTCCAAAGGAACCATTTTACTATTCTTAGTGTATTTTCTCAACTTTGAAACCTAAACCTAAGCCTCTTTTTCCTAACCATGCCTTGAAAATTAAAGCACTTGGAGCCAGATGCTGAACTGGTATATCCATAGGAATGCAACATTTTGTTTCCTAAAGCGTGCTTTTTCAGGCACCCTGTTCTGAGGCCAGGCAGAGCAGAGCAAGTTCGACCAGGCTGCTTCCAGGGGTCATTCCAGCTGAAATTTGTGGTTACATGAGCCCAGCCTAGTGGCTCCTAACTGGTGAGACAGTGGTTCCCAAGGGAATTAACTCTACCAACACTGTTTGCTGGAGCTGGGAGCACTGGGGAGGTGCCCAAGTGTCCGTGGGCAGAGCCAGCCTGCTCCAGCCATGCTCCTGGCCCCAGAGTCAGATAGGCTGAGACATGGAGTTCTGCCAGGGTCCTATGGTGAAGAGGGCTGGGAGAAAGATGACCTTTGGGAGCTGTAGCTGCCACGTACACATTGTGAAATGCCTCTCTAAAAGAAACAAAGGGGCTGCTGCATATAAAGAAAAGTCCCCAGTGAAGAGTGCTGCAGATAGTATGAGGAAAGGTCCCCAGAGCAAAGCAGAAGAGCCCTTTGCCTCACTGTGTTGTTTTCGGCATTCCCACAACACTTTGCCTTTTGAGCTCAGCCTTGCAAGCTCCAAGGCAAATCAACAAGTTCAAGCAGGAGCCTAATTCAAGCTCTGAATAAAACCCATACCTGACAACTTTAATTATTAGGCTGATGCGTCATATTTACATTAATTTGAGCACTACTTAGATTCAATTACAATAATTCTTCCATATATTCATTCCAAGACATTTCAATGACTTAGCAGATAGCATATATAATCAAAGCTCAGCTGAAGAAAGAGGTTTGCTCTCTACAGACATACTGTTCCTCTGCCTGGGTGCTGACGACAGCACCCTGTGCATGGGTCTGCATGGAGGTGCCTAATAGGGTATCAGCATCTGGAACAGTGTCAAACAACAGGTACTGAAAAGCTCATGAGCCTTGGCCATAGTCCCAGGGTCAAGTTACAGCCCCTGTGGTGGGGGTCCATGTTCACCTTAACATGTGCTTTTACAGTCTGGAAGTACTCCTGGATTCATCTTTTGCTGTTCATTGATCATCCTGCAGCGATGCCCAGTGCAAATTTTTTCATCAGCAGCTGGCCAGAAAGTTTATTCCAGATGATCTTGAGGTCCCTTGCAACCTGGTAGTCTATGATTCTATGATTCCAGATGGTATTTGGTTCATTCTCCCTCCCCTTTCCCCATGTGTTTTTCAGGAACACAACTTACATGTTTGATGCAGAGCATGACAAAGCACTCAAGCAGAGTGCCACACCATGGCACCACGTCACAGTCTGCTCTAGTCGTTTGATAACTCCTAGGTACAGCCTGTGTTGCTTGTGGCTGATAAAGTGTTAAATGATCTGCATCCCTCAAGTGGAAAAACTGTTTCCCTCTCCCTACTACCAAGACCCCAGGACCACAGTCATATTCATGAGCTACAGAGTGAAGAGTGAAAGCTACTGCCCAGGTGTTTTCCACCCTTGTATTTGGGTTTCTTTCAGTCACTTGGTGTAGTATAAAGAGTTGAGATGTATGACAAAGAACTGATCTTTCCCCAGGCATTAGAGATAGGGCAGATGCAAACAAATTTTGCACTCTGAGTACTATTTGGAGACCTACATCCCCACAAAACTTCTCAGTATGTTGGGGGGGATAAGAGTGAACAGAAAAGCCCTCCCTCTGGACATGAATTTCACTCTCAGGGTAGGAGAGAGCAGGTAAACTGCAGCTGCTTTAAAATCTAGCAGAAGTTCTGTGTTTCTCTGATTGTCCTACACTTTTCAGCGGTGAGGAATAGTTTACGGAGCAGTTTGTCTGCCCTGAGGAAGGTCCCGATTTCAAAGGAAGCAAGAGCTGGCTCTGAAAGTGGCTGTTTCTCATCAATGATTTCCGTGCTGTTTGTTGCTCCCCACACCGTTCTGTCGGTCCGAGCCGCCGGAGCCGCTGCCGCCCGGGCGCTGCCGAGCCGCGGTCCCGGGCGGGGGTCCCCGGCCGCGCCCCCG
The DNA here is from genome assembly GCA_013399195.1 of Dicrurus megarhynchus. Lineage (NCBI taxonomy): Eukaryota > Metazoa > Chordata > Aves > Passeriformes > Dicruridae > Dicrurus > Dicrurus megarhynchus. Next base: position 745,661 of record VXAD01012653.1, on the reverse strand, counting down.
CGCTGCAGTGGGGGGTTCGCTCCACTCGAGGGAGCTCCTGCTTCTGTGTAGCCCAAATCAAACCCTCAGCACCTTCAGGCAAAGTCCTGCGGGTGACAAACTCTCTGTGCCGCGGGAGGCTACACGCAGGGACTCCTTTCCTCTGGAAGGCTGAGGAGATGCTTGTGCCGGAGCCTGAGATGCTCCTGGGTGAGGCAAGGCGTTTCCAAGCCTGTTGGGTTTCGGCCCGAGGTGTCCAGAGCTCTGGCCACCCGTCCCAGCAGCTGGATTGGCCACGGCACCCATCGCACTCACTCCTGTCCTGGTGACTGCAGCTGCTCCAGCTGAAGCACTGCTGAATGCGGGTGTGCGGCGTGGACCCTGCGGGAAGGGGCAGGTTCCCAGGAGGAGCTGACTGACACGGCTCATAGGATCACTGAGCTATTCAAAAAAGTAGGCTTGAGGAACAAGGCCTGCTTGGCTATTTCTTAATCAGGAAATATTAACTTTATTGTGTCCTGCACAGTGACTTAGCACTGCAGAAGACTGTATTTTCCCAGGGAAACACTCTCTCAGGAAGCTGACTGTATATAAAGAGATTGACTAAGGAGATAATTTCATTCCTTTAAAAAAATAATCCCTTATGTCACAGATCCATGCCTCAAAGTATCAAGACAAAAATAGGGTCTAATCAAATGCTTCGAAAGCATCTTCACCTTTGGCAGGACAGCGTTAAGGGAGTTGCTCCTCACATCCCTGGTCGGCCAGGAATCCCAGCAGTGCAGATGCTTTTGGAGAAGGCCAGAGGGCAAAATCCATCCCTGGCTTCATTAGAGACAGTTAAACCTGATTCATCCTGTCTCCAGCCACTCCCTGACTTGTCTTTGGAAAGCCGGCACACACCGAGGCGAGGCGTTCCCCAGCCAGGGTCAGGTGTCAGAGGCAGCTTCTCCTGCAAGCCGGTGTGAGTCAGAGTGTTTGGGAACTGCTCCAAGCTATTGGAAAAAAACAACTCCCAAATTAGCTGGGGTGGCTCCCAAGCGAATCCACCTCCGCGGGGAAGGAGGTGATCTAATGAAAGCGTGCGGTCAGAAATCAAAAGAGCCTGGAAAGCATTCCAAGCTGCATAATAAGATTTCACGTTTCATATCTTCAAAGCATTAAGTGAACATTATCTAATTAATCCTCACAACACTCCTCAGAGATATTATCCCTATTTCACAGACAGAGAAACCAAGGCACAAAGTTAAGTCACTTGCCTGGGGCCAGAGAAGGGAGTGTCGAAGCTGGGATTAGAGTCCAGGAGTTCCTGGCGCCCAACTTTTTCCTCAGACTACTAGGTCATGTGTCTTCCCTGCAGGGAAGATAATAATGAGCCCATAATTACCCATACAAATTCCCAGTGACCAGGCTAGCCCATCTGTATAAAGCTATTTGTAATTCCAATAAACACGCCCAAAATTTAGCTGCCTCCATGAACTACCAGTACTCTCTCAGCCACAGGAAATCAGACTTTCAAACAGGGGCTGTTCTTTGACAGAGCAAATCCCAGCTCTGACCTACTCCAAGGGCCATTGGAGAACATCTTGTCACTTGTAAATCTCTAATGACCATCCATGTATGACATGAGTACTGTGGGAGCTGTTGTGGCAAGGCAAGGTTTGTGGAGAGAGGGAACAGAGGTGGAAAAAATGGACAAGCCCTTTGGTCACACATGCCCTTTTCCAAGCCTGATGCAGAAACTGAAACTTTTTGCTCAGTACAGGCTGAGAGCAACTCCTCACCGTCAAAGGAGAGGTTGTGTGGTCAACTGCATTGCTCAGCCCAGTCTGCCAGTCTCGTAAAATAAATTACCCCTTCCACAAGTAGACATGGTTCCCTGAAATGGCCTTGAGCAGACTCACTGCCGCGTCACTGGAAAACTCAGGGCACCCAAAGTGCCCCACCCCTTCAGCTCTTTCGCTGACCCACCCAGGAGAAGAGGGGAGTAACCTGCAGCCTCCCTGCTGCTTGAGCTCCTGTGTACATCCCAAGGAGATGGCTCTGCTCGAGGCACCCATTGTGCCTGGGGTTTACCCTGTTTTTCCATCACAATGAGGCCTCTGTGAGTGTGAGAGGGTGTGCCCGTGTGGCTGGATGCCTGTACTTCTGTGGTGCTCTATGCCCTCTTCTACCAATTTATTTGAACCCAGTGAGCTGGTCTTCCCGACCTGAGGCTCAGGCATTGTGTGCCTGGTACCCTCCATCATTCAGTGCTTTTCTGCTGTCATCACAGCAGGAAGCCCTTTCCATAAAGCCTCTATCATTCCTACTCAAACCCAACTTACTGTTACTCCAGACAAGAGATCACCATGGGATTCCCATGGGGCTGTGGTACACTGCTGTATCACACATTATTTTAGCTGAGACTTGAATGTCTGCCTGGCTCTTCTCCCATGCTGTGGTGTTTACTCTTGCTTGCAATGTACTTTGCCAGGGACACCTATGGCTCTTGTCACAGACCAGCACAGCACCCCACTAGACACTCTGAAACATAGAAGTAGCCCCTCTTCACGCCAGTCAGCCTCTGTGCTTGGGTCAGACAGCTCACAGTGATGTCAAAGATGCTGCAAGAACTAATAACAAACTCAGTTTTTGGTGGTCAAGAGGCCTATGGCTGCCTGGGGGTAGGACAGCACTTGTGATGGGCAGGGACACAGCAAGCTGTTCTGTCCCCTTCACCAGGGCCAGGACTTGGGCTCATTCCTCTAGAGCAGCACAGTAATAAGGACTTCTCTGGGCGCTTTTGCTCTAGGCACATGGGCGTCGTTTTCCAGCCAGGCGATGCCACAGGTAACTGCCTACGGCTCCTGGAGGTTTGCTTCTGCCCAGGCACCAGTGTCAGAGATCCTCCCACGCTGCTGGAATGCTGCTTAATATTTCCTCTGATTCACAGTGATGTGCAGAACCCCATCTGCTATTTTTCAGTACCTTAGGCAATATTTCAAAACCAGGCCAGGCTGGCAGTAATGCTGAGCTCCAGATAATTTAGGCTGGCTGAAAGCTGTCCTACATTGGCCACATTACATTCTTAGACCACTGGCCCCTCGCCTTTGGGACATCTGGGGTTTAGAAGAGGCGGGGAGGATGGGACAGCCTTGAGGAGACAAAGGAGGCCACAGCAGTGTCCTCAAAGAGGTAAAAAAAAAGGTTAGGAAGAGGTGTCAGCAATGAGTTTTCCTCCAAGAAGGGCTGAGCACTCACAGACTGTCCGCACTCTGTAGGGTGCAATGCCACCTTGTCACTGGGGAGAGAACAGAAGGGCATTTCAAAGGCTTAAAGCAGCCGTGTCTGTCAAGCCCCACGGTGCCACATCACATCCCCAACAGGCTGCAGGGCAGACCAGCAGCAGGATTACAACGGAGCCTTTGGGAACATGCACAGCTCTTCCTCAGACAAGACCCCACAGCAAAGACGATCACTTAATAGCAGAAGAGGGACCACTCGGCATTTAGGGATGTATTTCTCCAACTTGTTCAAAGCCTGGTCTGGTGTCAGGCTTTTAGTGCACCCAGTTGAGGGGTCTCATTGTGATGGTTGTGCTTTCAAACTACAAAGCAGTGGCTTTTGCTGAGGGCCAAGTGCTTTGCACAGTGAACTGCTTTGGTGCTGCACTGAAATCAGAGATGCTGCTCTTTGGAAAATCTGGATTTTCCTTTATTTTTTATTATTTCCTGTAATTGTCTTTATTTACATATCCAGAAGTATCATTAAAAGAAATTAAAGGCACATTTTGTTTGCTAAAACATTTTCATGTCATTTTTTTTTTTTTTTTAGTTATGATAAATGCACACACACACATGTATCTTATCCAGCCCTTATAAGCAGATTTATTCTTCTGAGGAATCAAATTGCCTTTTCCTCACTTTTTTGATCCAAGGATCAAGAAATCCTGTGCAAGAACTTGTATAATTAGTTTATCAAGTCATAGATATGTTTTCACTGCAGCAACTGCCAGAAGAACTTCTGGTTGGCTCATCTCCTACTGAGCTCTAACAAAAATAATATGTATGTGTCTGTGTATGTCTCTCTCTCTCAACATGCAAACCTTTATATAAAAAAAGATTGACAATAAATGCTGACAGACAGGAACTAGATTATGCCAGAAATCCTGCAAACCATACAAATATAGAGTTTTTTTTCTGTAAGTGGTATGGTTTAATGACATAAACCGATTGTATGAAATGGCATGTTAGAGTCTCATTAGACACTGACAGCTGTAAGCATTTCAGGATGCTGTACTAGAAACATCTGCTCAAAGGAAAAAATAGCATTAAAAAAAGAAAGGAATGAAAAGTTGAGAACAGCCTCACATCCAATTTGTTGTCTGGTAGCCACCAACGTCAGGAATGACCAAGACCTCACGATTTCAATAAGGTAAATCTAGCAAGAGCCAGATCCTTGGGATCCGGGCACACTGTGCCTCTAGTCACACATTTTGCTTTATATTCCCTGGCTTGTGGAGCATGTGTTTTGTGAAATGTTTTCATACAGCTATCCCATGGGAGGAGGTTCCAATAAGTAATATAACCACTGCACTACCAATATCTTCTTACCACTTCCGATCTAGCAGATTTTTCACTCAACAGGCTCAAGACAGGTTTGAGACATGAAGAGATCCTGGGATGCAAAGGAAGACTAAAATGTTTTCTTAGGATTTTATGTAGTAATGGGAAAATACATGTGGAGTCGATCACCCAAAATCCAGATGCAGCTACTGTTAGGCATCTGCTTCTCCTGTTTCTAATTTTGTTTTTCCTGGAGCTGAGTTGCTGTACCTTTGGTGTCCTCAGCCACCAGGTGCTGGCATGCAGACAAGGAATCCAGGAAGAGGTGACCTCATGATGCCTCTACACCAAATAACACAAAACAGTTTAAAAGACCCAAACAAATCCCACCCCTCCCCCCATCCTCCTAAGCTGAAGCCATGAGCTGTTCTGATCTCCAGATAGGGGCACTTCAGAGGTCACCCTGCTGGTCTCAGACGGCTCCTGAGCCCCTTGGCCACTGCGAAGCAGAGAGATGAGTCTCAGTCATGGGGTTGGAGGAACCCTCCCAGAGAACCAAAACCCGAAGAGACTTGGGTGAAGCATTGCAGTTTCAGTTGCTAAATGAATGACTTGCAGCCAAGGATGGAAGCTACTCCTCCTACTTTGCTGGAGGAAAATATACCACTGCAAACTGTAACTGAAATTGTAATACTTTGTGAAATGCTGTTCTGTTTCCTAGGTAGAGCTGTTAGCGTTTGAAGATGGGAAATGTCAACAAGAAGATATGTATGTGCAAGTTTTCCTTTATGTAAAATTTTTATTTCAACATTTTTCAGTGCCATTTCATAAGAAAACTTTCAGGATTTCCAGGTGACTCTGGAAGTATGAGCATCTGATGCCTGGAAATTAGACTGACAAAGAGCATCAAAGCAGATGTTCCTCAAGCATCTCAGGTTGCTCACTCCTTACTAGACAGAAAACCTGAAAGGGAAAAATGTCTCTAATGGAAACCCATTGAAATGTAGGAAAGCTGAGCAAGCAAGTTATGCCATCGAAACAGGACACTGAGTCCCTCTTGAGAACGGGATGAGCCTGAAACTTTAAAAGCACAGCAACGAGCTCAGATTCCTGACACTTCAATTGCTGACCATGAGCTGAGAAGTATGTACTCTCAAAATGCCAAGTAATGCCGCTGCATATAGCCCTCATGAAAGGTTTGATTCCTTTCCATTTTCCCCAGCCAAACCTGCACAAATCTGTGGACAGTCTCTGCCTCAGCTGACATGTAACAGGGGCAGGTGTAGCAAGGACTGAGCTGGACACACAGTGGCTGTTTATTCATCTTGTCCAAAGCCTGCAAGGAGATTGTGGTAGCTCTCCTTTCACTTCAGCGGATTTTGGCCCAAGCCAGAGGGAATGGAAACGAGAGCCAATACAGCTACTGACCTGTTACATCTTACATCTACATCGTACTTCTGACATGGAGATACATTCCCCTTAGCATTTAGTGTGTCACTGGAAGAAAGTCTTAACACATGAACACAACTTTTTTGATATTTCTCATTCTTAGAGTCTCTCAAGCTGTTAGGAAAGAAAACAAAATCTCACAAAACATTTCACCAAAGTGCTGCTCTTGAGCATCAGTTTTACTTCCAGCAGCCCATTTACCCAAAGCCATCCTTCGACAGATATGAAGTAACTATTCTTCTTGCCAACCCAAAGGGAATTTCATGGGCAATTACTTCCTGCTTCCATCTTGAACCAAGGACTCACAGAAAGATTTATTTCTGAGCAAACATCTGAAAGCTTCTCCAGTTGTGTTTAAATATTTATGTTCATGTCTACATAGTAAAGATTGCATCTCATATAAAAGAAAGAGGTACAGACAAATAAAGGAAGTCTCAGTGACAAAGGGAAGTGATGAAAACTGCCAACCAGTTTGAAGGTTAGACAAATGGCTTCTGAGGCTCAGATCACAGCACTATAACTTCATTGTTGCTAAATGCAATTTTGCACAGTCTTAGGAGACGTATTCTGTATGGCACATCTTTCATAATTAAGAAGAAAACTATTGTCTCTTTTCCAAGTCAAATAAACCTTTGCGGGGGGCGAGGAGTGGCATGAAGTAAGAGTGGTGAGCTGGTCCGAGAGACAATTTTGAAACTTTAGATTGAGAGGAGTCTGAAAGTCTGAGCTGGGGACAAAGGGCTCATCTGCAGCATCACACAAAAGGCCCGGGCACAGAAAGCTGTCAGGATCCTGGCTGCAAATACTCAGGGCATGGTGAAAGCCTAAGGACAGTAGACCTGACCCAGCACCGTGGAGCCAGAGGGCAAACCTGCAGCATGTGCAGCATCAAATCGGAGCAGACACATGCAGAAGGGATCAAAGGCAGTGTGAGCTTTCCCCACCTGCTGCCCTGCCTGGCACATCACTGCCTGCACAGGCTTTGTGCTGGCTACAGTGGTGTCTCTGGTCACAGTTATCACGGTGCTGCCTGACAGCAGCCAGGAGGCACAGACATTCTCAGTGCAGGGTCAGATGGGGTTTGCAGATGGAGGAGTTTGTATTTCGAGTTTCATCTGCTGGCCACTGAGAGATGATCCAAGTAAATGCTATCAGTCCCATGGGAGGGCAGGCTCAGAAATGAGCAGGGCTAGAGTTAGCTGTCATTCTTCATCAATTCAGTTTGAAGGTCTCCCTGTGCCTTTGCTATATTGCCACACACTGCCAATCTCCATGCTGACCACAAGCTAGGAGAAAAAAGCTTCAAGCAAACTTTTATGTTCTTAAGAAATCTTGCAATTACAAAGATTGATCTTAAATGTGGTGCTTCTAGTGATGTGCTTGATGTCTCTTCTTTCATCTGCTGGACTCCAGCAATAAACTCAGTAGTTGTGGCCATTCTCACAGTAAGCATGGCAGGTTCACTGTGCCAGCTGAGATGTATCATTCGCCATGAGTGGCAAGGTTGGTGGCTGGGTCTAGGCTAAGTCCCCAGCAAATTCCAGTGCTGAGTCCACTGGCAGGTCTTCAGAGACAGCCTCTGGGACAGTTTTGGTTTCAGGCAATTGCTGGTTTGGCCTCTGTCTCATGTCTTCTTGGACATAGCTCCCCTTTGTCTTCCTCTCCATGACATGCATTCCCTTTGAAACAATTAGAACCTTCTTAAGCTCTTTGTTTCTAATTCTGGGCAGTTTAGCACAAAGTATATTTATGCTAATTGCATACTGAAAGTACACTCTGCTTGGCCTGGCTTTCCCTTGCTAGGGCCTTTAAGAATAGATTTGTCATTGCTGGGAGCAACATTGGAGTTGGGAGAGCTGCAAACTTAAAGGGTCTGGCCTCACCTGTTTTATTCTGTCCTGGAATTGAGTAGCACTGGGTATTGACGTCTTGAAAGTTTTCCTGCTGTTGTTTCACTTTAAAATGTCAGCTCTACTTTAAAACTTGATGGTTCCCATCCAAAGAAGCATATCTGTTCTGAACCTGGCTGATGTCAGGCTCAGATCTGAGCAGATCTTCCCTGCAATGGAGCAGAGATGGCAGTGAACAGAAAAAACTAGTGTCCCACCTTTGAAGAGTGTATCCCAAGCCAGGGCTGTTGTTATGGTGCATGAAATGAGTCCTTGAATCGAAAACTAGCACAGACATTTCTACATAGCATGGAGCACATTCAGGTTTTGCACAGAAGTGGTCTTTAGTGGACAGAGCACCATCTGAGGCTGTTGATCAAGGTTCCTCTGGCCAAAAGAGAGGTCATTCTGTGCTGTTAACCAATCCAAACAGTAGAAGGGATAAAAATATATTTTTAGGAACCTTCCATATTGCTAAAAGAATTTTCTGTTAAGTAATACTTAAATGTCTACAAACAACGTTTGTCCCCGTGCTTTTCTTCCCTCCCTCCCCTCCCATTCCTTCATTTTTAGGTCCTTTGCCACAGTAAGGTGTCTCCAGTATTTCTGCTTCTCACTTATTCTTTCAAAGGCTGCTTCCAACAGCAGAAGCTAATGTTGTGATGCCAGCAATTTACGGAACTAAAATGTTGGGAAGCAGGAAGATGACTGGTGACTATTGTTTTTTTCACATATTAAGGAGAGATGGAAACAGGAGCACCTCAAGAACATATTTTTGGTTTATCTGTGGTTCTTTGATCAAAATTCTGTTAAGCTGCACATATGAGTGCAGCTCAGCTTTTATTGTTAAAAGAACAATATAAAAGAAATCATCAGTTTCAGATGATGAAAGGAAAGGGTTCCTGGGGAAAAATGCACCCAACCAGGCCTGTCTGCAGGGTGCTTTGCAGACCTTGATCACACACACAGGTAAGCCAGCTGCAAATTGGAGGCTGGTGACCACCCAGACACTGCTGAGGTGCAAGGCAGAGTTAGCTCATCCTGTTGAGATACTGACATATCTCCACCAGGTCCTGGTTACCTTCAAGACTGTGTATCCAGGACTATGTTGGCATAGCAGGTGTAGGTGATTCTCCTTTTTTTCCTGGCTAGCTTCAAAAAACCTGGTTACCTGTGCTCCCATTTGGGTGAGAACATCTTGCATATGATATTGATGTGCTGCTAGGCATGTGGGTGACCCTAACTTCAAAGTCAAACAACCTTCCCAGCATGATCCTCTCAGAACCCTGTCACTGGTCCTTCAGCAAGGCACACATGTGGATCCAGTTAGAAAAATTCCACTCAGACAGACAGCCATCTCTCACAGTGCTTGGGAGCATGCCAGTAGATTTCATAAATAAAGTTGCCTCTGAATCCTGGTGTTGCACTTCACAACCGTTCTGAGTTTGCTAGATGGTAATGGCAGCAGAAGGCCAAGCATGATCTGCAAATTCCAGCCCAGAAACAATGTCAATGGCCTCTGTGAGCTCTCAGCTGCTGCTGCAGTGGTGGGGAGAGCTGGCATACCTGAGCCTTTAGGCTCTGGTATAACTTATTAGCACAACCTTGTCCTAAATGCAGCTGTGGTACAGGACTTAGCAAAGCTTCGTATTCACCTCCCACCTTCAGAACATTTTGAGGCAGAAGCAAATCCACCTCCTGTACTTTAACATCTGCTGCCCAAGGGACTGGTGGCCTGGAGTGGGATGAGCTGGAGGGGATATACTGTCTCTAAGCTCATTCAAAGCAGCATGTGCAGGCCCTGGCTCCTCCAGCTGACATGGTTCTGCACAGCTGTGAGTGCTAGAAGAGAGCAGAAAATGGCTGGCACCAGGATCGCCCTTTGTGCCCTGGGATTTGTCCTTAGTGGGCAAGTCTGCAGTTCAAATGGCTTCCTGTTTGCTTTACCAAAGGAAAAAAAGATACAGTCAACATCCAGCTCAAATACCGCAAGGATATTACTTCAATTTATCTTCCAGCTTGGACTATTTCAATTTCTCAAACTGTATTCAGCCCCACGAAGAAGAAGACACCTTATGGGCCGAAAGGACTCATTTGTTAAAAAAAAATAAATGGCAGTGGGTTTGTGCTGCTGGATTTATGGCTGAGAAAGTAACACACAGACAGAGCCCTGCACTTTGATAGCTTAGCACTTCTGTGATGTGTGAATGAAGTCCAGCAGGCCCAGAACCATGGTAATCTCTGAGGTTTGATCTCTGTCTGTAATGAGATGCCAGCAGCCTGTACTTCAAAGCCTGCATTGATACAGATAATCTTCTGAAAGGCTCTCTGCATTTTGAGGCAGCTTGTATTGGGGATTATAATGACAACAGGAAGAGATGATGGAAGAAGAGGTGATTGTTTGATGCTCACTCCTTCAGTCTCTGTCCATTAATCCTTTTGGTTTTGATTTCCAAAGGGTGGTGCAGTCCTGTCCCCCACACCCCTCAGTTCAGCAGGACTCAATCTTGTCAGGTGAACCCTGTGTGCTCTGGGGCAGGTTGGCTGGCTGAGATGCTCTTCTGCCCAAGAAGTCTGTGAAAATGCATTCATTTGTGCTGAAGTGATGGATGCTACATCATCTTGGCTGAAATATGGGCAGATACTGCATTAGAAATGGTGCAGGCAGTTAAATGTTACACTTCAAACTTCTGAGGTTATTTCTTTCTCAAAATTGTTGTAAGGGAGTAGGGGAGAGGGTAACGATGACAGGAGACCACAGGCTATGAGAAGCATGTTATAAAACAAAATGAATGGTAGTTTCATGTACACAATTATGCTCTATGTTGAAAGTATATAATTTTCAAGGCATGTCTGACCAGGAAACAGAAATGAAATATTTTTATGTTGACGAACACTACTGATCTAAGAGAAAAATGGTGGCAAATGTGTATCTTGATTGCTCTTTCAGCAAGAAGAGTTACAGAAATAGACCAGAAACTAGACTATAAATTTAATTGAAATAGATAGAGGTTAATATTTGGGATGCCAGTACTGGCTGCATTGTTCTCAGAAACCTTTTTGAAAACCACTCATATCCTTAAGCACAGTTAAACCTGTATTTTCCAGGCACAAAATGAAATAATTTTACATGGGGTCTGTATTTCTGCCTGTCTTGCAGGGACAGCAGCAATGACAGCAGAATGCTGAGAGAGGTCATAGGGGTAGCACGAGTAGAAAAGTGATTGATTGCACCAGGTGAATTGAGTCACTGTTGTGTGCCCTGCTATCTGCCAGATGGGGATGTGAAACACAGGTCAGGTTTTGAGATGCTACCACCAACACCCTGCCCCGTCCTCAGGATAGAGAGATGTACCAGGCTGGTTCAAGATCTCAGTAAGGAGACACCCCTTTGTCTTTTCACCATCACACACTTAGATCCATCATCCCTTCCTGAGCAAAAGAGACACAGAACTCTTTCACAGATGTGATAAAATGCAAAGAGGGAAAACTGTATAAATGGGGAAATTGAAAGCAGAAGGTAAGGCAGCCAAATCTTCCTTGCACTATGGAGAGTGCCGGATGCCAGACACCACACTTGGAGTAACATACACAGCATCCAGCAGGAGAGGCTTGAGAAAGGGCAGGTGTTTGCTTGACTGAATCACCAGGTGAAAGAGCTTGGTTGATTTCCAGAAGTGTCATTCAAGGAGCTCTATCCAAGTGGTGATGGTAAATTCAGTGGGCTGAATGTAAAAAATATAGTTAGGCCATAAAATATTTAAGGAGCAATGACGTAAAAGGAATCAAAGCTGATTCTAAGCAGTGCTTCAACACATCAGGATCAAGTTTGGCAGAGGTCTGACTCTGAGACCAGCTGAGTCTGGGGTCTGAAAGCAATGCTCAGGAAGGGCAAGACCACTGTAGAGAAGCAAGGTGAATTCTTGGTGTCCATGGTTCTTGTAGCAGAAACTGGGAGATTTCCACACTGGAACCTTCTTGGGAGAGGACTTGGCCAGAGTGTGTCTCAAATTCAGTGGGATTGCATGTGGCAAAAATGGATGGGATGGGGCCTGCCAGACTACAGGAGCAAACAGCATGGGATTCAAGACCACCTAAGGGTGTCTGGACTCAATTGCTGAGATAGTGCCCACCTTGGGATGTCAGGAAGCAAAATTGGCACCAAAGTTAAAAGAGGAATTAGGAGGATCTGGAGCCCTAGAGGCATGTAAGCCTGAGGGCTGTGCCAGCCAAAGTAAAAAAAGTTTTAATAAAAGATCAAACTAGTGGACACCTTTAAACAGCATAATCTGGATAGATATGATCTGTTGCTCACCAGGCTTGTTCCCAGTCTGGCTCGCAGGTAAACGAGGTCCGATGCCCGCGTGAAGTAGCGACTGAGGAATTGATGGTAACTGAGGTTTGTGTGCCTCAGTTTGCCAGTGCAGCCCAAAGCCATCCCAACAGCAAGTAGTTCTTGCTGTTTAATAAGCCAGCGGCGGAGCCAAGAAGGAAAGAGTGGAAACTCTGTTAGCTGCAGTCCAAGTTTATTTTCTCCTGCCCTTGGGGGGGCAGGAGGCAGTTACCTTGAAGGGGAGCTGAACAGAGAGACCCCGGTTTGCTCTCTGGCAGTCAGTTTTAAGGTATTACATCATGAGGTAGAGATAACAGAACTAACCAATCATGAAAGGAAGATACATGATAATAAACCAATAAAGACATCTCAGGGGAGGAACAAAATCAAGCTAACAAATAACAAAACAGCTGGAGGGTATCTCAAACCACGCTGGCCTGTTACAGGACTTGAAGCTTCTGTGATAAGAAAGCAGACGTGGTGTGAGTGACATGCAAGGGATGTTGCTATGCTGTAAATTCTGCCTTTTGTCTGCCTTCGGGGGCAGGGTCCTGCGGTGGGAAGTCAACCCATCTGTCCCATGCAGGCTGCACGATAGCAACAATGATCCACTTGGTAAGAGCCAACACGGCTTCTGGAAATCCTGCTTTTCCAATCTCTCAAAGTTCTTGAAAGAAGTAGTAAATGTATTGATGAAGGTTATCTAGGAAAGTCTATCCCCACAGACTTCTAGGGAAACTAAGAAACTAGGGGAAGGGGGAAGTCCTGGCATAGAGAAATGGCTGAAAAGCAGGAAACAGCAAAGGCAAAATGGTCATTTAACTCAATAGAAGGAAGTTGGCAGTGGAAATTTCAGGGACCTGCACTGAGGTCTGTTGTGTTGAAAATACCCATAAATAACATGGAAAGGGCATGAGCAGTGAGAGACAAAGGTCACACATGATACAAAATTGTTTAAAGTAATAAGGGCAGGTTGTGACAAATTGCAGACACATCTCATGAGACTGTATGAAATGTCAGGTGAAGTTCAGTGTAGCTAGGGATAACAAAAGAAAACACCATAAAAACTAGTCCTGATTTCACACACCAGATTTTGATAACGGAGTTGACCATTTTCTATTGAGGAGAAGGCTTTGGGATTAGGACAGGTGACTCTGTGAAGTACTGCACTGCTGCAGGGCTGTGGAACTCCTTGAAGGAGTATGCAAAGGACTGAAGTAGTTTTAACCCATTCAAGGGGAGACTGGACAAGTACTTGGAAGGAAATCCACTACAAGTCACTTGAAAAATTGCCATAGGTTCACAAAAAACCCAATGCCTCTGCCTTGCTCATCTCCTACCCTGAGACCAGGCTGCCTTTGAACCCTGGGGTCTTAGGGGGTCCTTGGGGGCTTATGGGGAGAAGTGAAACCACAAATGGGGTTAACAGCTGAAAGCCTACAGGGCTCTGAGAAGGCCCAGGGGAGACTGGTACAAGGTGGAAAGGAGGTGATAGTGACTGCATGGGGAAATCAGCCTACAGACCCCATACAGAGCAGCTGGGCTCTTACACTACATAGCTGTGGCAGAGCTGATGTTTAAGACATGGCGTGTCTGGAGCTGTAGCTCACAAACTGACTAGGGATTTTAAAACAATGGTATGAGATAATTAGTGCTCACAAAGTCCTATGTGAGGACAGGGAACAAAGACTAGATGAATCCAGTAATTAAGAGAGGCAGAAAGGCATACATGTTCCCAGTGAAACTGAAGATCTGCACTGAGAACCAGCAAAAGGGTTCAACTGGTTTAGCTAGGAAGCAGGGAGAGGCTGACTGGTTGGGAAGTAAATTGACTGGATTAAGTGTTGAGAATGCATTCTCATCTGAGCAGGATTGCAAGGGACAAAATCCAGCTCTTCATTGCAGGGATCAAGGACACTTACAGGTGACCTGTCTCACAGGGTGACTCAAACACAATGATAAGGGGCAGAGAGATCTTTGATGGAAAAGATTTTGAAGCAGTTAATTTTATATTTACTTTATAAAATATCCTGATTGGAGTAGCCAGATGAGAAAAAGTGAAGGGGAGGCAGAGGGAGATAGAGAGAGAGAGAAAGAAAAGATGGAAAGAGAATGAAAGAGTGTTAAGGACTGAACAGCTCAGAAAAAATAACAGAGCATAAAGAAAGTCCATAGAGAACACCGAACCAGCCTAAAAAACTAAGAAAGAAAATAAAGTAAAATAAGAAAGAAAATAAACCAGGCACAAGGAAACTAAAATATTAGTTTCAGTCCATGAAGTAAAACATGGACATGGAAGCAAAAGTGAGAGATGCACAGGTGAGGACTGTGTTTGATTTCAGTGACGTGTTATGGACACATCTGCTATGTCTCATACCCAGCTGCATGTTACCTCACTCCTCTGTCTGTGCATGAGACTCGTCTTATGTGAAAGCTTCTGGTAAATCACAGAACTGTGATTTTCATTTTTTCACAAGCCTTATCATGTTAGTCCTCCATGAAAAGTGTGCTGCATGCATCCCTACCCCTGCTGATTCCCTTTGGATACATGGGCACAAACACAACCTCACAAATTTCAGAGCATCTCCATTCCCAAGGAGGGCTACAGATCCCAGATCAGAAATCCTGGTGGACTCAGCCAGTGTGTTCATCCTCAGACCTGACAGGGCCACAGAGCCCCAGGAGCCTCACAGAGAGCCTCTCTAAAGGCACAGTTGGTGGAAAGGCAAGGAATATGGAGAAATGTGTTTTTCCAAGTTGGACTGCCTCAGAAGCCGCACACCACAACTGCACTATCAATTATAAATTTAAAAAAATACCAAAGAATTGCTGAGGTTCCTAGTCTGTGATTAGGCAGAGACCTTAATTCATGCTTGCCTATATCCAGAGGATGTCTCCTACTCAGGGCTACATTTTTTCACAGGGACTAAAAGAGAAGCAGATTTCATCAAAGCAATGTACTGACTTGCACTGTTAAAACCAGCAGCTGCTTCAGAGAAAGTTTCCTGTAGGACCACTGGTGAAACAGCATCCTCTTTCAGGCAGTCTTGATGGAAAAAGGAGATAAATCCTCATTCTTTGTGTCTTGCTCTGTCTCAGCTTCCTTCGGACAAACCATGCCATGTTGAGTGCACGAGAGAGGATGGGGCATGAGGAGGACAGATGCAGCATGAGGAAGCTGGAGGGGAAATTCTCCCTTTGTTTCCTATTCATCACCAGATCAGCACCTCGACATGCCGAGCACCTGCAGCCTGATTTCTGAGGTGAGGCTCCCCCCACAGATGCAGTGTTTCCCTTCTTCATCTGTGCAGGACCATGGGGTGGTATTAAGGGTGTATAAATAAATAAAATTTTAAAAGCTCCCCAGCTTCAGTGATGCATCAGCTGGATGTGTTCTGCATTCACAGTAGCTAATTTTCCTCCTCTAAAAGACAAAATCCAAAGTAAAACAGCAACAAGAGATGTTTACCTATTTTTAAACCAAATTATTTATTATGTAAGTAAAGAAAAAAGGTCATCAAAACTACCAACCTCCTCCTGGACTTGAAAGGATCACAAATCCTGTTTCACTAATGACAGAAGCAATGATTTCCCTGTGAGGCAGCTAGATGTCTCTCTGTTTAGCAGAACAAGAAAAACAGAGAGTTAAATTGGATCTCTTGCTTCAGAAAGCATCAAAGAACAATTTTTACAGCACATGTTAAAAAGAGGATTTGTTTGTGTAGTGTAATATATTATTATATTATATTAAATGTACTTTCCAAATATATATCCTCCTCCTATCCCTGTGCTTCTATGAGATGTCTATTTACACTAAATTATACACCTCCAGAATAATAAAATCCTGCTATTCTTACTTCAAAGACTTTTCTTGAGCATCAGCCGGAGACTTTCATCAAACATTTCACATCAGGAAAATGTTATTGCTTTTAAGTGTCTTCAGAACACTAAAGAAATCTCTCTCCAAGCTTTTATTTGGTTGAAGCAAGCACCTGCAAGATATAGGCAGAATTACTTTCCTAGGACACAGGCTTATCATGGCTTCAACCAGAAGGAATCTGTGTTTTATCTGACCTGATGCAACACTTCATCTTAGTCTTAATTCACATTTCACTTCTGGTAACCTCTAGGGCACCTTCAATAACTACTGGAAATCTTCTCTAGCAGGCTGTACATTTTAGGAAGAAATCCTTTGACTGAAATCAATGGCTTCTGGCTTCTGGAAAGGTTTTACTCCTTGTTTCCAGCCACTACGTACTTGGAAACACTCCTGAGTGCTTCTGACTATATAGTGACTGTAAAAATGCAACTCCACTGCAGAGGTACAGCCATAAAGCCAAGCCAAAATCTCTCATTTCTCATTCTCACTCTCTGCTGTCTCATTTGCCTTGCCTGTCACCCCATACTGCTCTGCTCATAGGACATGGGCTCACACAGTGAGTAAAAAGCTGTACCTGATGTAAGACACCAGAGAATCAGTCTCAGCAGCCGACAAGCAGGGTTCCTGACTAGATGACCATCTTGTGAGAGGTCACACACTGCCCATGCTTCATAGACAGATGTTAACACCCTCCCAGGAGGCACCAGCCAAAGCATTTTCCCAAGTTTCCATCAGGGGTAAGAGTCTCTCCTCCATTTGCAGCATTAGAAAAGCACATCTGAAGAGTCTTGAATTTCATTCCCTGTGGAAGAAGACGTACTTCTTAAATAATAACAGCACCATTGCAGCATTATAATTTAAACATTTCCCAACTCTTGTGCCTCTGGGGTGCTGCTTCTATTTTGCAGGTGAAGGAATAGTGAAGCAAAAACCTGCCATCTGTTCAGGATCAGAGCAGAACAATGCCAGATAGGGAGCCAGCTGTTCTGACTCCTTGCTCTAAGACCATGCTTTGTCAGTGTTTTAGACCAAAAGGCCACTGATAAGTGAGAAAGAAAGAGAGCCAGAGCTGTGTTACTGTTGATTGGCTTTTCTGGTCTTCCCAGAGCAGAGCATAGGCCGTTCCATGGCATCAGGGTCAGGAAAGCTGCAGTGTCCATAGCACGGCAGTACCGGCCCAGTCCATCCAGCACACACCAGGCTGCAATTTATACATTTTTACTACTCTGCAAGATGTTTTCTCAGCCTGCTTCTCACCTTTACAACTAGAACCTGTTCTGAAATTGAATCTTAGAATGAAAAATGAAAAACCACAAAACAACAACAAAACCTTTTTGGCAAATGTGACACATGCATGTCCTTGAATACTCACAGTAGGCTTCTACCTCATTTGCAGAAGATGCAATTTTAGGGATCCCATTTTTCACAGGGCAGCTTGGCTTTCATTGAGCTCCCTCAGCACGTCACAAACTTGGTATTTGGATCATCCCTCTGGAGACAACTAGAACTTGCCATACCACATGAACATAAGACATTATGCAACTACTTTCTCTCTCTTTTATTGCTTTAATTTATTTATGCATAATTTTCTCCTGGATTTTTAATAGCAATATATTTTTTTGTCGTTGTTTAATCAAAATCTTTTCCTCTTTTTTTTCTATGTAATGATGTAATGAATGTAAGAGTCATTGGATCAGACTTGTACATTTAGCCAGTGCCATTCTAGCCCAAACAGAAATAAAAGAAATATTTTCCAATATGAGGCCCTCATTGTAAGCCTGGGACCAAGAAAGTAAATTACATGGGAAGCAACATTTCTGAAGTTACAGCACCAAAAGCCCCAAAATTACACTGACAGGAAACTTTTAGAGCAGATAGCTAAGGATGCCGGGATTTCCATTCTCTAGATTGTTTTCTCTTGCTTTTGAAACTGTCTACCTACTACACAGTGTTCAGTGGTGTTAAAGAAGCTTTACCCCTCTCTCTAGAGCTGAGTCATTGGTGGCAACTTCTGGGACACCCCACTTCAAACTGTGCTTTGAGCAGAGTTTACTGAGCAGCTGGTGGTCTGACTGCAGTCTGAAGTATTGTTGCAGGCCTGCCTTAGCAACTCAGAGGTATGGTGTACACTCTCTAGGTGATATTAATACCAGTGCTACTAGAAACCGCAGGAAATTATTGTGGTTTGCAACTTCATTCCAAGGTCTCAACTCAATCCAGACATTTGTTTCAGGTCTGCACGTTTTTCCAGAAGACCTGGACAAAATTCTCCAAAAATTGAGTTACTTTATTGTTTGTAATAAAAAATAATAATGAAAAAATTAAAAACAAAACCCCAAACCTCTCATAAAAAATGGAATTTACAAAAGAACAAAAATCCTGGTGTCTTTAATCAAATTTCTGTATATAATTTCTGGTGTGATACACATCCTCACACAACATAACCTTTAAAGAGCTAGAAACAAATCAGGCGATGTTTGTGGCGAGAAATCATATGCTTTATTTGAGCAGTTGATCAAGTTGGAAAAGGCTGGGGGCATTCACGCTCTTCACCAGGTCTGAAATGGAGACCGCAGACTTCAAAGTTTCAAAGCTCCTGTCAGATGTGTGAAGTGGCTTGACTCTGTCTGAGCAACAGCATGAATCCTAAGCACACATAAAGGCCCTCCAAGGCCACAGCATCAGCATCCTGCATCCTACAGCCATTCCTCCCTGAAGGCAGCATGCTTCACCCCATGCCTGACCTGGCGGAAACCACACAAGGGAAAGGGAACAGCCACGGTGCACTGGGGTGAGCTCACAGGGACAATGGATAGACCTCTTAACCAGGAGGAGAGCACTTCTCAGGCAACAGCTGTTGTAGCTTTTCGATCCTGGGTCTCAACAAAAAGCTATAAGCTATTTTAAACTGGTGGAACCCTTCAGGTTGTTACAAATCTTGGCTGGTTGTTTTGTCCAATCTGGTTACCCCTTCTAACCTCTCTCTGCCTTCTACTGTCTCTTTTTCCCTCCAGATAACCACATCACCCATCCAACTCCAGTATCCCTTTGCTCCACAGAACCAGTGGTGCTCCTACACGGGTGGGTCATGCAGCCACCCTGTCTAGTGAAACAGGAACAGGTTGTCCCCACTTTGCTCTCAGCATCAACGTTTACTGCCTCTGTTTCAAATCTGATGTTCAGGGGATATCAAGGCAAAGGAACACCCTATCTGCCTTGTCTAAAACATGATCAACTTCACAGATAAAAGTTTGTCTCTCTCTCTCTCTCTCCTCTTTCAATGTCTTTCTTTGCTTAGGAAGAGCCCTTGAATATCCTGTGAATGGAACTCAACAAAATGACAATGCAATCCCTGTCTTTCTTCTGAGTAACCAGCCAGAATCTGCTTCTCTTATACTCAGGTCATGTTAGCTGTTCTTGCTCTACAGCCATTTTATACTAAGCTGTTTTCAGCCACAAAAACCCTAAATAATTTTCAGAGATACTGTTTTTAGGACATAGCCTTTCCTTTTCTTCCATATTTTCTCTCCTACATGGAAAATTCAAATTTTATCCTATTAAAACAGACTCTGGATAATTTTTTGTAATTGAGTTCAGCATCAGGTTTTCCATGATATGGAATTCAGATTAACAGCTGTCCAACCCACTGAAATATCTTTTAACGCATCATCAATTTAACTTTCTTTGGCACTTTGGAAATTAACGTGGTATTTCAAGATTTATAGTAAATAAACATCAGCAAATGAGAGATTTAATCTGCACCTATCCAAAATATTTATTTCTAATAGCTGTTGTCCAACAGCCCACTAGTCTTTAATAGATTGCAGTCATTTATCATCCTCATGTGGTAGTAGCCCATTATCTTGCTCTTTCGTAAATGGAAAATAGTGGGGTTTATTGAATATTTTATTTTATATCATTACTATCTCTCTTTCAAATATTGATGCTGCACAATTTCTTCCATTTCTCTTGTTCCTGATACAGGTAAAAATCTTTTCTTTTCAATGTCCTTTGCTTCACATTGCTGCCAGCTTGTCACACCAGTGATGTTTTCATCTTCTATCTTGAGTGTTTTCTACTATAGAACCTGCAATCTCTTTACATTGGCATTTGGGTGGAGGGAGCGGGTACCTGCTATTTGTTTTAACTTGTTCCCCATTCACCACTGCACCAGAATGAGCTTTAACACAAATTTATCTTCTCTCCTGCCTAACTTCCCTAGATATATTTATTTTGTCCATCTGAGAAGCTTCTTTTAAAGAATTTCCAGGATCCGCTCACATTTTTTGTATCTACACTCTTGCTCACAGCATTTTCATTGGTAATGCTCCTCAGCTGGACAGCACCAGCTGGTTGAAGCATAAGATAATTCCCAGGTGGATCCACCTGGCTAACTGCTGGCCCCAGCTGCCAGCATCTGCATCTCAGGGCAGCAGAAAGGTTCAGTCCGGATGGATGAACCTTTCCCGTGCCCTCTCTAGCACCATTTGACACATTTCAGTGTATGGAGTTTGTCTTTCAGACACTGCACTGGATACTACTACAGTGGAAGCAAAGTAATTTGTAATCATCTTCTATTTCTCATGATTCCTAGAGATGCTAATGTTAAGCCAGAGGAATTCCCCCGTGCTCTAGGTCTCACTGGTGGGGGACAGGAGAAGGAGATAACTTAGATTTGTTGACAGACAACCCTCTGCAGATCTAAAAAGCATATCCATTACAGCTCCCTACAGCTGCAGGATTTAGGAATTCAGGAATTCCACTGAGAATGAAATTATTTTCAGTCTCGGAGGGTGCCTAATTTTTAATTTTTAGCTGTAAATTCTCCTCTTGCTGCAGAGTCAGACACAAAAATAGTTTTTCTCAGAAATTCAATTTTCCATTAATTCATTGGAAGATTGTGGAAGATGCTCAGTCCACACAGACACAGCATGTTTCACTTAAATGCTCATTAACTAAAAGAATTAAGGGTTCAGTGCAGGACTCTGCACTACCAAGAGGTTTTGATCCCCTACTCTGCCAAGGCTCCAGTGACAGATGGAGAGGAAAGGAGCTACACAAGTGTGATATCCTTTCAAGCAAGATGTAGCAGTGCCTGCAGTGAGTTAGGAGCTGTACTTGTTTGTGTACAGGCCAGGCAAAGACCAGGCAATTTAGTTCCTATCCGGGATGCACTGAGCCTGCTACAGTGACATTTGGGATTATTCTGCACAGGGATTTCAGCACAATTTTATAAAACTCTGGAGCTCCTGGCAGGAGCAAACACACAGGTTCATTTGCACATTACAAACTGGCAGGTCTGGGTAGTTCAAATGACTGGGTGGGAATAATTCTGTCTAGGATTTTTATGTGATCTCAGAGCACACACTCAAACTGTGCAAAATTTACTTTGTGATACAGCAAAGTCTAAACACTTCAAACATTTTTAGTTTCCTGAGGCTTGTCAGAGCCCTGCCCCATTATATTGAGTAGCATGTTTAAGTTTGAGTCTATCAGATGAATTCTAAAGTAAATAATATTTGAACAAGATGAAGAACATAAAGTTGCAAAATAAAAAGCTTTTTTAAAAGCACCCTATTACTCTGTTCAAATACCCCAGCATTAGAGTGCTTGGAAACCTCTTAGAGCTAAGTGTGCATTTTTAAATAACATAAGTTGTTCAGGCTGTAGTTACTGAATTCCAGCTTGACACTGAGCACTTAAAGAGTTTAGAGAATCCAGACTCTTTTATCAGCTTGCAGACAAGGGCACTAAATGTCATGTGGGCTTCCTTTTGGCTTGCAGCCACAAGTTGTGCATAGTATTTAATGTACTCTCTGATTCTTAAAGTATTAGGAAAACCTGAAAACAAAGTGTCTGCCATTAGTGAAATTGGTGCTGTCTTTGACAATCTACAGTATGCATTTCAGGTTTGGTATGCCTCAAAACTTCTCTAAAAACAGAGAGGGGGGGTTGCCTGGAACTTCTTCACAAGATACAGAGAAAATTCTCAGGGTCCTGAAAGCATGTGCTCACCTTTCCTATCCATACATTTTGAACATTGATTAAATAACCCACTTTGTTATGGCTTTTTGTCCCACACTTTACAGTGGGACATTTAAGATATGGATCATGAGCATTACACTAATGATTGCAACATTTCTTTTGTGCGTAGTAAAATATTTAAATTATGAGGCTAAATTCACCATAAAAATAAAATAGTAAGGAAAAAATTATAAAATCATTAAATACATTAACGTGTTCTTCTTTAAGAATTAAAATCTTTGCCTCATCAGAGGCATAATATAATAGAAAGGAAAGCATTACTCTGGAAAGCTATCAAACATCAGTAAGTATTTATAGAAAGATTGACAGAACAAGATACAAACAGATAATAGTCTATGTTAAAAGAAATGAAGCCAGTTTAATCTCAGTAGCAGTAATAGAATGCAGCAGTGGGGGAAAAAATCTGAGATATCCCCTAAATTATAAATTCCAAGAGAAAATAAAGCATTTTATTCTTAATAGGATTTCAACCATGAACACTCCTCACAAATATTGGCATTTTCAAAGGTTTTGCAAAGATAGTATTCTGGTTTGCTTCCAAGAACCTGGGATATTTCTGTCCAATTTTGAGCACAGTGTTACCAGATCTAATCCATAATTTCTGCTCTGTGTTTACCCCTCAGTAGCATCTCTTCCACCCAAGCTGCTTCACAGCATGCAGACCCATTAAACCATAGGTATCCCCTGCTCTCTAACAATCTAAGTAAACTATCATTTCCAGTCATTCTTATCTCCATGCCTCCTATTTGGTCTCTTTTCAGCAATATGTGACTTATGCCTTTACAAAGATATTTTCTCACTTCAAACCAAAGGGAGCACAGATGAAGAGAAATATCTGGACTTTCACAGGAAAGTATAAAAAGAGTGTGTAAATTGGTGGGAAGGTGGTGGGCATGCTTTTGGGGCAGCTTCCCATACCCCAGCCTACAAAGGCACTGCTGTGTTGGGGGTGACCACCATGAAAAGGTGACATTCCCAGATAAACCTTCCATGCATGGCTGTAATATGCACCTCAGGTGACCAATATGTTGGCAGGTGTGGAGGGACATCCTTGAGGAATTGGAGAATATCCCTCAGGTCCCTTCTCAGGCTGGAATTTGGATCCTGAATACTGAGATGAGAGCAGCTGCTGTGTACAAATAATCATGAAATTATTCAGCTTCCTGTATTTTTTGTGGTACCAGCCATAACACGGCCCAATGCAAAGGCTGCCCCAAGGACCAGCACGGGCCCTACATCTCTCTGGGTCCCTGGTCCAACATCAGTGGCATCAGTGACATCCCTAAGCCTTAGTGCCAAAGCCTCCTGCCACGCTTTAGCCTCACTTTTATGCATCCCAAGGCATTTCCTTGAGAATCTGGAGGCCTCAGAACAAGTTCCCTGAGCTTTAGCCCCAGGTTTCCCCCCAGTCTGGCCATGAGCTTGTTGCTGTGCTCAGGCACCGTGTGGCTTGGCAGTCCCCAGCCCCGGTGGCCATGTGCCACCTTCCATTGCGGCATTCCCTGCAGATGGCACTCCTCCCAGCCAACTGAAGGCACCTAACTGGGCTAGCTGTGGAAAGCAGAATAAAACAACATAAAATAGAGTGAGGTTTATTAGGAAGACAGTTCCAGGGGTAACTCACCACATCCTAAAAGAGGGTTCTTCCAAGATCTTTGGGCGCTAAACCCCAGGTGCAGCAGTACAGACTGAGCATTGAGTTTTAGCTCAATCCAAGGGTGAGCATCAAGCCGTCAGCTGTGTCTTATGCAAGAAAGTGAGTAATTGTCTGCATTTACAAAACAGGGAATTTTGTAGGAAAACTGCATGTTCTGAAAATGATTTTGTTGAAAATATGTACTTCCTTTCCACATATGGGTTTCTTACTTTCTTTTATGCATTTTGACATTATGTACACAAAAGTGCTTTAATTCAATTACTTCTCTCAGTATTAAATTATTCTGACATTGTTTATTCCATTACTTCTCCTACAAATTTGAGGAGGGCTGAACACTGGTTTTAATTCTGTCTGTCAGTTCCTGATTCATTCCCATTGCAATGTACATCATTTGAAGTGGGAAATACTAGCAAAAGCTGGAAATTGCTCAAGGACATACTACTGGATGCACCCAGCCTGACTGTCCAGAGAGGGAAGGGGAAAAAACAGTTTTTCTAGCCACAAAAACATCCTGGTTAAGAGATCTGGCCAGAACAACAGAAGTGAAACAATGGTGTTTGAATATAAAAGGAAAGTTAATAGCAAGTTGTGAGATACAAATTGAAATTGGAGCCAACTGATAAAACAGATGAAAGGTAAAGAAATTAATGAAAATTCAGTCATCAGTGGCATTAATAATGGGGTATATAACGTGTTAGGAAGAAAAGGAACTCAAACAAAAGGACTGCAGATATTTAATAGATGCTTTTGCCTTCAGAACAGAGTGGGAGAACTGAATCAACTCACAGGACATACATGCACTGAAAAGCTAATCGTCTTTCATGAGGGAGGATTCAAGCCAGAATCTACTAAAATTAAATCTTCTTAAATCAAAAGGACCAAAGCACTTACCCCAGAGGGTCCTAAGGGCTGGGGAATTGCTGAAATTAATACTTTAGGAGTAAACACATTGGCATTTCCCCTGGCTTTGATACATTCTTATTTTTCCAAGACTGAAAAAGATGGAGAGGATCTACCGAGGAACTGCTACATTGCTTCTCTACCCAAGCAAAATAATGGAACATATTGTTTCTAAAAAAAAAAATATTATGAGAGTAATACAGAACCAGCACAGGCGTGTAGGGTTTCAAGGAGCACAGATCTTGTCAAACAAACCATTTCTGTTTTGGAGAAGATGACATTTCTTGTTGATAAAGGCAACCGTGTTGACTGATGCAGTTTATTTGAATTTCTCCAAAGTGTTTGGTTTGGTACTACACTTAATTTTAACTCAAATATTTATACAGAAATAAATGGACACGCCCAAGATTAAAAATCTGG
Source organism: Dicrurus megarhynchus (assembly GCA_013399195.1). NCBI lineage: Eukaryota > Metazoa > Chordata > Aves > Passeriformes > Dicruridae > Dicrurus > Dicrurus megarhynchus. Next base: position 720,562 of record VXAD01012653.1, on the reverse strand, counting down.
CTCTCTTACGATCTCTGCTGTGGCAGTATTTTTAGTAATGCAATGCAATGCAATGGTGTGGGCAGCAGGACAGGCACCAAAGTGATGCCGGCGGTGACAAGGCAGTGACAAAGGAGACTCATGGGGTCAGAGTGGACACATAAGGAATGAAGCAGCTTTGCAGGGCAAAGAAACCGAGCAGTGGGGAGACCATTTACTGCTGCTCACAGACAGCATAGGTACACTGGGGACTTCTTTGCTTTTGTCCCTATTTAGAAAGCAGTAACTGCCAATAAGGAAGAGGCCAGGCTGGATCAGGCTGGATGGGGCTTTGAGGAACCTGGTCTAGTGGGAGGCATCCCTGCCCATGGCAGGGGAGTTGGAACAAGATGTGATTTCATGAGAGCTTGGAAAATTGTTACTCAAAGGCAACATAACATACGTATTCCATACAGGCTAAAAAAATCACTTCTTTTTTTTTAATTGACATTTTTACTTATTTTAGTGCTGTGAACGTAATATTCTAATCTTGTGAACTACCACAGACCTAAGAGAGATAGGTTAACACTTAACTTTGCAAGATATGTTTGTACCTCTGCAGGAATTGTAAAATCTTTGTCACTTTCGTGTTTAAATATTTATTAGCACAGCTCAGCCTGATGTACCCAATACTGCATTTTTGCATCTGTTTTTATGTGTTTTTATCAAATAGTTACAATGCCAGTAAAATAGGTGCTAAAACCTTATAACTAAATTTGGACTAGCCATGGAAACAACATATACACATTTTCACAGTTCACTTACTGTTACTGTTAAAAAATAATAACAAAAAGACATGTGAACATAGCTGAATCAAATAGCAACACATGAAACAGAAAACAGTATGTGGTGTAACTTCCATGGTTCTGGATTTTAAGGAACAGTTGTTCTACACACCAAGCTTTGTATTTGCAAACCCAGTGGGATAAGAATAATTTCCTGTTTCCCAGTACTGCTGAGTTTAATTTTTCATTCCTACAGCAACATGTAGAATTTTCAAGGACAGATTAAGTCTGAACTTCTAATGCAAAGGCAACGTTTTTATATATCACAGGGGAGCAAAAAATAAGCTCACTACTCTTCTTCTTGGCAGTCATCTCTAATAGTCAAGAAGAAGTGGAATGCAAGAAAGGTAAGCTGATGCAGAGTTCAGCTTTTGTGAGAGAGATGTAGCCAGACAATACAGAATGCAACTAGTACATGCCTGTACTGTCCAAATCAGAAATATTTTTAGCTAAAAAGTTCACTAATATACAGAGGAAGTAAATTTTGGAATTTGAAGAATGTGGGGGTAAAAGGGTGCCTTTAGCCATGGAGAAAGCTGGGAAAACTTTCTGGAAGATAATTTCATGGCTTTTCAGTGTGTGCTATCCAAGCAGGATTTTTAATGAACTTCATTCATACTGGCAAAAGAAGCCCATTCCACTGGGCCACTGTTCAAATGTTTTTGAGACAAACTGTTTATTCTATGTAACCTTCAGGAAAATAAAACAAAACAGTGCTAGGGCAAAACAACCAAAGTACAAGTGTGTGGGGTCACTGCCATGCACTCAAATAACATCCCAGTGCTGTCACACCCCACTCCTGGGAATCTGCAGAGCTATAGATTCGGCAGCCTGCATAATGAATAGGCCAACACACCTGTCTGACCAACAAAGTAAAAGAAAAATTGTTGCTTAATTAGACAGTTCAGATCCTCTATGATTTTCTGTTTAAGTGTTTAACAGATTCCTGCTTTCTTGTTCTAGATTTCATAGACACCTGCAGTGGAACAGGAAACCTGAAAAGAAGCTGTAACCAAGCCCCAGCAGTGGCTCTTCATGGATGACCAAGGACACCACCAATGGCTAATGCAACAGGTAGCTGTGAGTCGGGTATGGTCCACGGCCAAGATTTGCCTATCACAAAATATTCTGAGCTGGAAGGGACGCACAAGGATCACGGAGTCCAACTCTTAAGCAAATGGCCCACACAGGGACGAAAACAGGGATTAGCTGAGCTAATCTTAGTCATTTTAAGTTGACACATACAGAGAGTATTTCTCCTTCTTTATTTATCTTCAACAACATTTAAAATAGGTTTATCCTTGTAGGTCAAAGAAGTTTTTTTCAGTTTCTAAAGCTTAATAAAAAACTATTAAACACTAAATCAAGTACTGAAACCTAATTTCTCAGCCAGATTTCACAGATGTATAGAATTTAATAACTTAAGAATGCTATTTCCTCTTATTGAATTTCTGTTTTCTTTAATTGTGGGACTTAATTAACAAGAGCACAATAAAAGTGAAATGGTAACCATTACTTAAGCAGCATTAGCAAACCAGTCACCCTGAGGTGGCATTTAAAGTACTTTTCTTTCACCCTGTGAAGCAAGAAACAATTGTTAACTGGGCAGCTGTAACTTCACGGAAAACTTAATTTTTTACCAAATTTTTTGGTATCACTTGATTATTTTCAGCATTAGTTGAAGATATTTTGGAAGGATAACCTCAAGGAGCTGCGAAATCACGTATTTCTGACTCTAAAATCACTCTGTCTGTGCGCAGGGCTGGGCAGTTTAAATTTAGATCAGTCTGAAAGATAACTGTTCCTTTAGATTCAATTTCACATTATTTTTCAAATAGCTTATTTAACTACTCTTTTTGTTATGTTCTGCTGTGGTGAGTGACCTTAGCTAATAATCAGTCATTTTTTTAATAAGTTTGCTAACACATTTAATTAACTTTTTGTAATACCATACCTGGAGTTATTGAATGGATTGGCCTGCCCCAGTGAACAAGTTTTCCTGAAAAGAAGAAGGTAAAGGAATATGGAATAAGCCTTATTGCTCTACTGGGGCAAAAAGTTGAAGAGCAGTTTATCCATCAAATCGAAGTTCAAAGCCCAATGTGTTAATGCAGACATAGTGTTTAGAGAAATAGCATGAGCTAGTCTTAAGAGGAACAAACACCAAGCTCCACTGATGTTCACTTTGATGTAAGTTTTAATCTAAATGGGAAAGTTTTGCCTTCCTCTGTGATGTGCGCTTGGTGCAACCTCATCCCTGGAGGGGCAGAGCGAGTAATTGCCATGCAATGCCCAGAAAATGTTTATTTTGCAATAAAAATAAAACAAGTTTGATAGAAGAAAACCATTCCCTTACCACCGCTGCCAAACCGGCTGGGAGCATCCTCCACAATTATTCTTTGCTCTCCCAAACCAGGCAGTGTGGTTTTTTCTCTCTTAATTCAGTTCAGCGCTCAGCTTTGATTTCGGAAATCCTATCATCATCGTGGCTTGTACAGAGAGCACAAAAGTGAGCAAAGCTGCTTTGAATTAGAGAATTACAGAGAAATTCTGCTAGTTAAGAACAATGTGAGCTTGTGATCTTTTTATCTGAGGCAGCTACATCCCCAGCAACAGCCAAAATATGTCCAGAGAGTGGGAACAAAGGTGGTTAAACCTTTTGGAGCCATTGCCCTACCACAGAGATGAGTTCAGCCTGCTGGGCAGGTCTGACAGACAAAGCTCACTGCAGCTCAGCTGAATTGGGGATGAGCTCCCTTCTCTGCTCAGCATGGGAAAAAATCTCCACTGGTCCTCTCTACATGATTTACAGTTGGTTTGTACCTCCAAGGTAGTACAAATTCTGGAGGTGAAGTCTGAAAATCTGTCTGGCTGCCTGGATTTGTGACAGTGTCAAGGACAGTCACCAAAATCTGGCACCCAGCTCCATCCTGCCACCCAAGGAATGGTCTGATGGTGAGAGCCACACTGGGCTGTGTGGCCACAGTGCCCCAGAGCCAATGGATGGGGACTAAGACACAGCAATTAAGTCTAATTTGAAGAGTAGGTGAATATGCAGAGGCAAGCACCATATATATACACTCTTCTCTTTCACTCTTTCCTCCCCATCTCCTGCACATGGCTGCTGTAGGAGTTCAAAGGAATACACTACTTTCAATGAACTTTTCAAACAAAAAAGATTATGAGACAGTTCTGTGAGTGAAATATTCCTCACAAAGCTGGAACACTGGCTCATCCCTGCTTGCTTTGCCATGCCAAAAGGCACAGAACTGACCACTGTGAACACATGGCAAGAGGTGAGATATGGTCATGGGACTCAGAAAAACATTTCATTCTTGGACAGTTTCACATCCGAAATAACACCTCATAGCACCTCCCATCATGTCAGTCCTGCATCAAAGAATGCACGGATTTGAACAGTACAAGTGTCCAAAATGTTAATATAACCAAAATGAACATGCGCTTTCTTTTAAGAAGGTACTGACTACAAAAATATCCACATCACATCCAGTTAATTTTTTTAATCGTCTTACAGTTATAAAAAGGATAAAGTATAAAAAAAATCTCTAAAGCATGAGTTTTCCTTTCTATTTCACAATCACTACCAAACAAAATCGGGAAATTATTTTCAAAGACTTTTTTATTGTAGGACTAAAATTATGTATTAGAAATTGTATTTAGGAATCCTCTGAGGATACTTGTTGTAATTTACCACAGAAATCCTGTGGGCCGGTGTGGATCTGTAAATGGTGAGTCACTAGACTAACTCAATTATCTATTTCTTTAGGATTAATATAGAGGAGAGCCAGGACACATAATTGCAGATGGATCTCTAGAAATGTATTGAAAATGTCACAGGGTACATTAGGGACCCACTTCTCTAAATAGGACTTTGAGTGAATGAAACGGTAATGAAATCATATGTCAAAGCAAGGCTTAAGAAAAAAAAAAGAAAAAAAGAAAAGGAAGATTATGCTTTCATGAAAAGAAAATCTGGACTTCACAACATGCAAAGCCCACTTGGTATTTCTTTCCATGAGGAGCTGGTCCTTATGAAGTGGTCCTGGTGTCTTTTCATTCAGTGCAGTGGAATCCCACTTCCACAAACCCAATGATTTACCCAATGATTTTGACTTTGTTTCTCAGCTAAATGGTTTCTTATATACCAAATTGAATTGTGCTGCCTATTGTGTCCCCAAAAAATTAGTTTTCCACCTGTTACAAGGCTGTGTCCCATTCAGAACGTAATGTTAGTCTCTAAATCTGAAGAGAATAAACTAAGAGACTCCTAAAGAAACAAAACTGGCTCTAAAAAACTTTTTATAAAGTCTGTAATCAAATTAAGCTCTAACAAATGCTTCAGAGACACTTGAAGTCTTGCATGCATCTGACTTGTTTCCAACCTAGACCAAGAAAAGAAACTTGACTATGCAGAAAAAACATTTGCAGAATACTAGTTTTTAAAGCTCAGTCAACCCAGCCTTTTTCTATGCACAGAAATACTAAAACCCATCATCATTCAATTGTAGTGGCACTCTCCCTAACTGATGACTGCTCTTGTTGCTGAAACTAACAATAACCATTTGCTCATCAAAGGCTCTCAACCCATCTGCTTCCAGACATTATTTCCAGTTAAAATGTCCTCCTCGGAAAATAAAAAATTCACATGTGTAAGGTACAAAGATAAATGCGTGTGCATATGTGGGCTGTGCTCTGTGCAGGGATATGTGTGTAAAGCAATAAATATGTTTTTACTGACATGGTATCTGGCTTCAGCCCAGGCAAGGCCCAGACAGCCCAGCTGTTGGTTAGCATCTGGGCCACGAGCAGAATCACTCCCAGAGTCTGCCCTGCTCTCCATGGAAACTCAACCTAATTCAATTTCTGTAGAGCTAATTAAGAATGGAAATGGCCTCACTCCATTTTTGGAGGCTGGCAAGAAACTTTAGCACTCATCCCAAGACACTGCACTGCATTCTCCAGAGTTACTGTCACGAACCAAAATCATCTTTGCCTCTGGAAAATCTTCCATAACTGCAGGTCTACACAACAGATCCACAAAGGACCTATCCTGTCTGCACTGAAAGAGAGCTGTACTTTGCCACAGGCTAAAGGGAAGAATCAATCAAGCTGTTCAACTTCACTGCCCGGCTCACACTCTGGTCTCTTCTAAAGGCTCCAAAATGAACATGAACTTGGGTTCAAAAAATCAGAGCATGAGACAGATTAATGCTTGCACACAGACTTGCATTTAAGCTATAGCACCACAGTTCCCAGCCACGTCCCCAAACCCAGCTGTGTTGACAGGTAATGGGAAGAGGAACAGCAGATGGAGACAAGCAGAGGATCAGCACCAGTCACAGGTGTAGTCCTCCCTCTGACCACAGACCTGCTTTCCTAGATCACACTGACCTCATGGTCAGCTGGATAAATTAAGGTTTTATGCAGTCTTAGCTGAGCTTTGGATCAAAATATGTTTCTGTGTGATAAGTGCTTGAAATCCTTAGGTAGCTGCTTGCAATGCCTCAATGGACAAGCCACCTTGGATAGCTAACGGATGTGATATAACGCTTCCCATTGCCAGGAGGTTGTACACATTGCACCAGCAAGCCTTCTCAGGGTCTAGACGAGCCTGCAGCCCCCGCTGATCTCAGTTCATGTCTCAGAGACACCTTCCTCTGTCTTTAGAAATGATCTCACAAATATTACTCTGACTTAACAAGAAATTCATAACAATCTGTGGTTTATAAATATGGTTCTTCAGCATTTCCCCTTGCCTCTACCTAGTCCAGAGCTTTACTCTGGGGATTGGCATCTTTTGGTTCTTATCAAATTGAGACCAAGCATGATGTGCATAATTCTTACAAGGGAACAGACACTGTGTGCAAAATATCCAACTGAACAGCACCTACGACTAATGTAAGTTAAATCTCAATCTACCCATCTGCTCAAATGCTGAATAAAGTTCAGAAAATTCCTACTTCAGCAGCAGCAGTGGAATTACAGTCACAGATGTCTATAGATTACCTCTCCAGCCATGTCCATGGTAACACAAGCCAAAAGTAGCTGGAGGTTTGCACTTGAATTCTCCAGATGAAGAATGTAGATTTAATTGAACCCAGATGATACCAATAAGGAGAAATCCTGCCTGCTACAGTAGAGACCATTGAAAACTGCATGCCCCAGCAGAGACAGTCTGCAGGAGATAAGGAATTCTCTTTGCTTGAACTTGGCCCATTTGCTTCCCTACTGTGATGAAATCCATAGCCAACCAAAAGAGAGGCAAAGAAATAGGCCAGCATAAGAAAATGCCAGTGTAACAGGACCTGGCAATCAAAAAAGTAATGTAAACAGTTAGTTTCTGACTCCTGGAGGTACCAGGAATAACAAAGCAGTGATGTCTGTCTCCTTACCATTTTGTCAGTGCTGAATTACAGTGGAGGAGGCAGGTGTGGGACACATTTGAGCACTGCAACTCTTCTCTCTCAGTTTTGCTCTCAAATGCAGTCTGCCCAACAGAACTTCCCAACATAATTTTCTGGCACGAGTCATCAGTAGAATGAAATACCAGAAAACATCTGCTGGACTGTGTGAAGTGGCACAGCTCCATGGCAGGTCATAGAAAGTCAGGAAATGTCAAAGCAGGTGTTGGGGTTCTTTCCAGAACTAAGGAAGCATGGTAACATTGAGATTAGGCTTCTAGAATCTAACAATACAGACGTTATTCTTATGACACCCTGAAGAGTTTAGAAAAGTGCAGTGAGAACTCATTTCAATGTTGCAAGTCCTTATATTGAGATTCAAAGTCTGGCCCAATAAGTGCACCTAATGTTTGAGATTAGGACTGAGGCATGTAATCCAAATCCTGAAGACATGGATAGGCACTTCCTGCTTCCTTGTGCAGAAGCCAGAAAGGATTAGTAGAGCCAATGGTGTGAGAGAGCCTCTGGATGCCTCCAGATACCTAAATTGAGTGTATTGAAGAAATGAAGTACAAGTCAAGACTGCTAGTGGTGGTGCTGAAGATACTATGCAGATACTGCATTACCTTTGACAATAAAGATCAGCATCTGGACAATTTTAAAGTTACAATTGGGATCAGTATTTAGGAATGTAAAACTCTATACATTAATTATTGCTGCATTCTGCAGAGTCTAGAAAGCAACTAATGTACTAAGTACTGTAAGTACTTCTCAACCTTTTTCTGTTTTTCTGTAATGGCAAGTCCTTGGAAACCCTACAAGTTTGCATTAAGGATGAATAACAAAAAGCATCTTGAAGAAAAATCTGTATTTGTTAAGCCTTGAGGAAGACGAAAAGGTTGGGAGAAAAACTGAAACAGAGGGTCTGTAGGCCTCTTATATTGCATTTTGTTGCTGAGCCACTTCCTTTCTTTATGACTTAGGATCAGGTTTCATTCTAGAAGAAAACACATCTAGACAAGCCACATTTGTTGCATCTTTCAGCATCCTGATCAATGTGGATAAGTGTGGTGCTACTCACTGCTGTACAACACAGGGTTTCTGACCCAGAAGCCTTGTCAAATAGCTTGATGATAGACTTAATTTTAGCATTTGTAAAGCCGGGGGATCTACACATGCTGCTCTAACAGTACCACACTGGGCCCAGTGTGACAAACACTGGTATTAGAGGGTTGTCCGTGTTGCCAAGTTAGTCTTGCTGCACCCTGTGGGGCTTAGCAACACAGAACAGGACAGGTGTTAGTGCATCTTTACAGCAGCTCCAGGGGCAATGAGGGTTGGTTTATGATTAGAAAACCTACAGCAAAGAGACAGTTTATTTTTGCAGCACCATGAAAAGTGTGAAAAGTTAGGGATAGGACTTGTGCTAGGGGTTTTCCAGGGTTTGTCTCATGAGTTAGAGGAGGCAATGATCTGGCTGCATATCATGTTGTGGGTTCCAGGTGCTACAACATAGTGTACTTGAAGACGCTATTTTTGTGTTGTCCTCCAAGGCCCACGATACTGCAAATTTGTGAGGTGAAGGCCTTATACTACATCTGACCACCTGAATTATTAACAGGGTAAATAAGGCCATGGACAGGGTTAGAGCTAATGTTATCTTATTGTGACTTTCTTCAGGAATAAGAAAGGAAGAGGATTTGCCTTCCTCGGTGTCCTAGAGTATGAACTACTATTCTTCTCCATTTCATGCTAGGATATGATTTAGAGTTACAGCTGTAACCTAAAGCAGACAAGTAGAATATTTTCACTACATAGGTCTGTGTCTAGGAAGTTGGGGACTTTTTAAAAAAGGAGTTGAGAAATTAAAATTTAAAGTCACATAAAGTTAGATTCTAAGGTAGAGCTCTGTCCCATGAGAAAATCTTATTTTAAGGTTAGAGTTAGGGTTAGAGAAACTAATAGCCTCAAAAATTATCCTCATCAGAATGAGGGAACCCTTTGTGGGCCAGGGGTTTAGGTAGCTAAAAGTGTTAGTATGTGTCCTGCAGACACTAAGGGGGAAGCAACTAATAGTAGAGTTGAAGGGCCAAGATTAACTCCTAGTTTCTGAATTCCTATGTGGGTGCCCTTCAGGCTAGGGTTAGCGTTGCAGAGATAAAATTGCCAGATGGGTTATTTTTTGTTGCATCCTGCAGGTGGACAAGCATCATAGAGATGAGTGGTAAATGTGAGTCCAGGAGATTGTTTATGACTTCAAGTCCAACTGGGCTTACTGGAGAATGCTCACAGTATCTTGTGATTTTCATTAAAAAATGCCTTAAACCGAGGTGAGGGATGGGGATGGTATGTGTGTGTGTAAGGGTTGCATTTTAGGAAACTCCAGCAGGAAGAATGTTTGGTCTTGCTGTGCCTTGTTCATTCTAGAAAGATGGGGAGAGGATCTAGATAACTAGAAAGCTGTCTGTTCCATACAGTAAATAACAATACAAGGACAAGAGCTCTTGTTCTCATCAAAATTTTCTGTGTTGTGTAGCATTGAAGAATAATGAACTTTCTGTCTGCATCTGGTTCTGTGAAACCACTCTGCTTCCTCCAGCTTTACCCCAAATCCCCACCCAAAACCAACATGAAATGCTTTTCAGCAGGAGTTATTTCAGACTGAAACTAAGCTTCGCAACCCTTCTATCAGCTGCCTTGGTGCCCATAGCATGCAAGGCAGCACATCAAGACCTGGACCCCAAAAGCAGGTGGATGGGGAGAAGCATCTTCCCTGAAATCATCTCAGAAGGGCTCAGGGCTGCCAAATTCTTTTTCTCACCTCATCCTTCTGAGCTCTTGCACAGAAAGAAAATCGTGTTTGGCTGTTTCTTCATTGCTACTTCCAACCACAAGTCCCAGATGGATGTACAAGGAATCTCCATATATAGAGAGACATGAGGGACAGACAGCCTTCAGTTCACCACCAGGTTTTCAAACTCTGCCTGGCCACTCACCATCCCACAGGGAAGGCATTTGGGTCTCAAAAGCAATCCCCATGCATAAGATCAGAAATTTCCAAAAGGCCATACCTACCTGAAGTAATGATAAAAGGATCTTGACCATCAAATTTAACTCCTCTCTATAAAACCCTCCTAGCTCTGCAGAAAGCACCAAGAACAGTTTCTTTTGCTCATCCAACTCAAACCTTAAGCCTGACATTAACTTAGCCTGTCCACTTAGTCCTGAGGGAACCGTTTCTTGGAATATAAAAGACACTGGGTCATGCACAAAGATGTAATGACATCAACCCTCCAAAGAATTCTTTCCCAAAATCTTGTTGCTGCAAAGCAACTTTAGAAAAATATCTCTAAATGCATTGGGATCTGCACCCAGCATCCAAGGCAGCTATGTAGACAGAACCTGCCTTACCTGAGTATCTCTAACTTCCGTCCTTTCCTCCTTTTTAGGAGCTGCAGGATGCAGCAAGGAGAGGCACTCTAGCTGCTTTAGGTACTCTCCCATTACCCTGACATTAGTAAATATACTCCAAGATAGCTCCAGCCTGAAGCCCATAAACAGATGCCTCTCTTACTCTCTGTGCCCTGCATAAAAACACTGCCTAGATGCTTTAAACCCCATATCCCTAATTGTAATCTAATCCCTAACATCGTAACTTCTCAGGGGACCATAAACTACATTAGAAGCCCCAATTCCCTTTAGTATGAATCCTCCCCCTCTCTTTCTGGTCTGTGCAGGATACAGGTAGCATAACTTGTTTGGCTGCTTCATTTTCTCTACCTCTAACCTGAAAAGTGTTGTGAAATGCAATTATATAGCAGGACACAACAGCCTTCAGCCCCCATGGTTTATTGCCCAGGCTTTACAGCATGTCTCAGTAAAAATGCCTTTAAGTGCATAAATGTCTGCCATGAGGAATTTACCCCTAAAGTGATATGTGGCCCACGGGGCCATCCCATTCCTGAAATCAGTTAAGTCAGAGAAGCAAAAGCAGCCAGACAGGTTATTCTTGTCACAACCTGCAGAGCCCAGAAAGGCAGGCACAGAGCTGCTTTTAGTGGGGCACTTGCATGAACACAGAAGTGGTTGGCCCCTGCGTACATTTGAGGATGAGGCTGTTTAGGAGTCCACAGCTGAAGGAATTTTAGGACATCATTATTGCATGATCCTGCAGTGGCAAGCCAGGGAGATGGGATGTAAGAGGAATATAGCACATTGAGCAGAGGATCTCTTCCTGTTTGAACTGCTACCCAGGTACATTTCAGGTTGAGGTTAGGGTTAGGTCTAGGGTTTCAAAATCTAAAGCAGACAGACAGGCTTTTCTTGCTGTATCAGGCAGAGCACAAAAAGTTCAGTAAGCAGGCACTTCTTGGTAAGCTATGTCCCTGTCTACCACTTTTAGATATCAGCCTAGTGATCCAGAAAACACTGCATTTCAAGTCATAATTATTGTAATACTTTCCAGGGCCTATAAATTAAAATAATTCTGCTGCTTGGGGAGCTCTATGCCTTTCTCAGCCTCTGACAAAGTGAATGGTTTGGGTTGGAAGGGACCTTAAAGATCACCTAGCTCCAAACACCCTGCCATGGCCAGGGAAGCTTCCACTTGCCCAGGTTACTCACAGTCCCATCCAGCCTGGTCTTGAACTACTCAGGGAATGGGGACCTCACAATCTCTCTGGACAACCTGTTCCAGTGCTTCACCACCCTCACAGTAAAGAATTTCTTGACAATATCTTGTATAAACCTACTCTCCTTTAGCTTAAAGCCATTCCCCCTTATCCTGTCACTATAGGCCTTTGTGTTAAGTCCATCTCCAGCTTTTTTATAGGCCACCTTTATGCACAGGAAGGCTGCTATGAGGTCTCCCCAGAGCCTTGTCTTCTCCAGGCTGAACAGCCTCAACACTAACAACCTGTCTTCATCAGAGAGGTGCTCCAGCCCTGTGATCAGCTTAGTGGCTCTCCTCTGGACTTAGTGGCTCTCCTCTGGGAGCCTCTTTTTATGTACAGGAACCAACAATGTTAAGGACGTTGAAGTGTCTTAATAGGAGTCAAAATCTGATGCTGTACTTTATTTTAGGGACCATTTTCTGGGTGTTTCGTGATGGATATCCCAGAGAGAGCCAAGGAATCTAAAGCATGAAGGAACCTGAATGCCTCAGGGACATGAGAGCTGGGAAGTGACTGTGTGGTGTGTGTGGGCACCAAGGTAGAATATTCCCTGTTACTGAACAGCTTTGTTTCCTGTTTATAGTAGGGTTGAGGCTGGGGCTTGCTAGCACATGGGGGTCCGTCACTTTAAAAATACCTGCTTTTGATGGCCTCTGTTTTGCAAGGGTCGTGTTCAGTAGGTGCTGAATTGTTTTCCTGGAACTGTCTTCAGTGGTGCCCCTGATGGCCCCAAACAATCTTTGGAGGAGCAGCCATCCTGCTGACATCCCAGCCTCACTGCTCCCTTTGGAGCAGGTGGGTGCTGGCAGCACCCTGAGCAGACCAACCACAGCAGCACAGGGGACATGGGACAGGGTATGTATCTCCAGCCTTAAACACTTCAGGAATGTCTGCTTACTGCAGTAACCTGGGGAAGCCATGGCTTCCTCCCCTCTACCCATGCCTCTTGGCCACCAGAGGATGCTCCTCTGACGTTCTGCCCAGGGCAGATGACCATTTCTGTGCTCCTCTCACTGCACATCTGCCTGTGGGCTTGGTGATGTGTGTTAGACATCAATTTCTGATTCTTGCAGGTCAGCCGGTAACCTCTGTAAGTAAACGAGCATCCAAATTAAAGACAGGCGTGTTGCAACAAGGGAACTCAATCTGATTCCGAAGGTGAAAGATCAAGTTTATTAACTAAGCCACCCACCTCCCCAGCAATATTACAAGAATTAAAACCAGACTTCCTGGTGTTATATATGCAACGGCTGTCAACAGCATAAATTATGCCTGGAGATGTTTTAGCTGCTGCTCCAAAAAATATGGAGACTTCTTCTTTTGATTTAAGGGTTACAAAGTAGGGGTTTTTTTAATTTATGTGGACAACATCCTGTCCTCTACTTACAGACCTAGACAATTGCAGTAAGATGTCCCTTAAGGGCGCAAAGTAGATATCCAAAGATTTACAGTATTTGTCAATGAAAAGACTTCTTTTGTTGTTTAATTGAGAAATTCAAACTGAGATAATATGCTCTGGCTACAGTCATTTCTGAAACCTACTGGTAGGATAAAAATTTTATTTAAGAAACAAGATTTGAATTACCAGTTCCTTTATGATCATTAAGGGCATTTGATCCTGGCAGTTTATGGCAGTTCTCATACAAGTTCTAAGTGTTAGAAGTCAAAATAAGCAGCTGATCTTGAATATAATCAGTGTTGAAAGTTGCTGCAGGGGCTAGAAAGGCTGACAGCTCATTTGCAGCACAAAGAGGAATTACCATACCATTCATGATTCAAAGTTTGAACCAATAAGAAAGAAATTACCTTTTCTCCATTAGTTGTACTGATTAAGCATGTTTTCACAGTATTTCCTTGAATGGAGATGAGCATTATTGACTTAATTCTGTTCAGGCTGGTGTAAATCGGGACAAATTCAATTTTAATCAGTGACATTAGTCTAATACAAGTAAGTTCTTCATTGTATTTTCTCTGTGATCAAATTCTTGCATGCGAGCTTCATCACGTAATATTTTTTTCTAAGTTCTCCATCAGTGCTTAGAGTAAAAGATCATAACAATAATTGTAAGGCCTCCCACCAGAATTAGTCTGATAAGATGCTTGTACACTTGGCACTTGGCATGAAGAAGAGGACACAAGATGTGTTGAAATCTCTCTGGGGAAATAGCCAACTATCAGCAGTAGTTCTCAGATTCTTTCTTGAGGAATCTTGAAAAAATAAAAAACAGCAATCTACATTTATTTAGTTATTTATTGAAAAATAAAATTACTGATCATACGTCCTGCAACTGAGTGAATTGATTATTAGTCAGTGAGTGGATTAATTTTGCCTGTGTGCTTGCTAATTATCTAAAACTTAAGTAAAATCCAGGAAGTTACAAATCCGTTAGTACTACTCACTACTGCTTGCAAAAATGTTCCTCTGTGAAAGTATTACTCTGCTCTGAAGTGATAAAAGCCATTCTGAGCCACAGAGACCATCTGAATGAGGGCATGTTAGAGACACAAATGCAGCACCAGCCTGATCATCCAGGTCTTTATAAATTCACTTTCCCATTAAATGCTGGGAAATTTTGGTCCTTATGTATATACTTCTGCACCTTTTCATTGAAATCCCACTTTGGGCACAGGGGTGAAATGTTAGTCTGAGTGCCTGGCTGTGCTCAGCACACCCTCCCTCGCAAGCCACCTCCTCACCACTCAGTGTCATCAATGCCAGCATCCACTTAGGGGAAGTTTCAAAGTACAGAATTCTTATCTGATCTTTACTTTTGTTTTGGAAATGAGCCATACACAGCAGAAATACACTTGCAGCCTTGTCTCTGGGTGTAGAAGAATTTTGTTTGCTGGCAGATAGTACAAACGACCCTGAGCTCCCAGCTCTCATCCTTGTGGGGTGCTCCCTGAAGTTCTGATGCTGCAGATTGAGTGACCCCATGTGGGCCACAGTGTGTTATAGGTGTCCGTCATACATGCACATCTATGACATTCAACAGCAGAACTTTCCCAAATATCCAGAAGTACTTTTCAGACATGGCTGCTGGACTCTGTACAAGCTTCAGATCCCCCCTTTCTGACTTGTGCACGCATATGAGTGTGCAACATAGAGACACAAATGTTTATCCAAACAAACTTAAGCAGTTTCCAACAAGGCCATGGTTTCTCCTCACATGGTGCAGGGGGAGAGCTGGCAGCACCAGAATGCGCAGCTCCCAGTGTCACAGCGGGAAAAAGGAGGAGATACTGGAGTTAGTGGACTTTTTCAGTGCTGCCTGAAATGGCTGTGAAAGCAAACAAAAGGAAACTGTTGGAAGCACTAAGCCCGTCATCCCAGCAGAGCTGGCTGGGTTTGCTGGCGTCGTGGCAGGGCTCTGTCCCCACTCACACGTCATGGACTGGCACCACGGCGTCCTCAAGAAGAATATACTCATTTTTAATGAGAAATTCAGTGATTTATCTGATAAGGGAGCAATTATCTGAAGACAATATCATCATTTGTGGGTAGGAAGCCATCCTTTGTCATGCCAGGGATGTGACCAAACACAGTACGTATTTTACTTTGGACTAAGTGTTTCCTTTCATCTAGAATGTGGCTCCCTTTCACAACTCTTGCATAAAGCTACCTTTCATCTGATTTCCTAATAAATAAGTCTTTTAATTCACATGGGGTCAGTTGCTGGTGACTAGAATATTTTCTGCAGGAACATGTCAGAGCAGGTACATAATACATCTACTACAACGTATCTTGTTGAGGAATGAACCCTACAGGAGTGTATCACAACAGTGCATCTTGAACACTGGGAATTGGCTGTGGGAACCTTCCCTCCCGTATCACTTCAGCCCCTCACTGCAGAAGGCAGCTGCAGGGAAATCCCAAGAAATCTGATTTCTCAAATAGTTGTGCTCATTCCCTCTTTTCCTTAGAGAATGCTAAAAGTGCTTACTTCCTCTGGAGGAAAAGGGGAAAGCTCAAATTCCTGTAAAAACCTACTTCTAAACGTCTGTCCTGCTGGGAAAGCAGTAGCAGCTTTAGAGCCCATTCAGCTACCTCTGCTGGGAGCCCCAGCATGCACCCGACCACGAGCTCATCCATCTTCCTGCCAGCCAAGCAGACCCTCGCCTCCTCCTGGAGTCATGGTTCTTTACATCAGTGCTTATAGGTGACCAGAGCCTGCAGGCCTTGGGGTGAAGGGCAACCCTCGATCTATGTTCAGCATGAATTTAAGTGACTTTCAGGACTCCAAGAACTCAGAGTCCTGCAGAACTGAGTCTCCTCTAGTCATTATCCCACAGCTACATATTTGGTCCTTTATTATAATGAAGTAATGGCTCTTGTTCATTGATTTCAAACCATACACCAGCAAAATCCTTGAAGACTGTCATCCAACTCCCATTGCTTCCAATGCAGATGATTTAGTCTATCACAGAATATAACTATACACGGAGCTGGAATATACATGGCTTTGAAACAATTTACTTGCTGCTGCTTAGGGAAAAATCCCTACCATCAGATCTTAATTTCTTCCCGCAGAAAACAAAGAACAGATTTTTTAGTGTTTGGTTTGTTTCCTTGCTGCTATTACCAACGCACTGGCATTAGTTTAGAAGAAGACTGTCCCACTAAGCATGACTATCCCTTTTAAAAAATAATTGCTAGGGGCAACTTACAGCAGGCTCAAAGAGGGCAGAGAGGGAGATGGGGAAAGAAGAGAATTGCTTTTTTTTGATCCATTGCCCTCACAGTCCCTCAAATTCCTTTTGATTTATCTTCGTAGGCTGCTTTCACCATCCCAAACAGCCAGAATCACAACCTAATTTCTCCCACGTCAGCAGTAAGACTAAATCTGAATCACAGCTACCAGTTTTCTCTCTACTGCTTTGTTTTTATTATATGCTACAAAATATCTGTGATCAACTTTATAGGCTGTGGCAGAATAGCTGTCCAAACTGCCCAGCAGATGTTAACTGTGTGGGCTTTCCCCACAAGTGATTTCCATCGGAAAAATGCGATATCACCATTTGGAGCCCCTCCTGCATTGAGTGTGGATAGTCTGGAAGGCACTCCAGTCTCAAAATCTGTATTAACCTGGTCTTAATTCTGAGTTTGTGTCATAGCTTAAGGGTAAAATGCTACAGAAATACTATTGTTAGTCCCAGACAGGCAATTCAAATCTAGGAACTTGTTATTAAACATTATAAAATAGACTAAAATTAGAAAGATATGCAAAAGCACAATAAGGCCCCTGAATAACCCTTCTTAAAGTAATACTATGTGAGGATTGAACATTTCTGATTAGCTTTTTGTTTGCAGTCTCTAGATTTTTAAAACATCTGAATTTTTTTAATCATGTCACACAAGAACTGCTGCGACCTTGTCAGGATGGGCACATAACAGGAGAGAAATGAGGAGGAAAAATACTCTAAATTCTTCAGGAAGGATTAAGGTTATCCTGGAGCAGCACACACATGGGATTGCTCTGTATATACAGTTTGTAATCTTATTCTCAGGAAGCTGCTGAGAGATATTAATGAGTGGGAGAGGAAGTACTTCATACTCAAGTGGCTGAATAACATTTTACAGCCTATGCTGAGGCAGTGCCCAGAGCTGCAATTTAGTCATATCAGGATGACAAGCCTTGGGGTTTCTTTTTCACTATTGCATCCATTACACTTGTGGCAAAGCGTCAACTCCCCGTATATTGAGAAATTTACAAATGCAAAAGCAGACAAGGTCCATGTGCCCAAGATCTTGTAGCTTGAGGAAAGATTAGTTTAGAAAAGCAGATTTTTAAACTTAGTGAGCAAAGCATTTTCTCAAATGCAAAGACTCTTGCAGCTGTTGGAATCACCAGTGTTATGGGGACTTTTTTTTCATGTCCTAGAGTCAGCAAAGGCCAGGCTAAAATGGGAAACCTGAAATGGGTCCCTTTCAATGAAAATGTGCAGACGCTTAATCATCTGTCCAACCACCCACTAGCCAAAAGAACAGGGATGTTAGCAGGGACATTGCCTGACTGACCTCCTTCCCTGCTTCTCTTCCTCCTGATGCCTTTTCTTGATCTTAAAATCAAGAGTTAAACATGGTTAGAGGGAAAAAGGGATTTTACCATGGTATTTATTTTAAGGATCTTTAGGTGCACTATGTCCAGGTCAAATGCACCTCAGTACACCTCAATGCCTCTTCCAAAAGATCTGGTATATCGTAATAGGTTTTACTAATTAGCATATCTATCATAAATTCCCCAATGAGAGGCTCAAATGAGCCCCCCTCCCCGAGGAACCTTCCCCTGGATGGTTCTATCTTAGTTTACAAAATGTGTTCTGGAGAGGACCTTGGGGTCGGGGGCACACTGATCCCTAACTACGAAGCTTCTAAAATGTTTCGTCTCCCAGCTTAACAAACAAGTCCGAGAATGTAAGCAAAAGCACTAAGGAATACAGAAGTTGTAAAAAGGTATAGAAGTGGTTTAAAAGAAAAGGCAAAAAATCATCATGGCATCACTCCCATGCCATAGATATAAGGAAACGTGAGCACGACGGTGTCTCTACCACTGGTCACGTTCCCTGTG
This sequence comes from Dicrurus megarhynchus, assembly GCA_013399195.1. NCBI lineage: Eukaryota > Metazoa > Chordata > Aves > Passeriformes > Dicruridae > Dicrurus > Dicrurus megarhynchus. The sequence goes on along the minus strand of VXAD01012653.1, from coordinate 702,095 downwards.
GGAGAAAGAGTCAGCAGAGGGCTGCAGCAGAGCTTTGGAAAGCCTTGGCCGAGGCCCTGCTCTGATGGCAGCATGAGAAGGGTTCTTACTTACCCCGTGAGTTTGCATCATGTTGAATGGAAAGGGAATCTCACACATCCGAGGTCACTTTAAGCTACCATAGAAATGGAAAACATTTCAGTGTAAGGTGGTGTAGTCCCACTGGAGGTCCTTCCTCCATTTTGGAGCTCTCTTACCAAGCCCCTGGAAGCAAAGGAGCTGCTTAGAGGACTGATGAAAATAATTGTTTTCCAGAACTTTTTGAACCACAGTTTGCATGGGTTTTACAAACTATGTCCACACTTCATTTTTTGTTGTCATTACAGAAGGGACTGGGAACAGTGACATTCTAAAGAATAAAGGAGGCATCAGTTGCAAAAGCATTTCCCACAGCTGCCTGGTTGGCAGAGCACAGACCCTGGCTGCAGTTAGGAGAGCATTCTCCCTAACAGCAAAGCTTGCTTGGTTAAGGTTAAGGAGCTCTTGCCCCCAGACTGTTATTTCTGTCCATGTGCTATATTTCAGCATCTTTTTACTTACACCAGTGCAATTGTTTGTTAAACCATGCCACAATGCAAATTTAAGAAACTTTTCAAAAAAAGTTGTGGACTTGTGGAGGTTATTTTTGTCTCTAATGCATGGGTTTCGTGTCTGGTTGAAATGAAAAAGCCCTACAAGCAGAGTAACGGCACGATGAACAAAGTGTAGGCAGGAAGGGAGGCAGCTCAGAGCAGCGATTTTTAAACAGCTTTGATCTCAGCGAAATCATGTGTGCAACTGCAGTGTGAGACCCCCAAGCACTGCAGGCTGTGCCCTGTCTTGATACAGCCCTTCTGCTCATCCATCCTCCTCTCTTGCCATTTCCCCCTCTGTGGGCTGGGAAGCCACACTCAGATGCCGTGAGCTATCTGTTTTCCACCTGTTATTTCAGAAGGCTTTATGATACTGGGGGCTTATGGTTTTATATTCACCACTCCAGGTGTTCATGGAAAAGGGAAATTGAATTCATGCTTTGGCTTTTGTGATATTTTTGTTTTCAAATACAAGTTCCCCAAAAGAACCTTAGCTCTTCCAGGCCCTCAAGCAGAGCCTAATCTCACTGTAGATGATATCTATCTAATGGCCTGAAAAGGAACGTCAGAAGGGTGCCGGTAAAAGCTTCTCCTCTGTCACATCAACAAATTGTCCAATAAAACCATGCAGGCAGATTTGACAAGGTATTAAAAAAAACCCACCAAAACCACCAAACAAAAAAACCCAGACCTTCTTTACACACAGGATAAACAAGCAAAATCAGTGTATCTGTTTCCTCCATAGGTCTTCTTTTAAAACTGGTACCTAGTCAGTTAGATTACTGATGAAAAGGAAACAGAAAGATGATACTAGCTGGATTTCGGGGATTTGATAGTAAGATTCCACTGCTTATTCATGATACATTAGTTTGAAAGAGAAAAGACGTGTCTCTGAATGGCCCTCATGATAGTCTTGTGAGAATAAGCAACAGACAGAGCGGAGCCCATCAGGGATTTTACCAGTTAGACTGACTCAGGGCAAAGACCTTGTATTGCATTAAAATATAATCTTGAAAGACACTGTTTGACTCTTCCAGAAATAATTTCACATATATTAAACTGGAATTGCATATAACATTATGTAATTTTTATAAGTTGCTTCACAATTGTGTATTTTGTTCCTGCATCCAAGGCATTAAATTTCATTAATTTGATTTCATCTTATCAATCAGCAACCAAACAGATGCTCAGCGAAGATGAGGAGAAGAAAACAAAAAGCTTTTTCACTTTGAGGGCTCTGCTGTATGTCATGGGTGCTTACACAGGCTCACAAATCACTGGTGATAAAATGGATGCCTTCTACGAACCAAAGCCTTGGGCCTAGAGGAGGGAGCCAGAAAGCTGGCCCTGTGTGACAGCAGCCAGAACGGACTTTAAATCTGTTGTACACTGTCATATAAAATCCCCGTACTGGAGCCATAACTTTTATTATTTATTCATACACGCAGAGCAGTGCTGCTGCAGCAATTGTGGAAGAGGACTGTCATTAGAAACCCAGCTGCAGGCATGCTGGATGCTCAGGCCAGACCAAGCACACTGGCATATTTCCACTAAACACAGAGCTGTGGCGTTTTCTTACACAAGCCACAGCAATACCCTTCAAAAACAAGCTCGCTTCTTTGGTGTTTTGTCAACAAATACTGAACATGCTTTTCATGTTCATAAGAAACCAGATATTTCTGTCTAAAACCCTTTGTAAGAAGAATCCCTGTCCTCGTTTTACTGGCTGCGGTCTGTGCAGAGGGAGTCTTGACAGGGCACCCACAATGGTTTAGCTAATTCTTGATATGATTTTCAAGAGTGACAGTTAAGTATTTCAGTTAAACTGTATCACACTAAAATGAGACAGCTTTTAACAATTCAAGAGATCAAAAGCACCAGCAACAGAGAAAAACAGGAAATTTTAATTCTAGGAATGAAATTCACATCAAAGGAAGCTGGGCTTCCATTTCTTCATCATAGCCTAAACAAATGAAACAAATCCAGGCTATTCACTGCTCTGTATTTCAAATGGGGCTTATTGATTTTAACAAATTTGGGGCAATAATACATGACATAGTCTACCAAAAGTCTACCACAAGACTTATTCTCTGTTCTGTCTTTCTGTGTGCATGAGCATGGAAGTTTACAAAAAAGTTCAATTTTATTTTATTGCCAGGACAGGCCAAATGTCTATCCTATTCCAATTTCAGGTCTCTGACCACGGCAACCTGTAGATGCTTTAAGAAAGATTATAACAGGGCAAGTAGAGAGCAGATCTGCTGCTGCAGAGGAAGAGCAAGAAAATTCATAGGCCAGAAATTAACCTTATCTAAAGGCTACTGACAAGCTATGAAATCATTTATCCAGGTTGAGGGGAAGGAAAATGTAGATTTCATTAGCTTTTCGAGAAGTATAAAACCAACACACATCTCTTCTTTTGGGGGATTCCCTTATAATTAGGAATAAAGAATGAAGTCCATACACACTCTGTATCTCTCAGAACACATCACAACTCCCCCATTGCACATATTGTTTGTTTTCACATATCCTGGGAGTTTGGATGTCAGGCTTGCTCATCTACAGTTATGACATCAATATAACTTAGAAGTAGCTGACCTGGTCCAATGCCCTGAGTCTTGGCAAGACAGTGATACAGCTGGATGGTGGCTGGGATGAGGCTAACTCAGCCAAACCCAGCTGGAGACTCTGCTGAACTGCAGCTGAACTGCCTTTAGTTCTCACATCAAAAGCTCTATTGATAATATTCAATAAATTTTTTGGGGAACACATTAACAAACATATTATTATTAGCAGGTATTTTCTTCACCCCTAACACCAGTGTCTAGCAGACCCAAAGGAACAAAGCAGTGCTGTGTGAGTCTGCGGCTTCACTTCTCCCATGGATGTAGGAGCCATGCCATGGCAGATCAGACATGGGCTTGGCATTAGGAGACCAGACTATTTGGGTACCTCAGCAGTGACTCATTACTGAACTCATTGTTCCTGAGTTGCCTCAGGAAGACACTTATTCTCTCTGTGCATCACTGTTTCCAGCTGGTAAGTGGAGATAATATTGTTTACCCATCTTCATAAAGTGGTCTGACTAATGAAGGTGGAAAAACACTCAAACTATCATGCTGAAGACACCAAACCTAGGGAAAATACAGAGATAAACCAGATGTTCTTGATGGTCTGATGGCTCTTGGAAAGATTTCTTAGAGTGATATGACCAAATATGATAGCGGATTAAAAAGAAATAAAACAGAAGCTAGCAAAATATTATGGGTGACAACAACACAAGGCAATAACAACTAGCCTGTAGGAAAAGAAAGTTGTTCATTTGCTGATGGCTGTAAAATCGGCCAGCAAAATGCCCAAGGAAATCATGAGTAGATGAAGACTTGTTTGCCTTGAGTGCTTACAGTTAATTGATTTTAATTTAGCAGCATTCACAAGAACTTATTCTTTGTTTATTCTCCCATCAATTTATTTGAACCAGTATGTCTTTAAAGTCAACCAGATGTAATAAAAAGATATTTTCCAGCATAGATTGTTGCAACAAAGAAGAGAACAGTGGAACACTTTTTCCCAAACCATTTACTAGTCTCCAGGGAGATATAATTTCCTTTCAAACTGAACTACATTTCAATTCATAGGACATTTTTATTAGCCATTTTGGACTAAGTAATAGACTCTTTTGGAAGCAGTTCCCTCATTGTCACAATACCAATTAGCAACGAAATATCACAAGGTAAAGTGAAAAGTTGACAAGATACACATCTGTCCCTGCCCAGCACTTCATACAAAACCCTCCCTTTTCTACTCAGCTGCTTAGCTGATACTCAGAACTACATATTGCCATACCTAAATAAGCAACAATTTCTGGATGTGGCGTTGCAGAAAGTACTGCCATGGGAAAAAGTCAAGAAGACATTTCCACACTCAGTAGGAACACGGTGTAAAGCAGGAGGAGGCGGCTGTACTCTCTGTGACATGAACCTCTCCTGAAAGCAGAGGCAATAACTCACTCTGAACCATGGAAGGGACAAGTGCTCACTTCAGCATGAAGCTGTAGCTCAGGAGTGGTGGTGCCTTGCAGGTTTTGGGGATGATACAGGAAATACCCACTTCCCACAAGTGGCTGATGCAGTGCCCTGGATCATCACAGCTGCTGCCAGTGCACAGAAAAATAATAGAAGATGCAGGAATGGTAGACTGAGGTCTTGAGAAGAAAGGCAGTGAGCAAACAGAAGGTGAAGCCTCTGGGCCCACCAGCTAAAGTACATTGAGTCTGCTCTGTGTGAATGCAACCGCACAAACCACCACCACACACCAGGGATGTGGGCACAGAGTGATGTATGTGCACTTTGCATTTTGGGTTGGATGTAGTTTCCTTTCATACTCTGTTTTGAAAGAACTTACTATTCCAGACAGTTAAGGAGTATAGGAAAGTTTGCAATTAACGACTAGTTGGCCATTGCTGCTTGCTTTTATATTCATTTCTCGAGGAAAGAATCAATAGCCCATGCATGGCACAAAACTAATGTAATCAATGCCATGATTTGAAAAATTAAACTGCCACCTCATCAGGAAGTATCAGAAAAAATCATCTGAAAACCTGAAAATACTCTTGGGCAGTGGAATGCCTAAACCGTGTATTAGAAAGGCCAAAAAGAAGATGATATGAAACCTTCATCATCGCAGACCAGAGTGAATAATCAATATTTGTGTGATATAATACGACATGACATATGACCGTTGCCAGCTGAAACCTGATTAGCAACTTCAAGTACAGAAGCTTCTTAGAGCTGTATTCAGACAATGAGGAAGAATTAAAGATCCAGGCAAAGTTTCAGAAAGCAAATAATTTCCTTTTAATTGAAACCGTAAGGGCATAGTTTTGGAGGCAGTGAATGCTTTGGAGTGCTTTGCTTCATTTGAACATAAATGATTTTAAGCATATTATTATATGAGAATATTTTACTACCTCCCTCACTTGGAAAAAGGAAGGTATGGAAAGGCAGCAGAAAAATACATTTCCCTCATCCATCCCATTCTGGATGTGGTATACCAGCAAGTTTTTGGCATGGCAGCATGTATTAATACTATACATCTATATGGGAATCATATACCACATTTTTATGTTGCAGTCTTAGCCAATGTTTCCTTCTTGTAAAACATCCAAGGTTTCTGGTAGAAGCTTTATTACAAAAGATGCATTGTTTCCACTGAGTTATGAACTAAGAATAATCAGGCTAAATTGTGATATTAACCCTAATGGAAACAAGACATCCCTTATTATTTGCTGTTGATGAAACTCAGTGATTTAAAGACACCAAAAAAACCTTTATGATTAGCTTCAGAGAGGTAGAGAAAATTATGCTGATTTCTGTGTCTTCCTTTTGCAATCTGCCTGGTCTTAAAAAGACCCTTCATAGAAGCAGAAAGTCTTGAAAGCTGCAAACCCTTACCTGTTGGTCCACTGAACTGGGGAAGGGATAAGAGCTGGGGGGTGGGGCAAGGCAAGTAGTGAAATGGCATTTTGCCAACTGGGGACATGTTCTGCAAAGTATACACCGATCACATGAGATTTTTGTTGTTTCCAGCTGCTAAATGTCATGAACATATGCTCAAATATTTTAAATAGTTTCCACACATCCCTTTACCAACGCTGTGATTGCATCAGGTACGTTCTGTGATCACAGATTAAATGTTTGGGTCAGTTTTAAGTGGAAGAGAAGACAGCAGGGCTCATGAAAAAATACAAGCAGCAGCACTTGCATACACATGTGACTGAATTGCTGGGTTTTCCCACTGTTCCCTAGTTTAAAGCTTTTAAAGGATTTCTCATAGGACTACAGACAGGAAAGCAAAAAGAACAGGGAAAATGTGGTCACACAACTACTACACCTGCAAAGCTGCCCATCACGGGATGCACACAGAGCAAGTGCTGCAGACTGGGCAGGTCAAAGTGCCACATGTGGAAAGCAGGATCACTTATTTTCTCCCACACAATTCTTTAAAAAATGAGACTTTAATTGAGATTTCAGGTAATACATATTATTACACTATTTGCTAGCTTGCAACAATAACAGTTCATTGCCTGTCCACATAAAGCTGTTGGTGTGAACCTGTGTGCTGTCAGAGTCCAAAGCTGGCTGGGGAAATTACCTCTTCATGCTCAGAGCAGGAGAAACTCTTCTGTTTGTATTTTGGGATGTAGAACAACACGGAGAAGAGGTCATACTCTCCTTCATAAAAACTTAGGTCAACGCATGCACATATCAATGAAGTAGCCACATAAATTAAGATTTTACTCTCTGTGTCCAGTCAATCAGATCACAGTTTTAAGAAGATAGTTCCTTTGTATTTAAAAGGGGAAAGGATGTTAAATAACAATTTGGATTTATCCACCATCATTTGTAAGAATTACAGCTGAGACCTGATTCAACAAGTTTTTCAAAATGTTTCCATGATGCTGTGAAGCTCAAATTCATAACAATTTTGAAGTACATAACAAATACTCATAAGCATAAAGTTTAGGAAATTAAGAAATATGCTTTGCCAGAACTTAACATTTTTTTTCTTCCATTTTGCAATATAACATGCACAACTGCTACACACCATCTTATAATGAGTCTCTCACCAGATAGTCAGATAGTACCTGTGGCACCCACAGCACTCTATGAAAATCATATAAGTTATCTGAATTGTGTTAGTCTATAATTGATTATACAAAGTATTCATTACCATAACATTCATACTTAATATTTTATTCTGATATTGCCTTTCCTGTAAATCGTTTTTAAAAATAGGGTGATTTTAGAATGAAAAATGTATATGAGCTATAGATAAATTATGTACAAAGAACTGTCAAGTGTGACTTTTGGATAAAATACTTTGAGATGTTTAGATGCTGTAGTGGCAGGAAAAAAGTGAATTCAAAACTCTAACTTGAAAAGTCTGCAGTTTCCCAAGCTTAACACAATCCATTCTGATTTTGGAGACCTTCACATGGTCCCCTCACTAATGGCAGGAAAGGCAGTAGTAGAGGAGACCACCCCCAGCCTGGTGCAGCAGGAGTTGTGATAGGAAGCAGCCTTTGTAGAAAGATTCTTTGCAAGGTGGGAGGTTCTGCTGAAACCTCCGCTCACACGGTGTGACTGCTCACCAAGGACAGAACGTGATTGCTGGCAAATCCCATGACCACGGCCCAAAGATGAAGTTGTTACAAAGCCCAGCCTAATATCCCAGTCGTATGGGCAAGAAACAAAGTGACAATAAACTCAGGGCAGCTCCAAGATGGATTTCCCAGTATGGCCATACTGAGATGCTGGTTTCTTTGAGCTGCTAATGTAAGGCAGTAAATAACATTACAGCAACTATTTCACTTTTCAGGCTGCAAAACCAGTGAAATCCACCTAAGGATGGACATTAGCACCTGCCTATTCTAACTTGGCTAGTAAGTTGGCTGAGACATACTTTTGTCTGGGTGGAGTGCAGGCATGTTTCAGCAGGAAAGCCATATGGGCCTTTCCATGGCTTCTCCTGCACTCCTCTACCATTCACAAACCAAGGCTGTTATGGAGAGAGAAGTGGGGCAGGCAGGACTATGCAGGCAAGGATGAACAATGCCTTAACAAGAACAAAAGCAATTTCAAATCCCACCAGTTTGTAAGATTACTTAAGACATTTGACTGAATGTCAAAAATGTTTCAATGAATAGCTTTACCACCCAGATCTCATTTCTTATTATCTTTTTTTTCCTCTTTTGGAAAAAAAAATCCTGAAACTTAGTAATTAACTGCTTGATTTCATTTTTCCTCAAAAATGTGTTTTTAATTCCATTATGCAAATGTGGCCCAAAGCAATAAGGCTTTGAACTGGTTAACTTGAAACTACAGAAATACCTTTCCAAGTCCAGTTAGGACAAAAGCTAAAACCTCACATCCAGATTCTGGAGTCTTTCTAATGCCCCTGTTTTGCCTTGACATTTTCACAGACAACTGCAGGCATGCCTCACACACCTATTTTTTTCATGTCCAGCAGCTCCACAGAACCGATCACCTTTCTTCCAAATGGATTTGATCTGCAGGGCGCTGGCTTAAATAAAGAGTGTGGTGCCATGTGTGCCATAAAGAAGCATGACAAGGTGAGTCACATGCTGCCTACAGATTTTCCACAATCTCTTTCTATTGTAGGGCTTCTACTCCTTCATATCATTTGGAGGAACTCTCAGAATAATGATTTGGCGTGTGTAACTGGTTTTTCCATTTCTGTCATTGAAGCTGCTTTCCAGGCCCATGCTGAAATTGCAACAAAAGACTTTCCCGCATTGCAAATCACTGTGGTGCTTGCTGTGCACTATATCAATAAAAAGATTAGCTTACTTATAGGAAAAGGATGACAACGTCCACAATTTTCCAAGCCATGAGAAAAATGAGGTTCTGTTTCAACTAAACCAGATAGTAACAACGTCACCTTATAACCCTCAGCTCCTCAGGTACAGTACATGGTTCACAAGTGGATTTTATCCTTTGTGCAGCATTAAACTAGTGCCATTAACCTTCTAGGTCAGCCCTTTGAAGTCAAGCAGTCTTTTTGCTATTGATTTCCATGGAGCCCAGATTTCATATTTATTTCCACTGACTATTTATTTCAAAGGATCAGGAAAATTTTCTGCTTAGAAGCCCAGGGAAGAAATGTGAAACAGAAGGATATGGGAAGAGGGATTTCTCCCTTGGTATGAATGCAGCATCTTCCAGGACCATCCCAACTGACAGCAATCTATGCAGACTCCAAGACAGCCCTACAGGGACCAGCAGAAGTATTTAAAATACATACAGAAATCAATTCTAATGGCTTTCCAGGAGTGGAGAGAGAAAGTGACTGGCAAACAAATGACTGAAGTGAAGTTGAAGCAAACAGAAATAGTGCTGGGGGAGGGCACAAGCAGCTACACTTAAACCTGGAACAACTCCCACATAAATCCCTATTCAAATTCAGAGGTCTAGACTTCATCAGAACCAAAGCTGACTGAGCCAGGCAGAGGAACTTGAGAGAGGGGTAATTTATATTCTGTGCCCATTCACTAGAAAAGGAAAAGCACCAGGTTCTATGATTTTATTGCTTAAACTTTTTAAGGGGAGCAAAGACTTGATAGCAAATTTCAGAAAGATCTGGTTTCTGTCATGAGAAGATGATACTCTGTAGAAAGAGGAACAGCTAGCAATGAAAAAAAGGCATCACAAGGGGGAAAAGATACTTGGCCAGAGACTGGTGCCAGTGAATGTTTTCCTGGACTACAGCACAGGAGAACCACCGGGCTATGGATATGACTGCACACATGGAAGAGTGGGACCTGTACTGAAATGGGGCACAGCAAACAAAGGACAAATAGTTGGCTCTTTCTAGTGGGGAGTTTCCAGTCTGATCACTTAATCCAAAAGACTCTACTCAAAATGCTCAGGGGCTGGACTAAATAACCTTTAAAGGTCCCATCCAACCCAAATCATTCTATGATTCTATGTTCATATTGGGGGCCAAAAAGTCACACTGCCCCTGCATGAGTCCTCTCCAAGCACGTTAAACAGCAGTTACAACCAAGTCAAAGAAGTTACACAAAATCTCATTTGAGAATATAATAAGGGGAAGACCTGTTTCTAGTGAGCACATAAGAAAGCTCTATAGGATGCTCAAGAGGGTTTGCTTACAGTCTTCCATTCCTTTTAAAGGAAAACAATTTTACAGCCCTTTTTGTTTGGTATTTCCATAGCCCCTGGACTCATTTCTAATTTGCAACTGAGGACTTGAATTTTCTGGGAAGGGTCAAGATAAAAATCCTTAGTTCTCTGCACATTTCCTTTCAGGCAGCCTACACAAACCCAAGTGCTATTCGTCGTCTTAATGAGAAGGAAAAGGAATGGCATTTCAGCTGCCCATGGGGAATCCTCACTGTGCAGCAAAACACACTACATGGGATTCGGCCCTCAAGATCCTTGGGTTTTGTTTAGAAATATGAGTATGATTTTTTTTAAGGACCGATGCCCCAATACAGGGACCGTGATCAGAGAAAGCCTGAGGCTCTCAGAGCTATCACACACATCGAAGAGGAAATTGGAATTGCCCCTCTTCCAGGCCTGATGTAATTTAGGATCTGATTTGCTGAAGTTCCCAAGCTCTCAGTCATGAACAAAGTCAATGTAAAGTGTGCTTTGCACATATGGAATACACTCTGATGTCAAATGCTAAAAGATCAAGGTCCTGGCATCTCAGGTAGGTGCTCCAAATTCAGCAGGTAGTCCTTCCCTGGACTCCGAGCCTTAGTTTATCAGCTGGAAAATGGAGCTATTCCTCACCAGAAGATAATTTTGTTCAATCCAATCAAAGCTTCCTGTACATGCTTATTATTTTCATTTAAGTAGGGAAGCATAGGCAAATGCAGTGCTTCAAGTTTATATTTAACTGGCAAAAGGAAATAGTGTCAGCTTTCCTTTTAGGTTTTTTCTTGCAGAAACTATTCACTGACTTCAGCACAAACTAGTGAAATATTCAATGTCCTGAAAAAAGCATTGCAAAGAAAAAAATGTAATTATGCATCATAAACATTTAATTTAGTACTGCAGGTAACATTTTTGCACTGTGTTTCCTAGCACTGATTTTTTCAGCAGGGACCTTCTGGAAAAAGCAATAAATAGAACAGTTGGGCTGCATCCTTGTGACACCGGTGCGGTCCCCAGTGACAGCTGTGTGTGGTACATGGATTCCAGCAGCCTGAGAAACGAAGGCATCAGTAGCAAGACATTAGCCCTAACAGAGCAGAGGAAAGTCACTGAGCATGCAGTGTTTTGCATGAGGATGTCAGACAAATGATGAAACTGAGCAATCTCTGGTTTCCTGAGGGAAATGTGCCCACTTGAGCCGGGGCTTGATCCTTTCTGCTCCTTTTCCCCAGCTGTCTCCTTGAGCATCTGCTGACCACAGCCCTGCTTCTCAGGGCCCCATCACAGCATCAGTCTGCCCTATTTGCAGTCACAGCATCTCCCAAATGGGTCTCCTTTCCCCATATCTGTTTTTCTCACATTTTCCCTCTTACCTACCCAGCTTAACCTGTCCCTAACTGGTCACTTTAAAGGCAGGGTTTAACCCATCCCTAAAAAACCCCACAGAACTGCCTCTAAGATGAGCAGGGAAATTCAGGAGAAGAAAGCAGGGGAAGGAAAAAGATTATGGGAACAACGGCAAAAATGCAGGAGTAGAGGGAAGCTCATGCCTCTCCTCCTAAGGCAGAGGATTAACACGACAACTCACATGAGAGCAATGTCCTGCTAAAGTTCAGCTTGGCTGCTGTCCAAGGACACATTTTAGCAGCTCTACCCCCAGCAGAAGAACACCCATATAAAATAATTGCTGTATGTCGTTGCTGTCCTTTCCTGAATCCTTTCATTGTCCCCAGGGACACATACAAGGTCTTTTCTTCCACACTCGGCTGCCTGCCTGGACCCCATGGCCTGTCCTGCTTTCAGTCATGCTCAACACCAGGACAAATTTGTCCCTCCACTGAGTCATAGCTATCTCAATAGCAACCACATTGCACTGAATCACATTCCTGCTTTCAGGGGCTTCCCCACACCAGGCAGCACTGTGGAGATGCTGGATGGTGGGACAGTGTAAGCAGGGAGGATAGAGGCAGGGTGCAGGCATGAGAAGGATGCAGAGGTCCAGGAGGGCCAGGTTCCACTGCAGCACTGCTGCTCCTCCCACACAATCCAGACACAGCACGGGGGCACTGGAGTCTCAGACAAAAAGTTACTGGGGTTTGTTTGCTTGTTCTTTCAAGAAGCGAAGAAATACATTTTTTTCCACAACTCTCTTGCTAAGGGAGCTGGATTGGTTTTGAAGGGACAATCCTTTTAGAGACAACAAGCCAGCTTGGGGCAGGCACCAGCATGGAAAATTTCTGCAGGAACAGTTAAAATTATAAGCATGAAAACAAGCCCTGTAATTAGGACTGGGAGGTGTCTTAACAGGCAAGTGCCTGCAACCCCCATCTGCCAGCCAGGACTCACAGGTTTGCTCTCAGCCCAGCTCTTACTGCTATTTGATTTGGGCTGTTTCTTCCCCCCTTCCTCATGCCTACCTTCTTAGGGGCTTTTTAAGGGAGTTTATCACTGGCTCTTTTGGAAAGTCAGGTAAATAATGTCAATCAGTTCCCCTGCTCAGCTATTCATTGACATTTTTGAAGAATCCCATTAGTTTTACCAGACAGGGTTAGTTTTCCATTTAGATGGTTTGTTCCTGTTCTGTACAAGAGTGATGTTTACTGATGTTATTTCACTCCTACGTTAGCAAGGGTTTCTGTGTTGGCAGTGTGTGAACATGCACACTTTGGCAGGGTTCAAAGAACACAGTGATGAGCGCATTGTAAATACATAGACAAATTAATAATGTAGCACTGAAGAGGAATACAATTCAGTTAATATTAATGCTAATATCAAAAGTGTCTAGAAGAGCAGACAAGATAATTTTTCTGTTTGTCAGGAGCAAAGGGAGATCAGCAAGAGTCATGTATAAATTGCATAGCTTAACTTTAGAAACACTAAATAATTTGAAAAAAAAATCTAGTTCCTCTTCTTAAAAGACATGATCAATGCTAGTTGTCTCTCTCTCTGACTTAGTAAACAAACTAGAGCTATGGCCTTAAACTAGGGATGTCAATTTATGTTGACAGACCTTGATGAATATAATTACAGAGCACCCAACCCAAGCAGCCATTGAGAGGGAGAAGTTAAAGTGAAAACCTAATATTGGAAAGAATTGATCATCCTCCTTTCCTTTTCTCTCTGGAGCCCGCTCAAAGCTCATTTATTGGAAAGACTGATGGCAGCACGGAGACTGTGGGACTAGCCCGGGCTCGCTGTGCAATGCACTTAAATGATTAGGGAGTATTGGACACCTCGGCTGGAGTCGGCTGTTTGTGCTGCAGTCTGGGGCTGCGCGGCACAGCCCCGCGGAGCCGCCGAGCGCTGCTGATGGGGCAGGAGCCCTCCCGGATCGATGGCCCCGCTCCTCGCTGCCGCGCCTGAGAGCTGAAGAGACTGCTTGGTGCATATGTGATGACTAGAATTTAATTATATATCAGATTGATTTTCAGTTACAACTTCAAGGAACTGCTTGCCAGGATTACAAGTTCATAAGAAAGGCCCTGCCGTCTCCTTTCTGTATGCTTCTCTCCCCATTTTCCTGTGCTATGTGGAAAATTTTACAGACTCTCTACCTTCAGCACTCTCTCAGGGGATAAAGCTTCAAAGTTTCCATCAATAATGAGAAGATCAGCTCTATCTGCGACTGAAACTATTCAAAGCTGGAAGAGAAAATTTAAAGATGTGGAATAAAATTAAAAGGTCTATTTATAATGGCAATTTTTTTTCTTTAATGTAAGTTTCCCAGTGCTGAGTTAAGAAGCAGAATCTACCTTCAAACTGAGGTGTTTGGAGTCTTTTTTTCAATTTGTTTTGGGCATAGCACCAAAGGGACCTGAATTCAATCCCATGTGTAGAAATGGGAATGTGTGAGTAATAAAATATTCTTATTTTATAAACCTATCTAAACCTAGCCCTGGATGGAACTGGGACTATTAAACATACAGGAGCAACCAACTAGATCAGAAACCAAAGGTTTTCACAAAACCCTGGTAGATCAGTTTTATTTCTTTTGTTGGTGTTCTTATGTCTGTTACCATCAGAGATTTTCAAAAAGACTTCCATCAAAATGCAATCATTATGTGAACTCTATACTGGGTGAACTGCATGAAAAAGTGATCTGGATTTCAGGGGGTGAAAAAATATATTACTTAAATTTCAGTTTTGGGTCTGACCTGCTTACTCCATAATGCAGAGACAAAATTTGCCAGTAAACTCACACAGAAGAATTTTTAAATTACATGAAGAAGAAAACTTCAGGGAAAAAAAAAAAACAAACGCAGAATTTCCACTGGACTTAAAAATTCATTTGGAGGGGACAGAAAAATAAAACCCTGAACAAATGAATCAAGTGCAGGAAAACAGTAGCAACCCAAGGACTTAGGCTTACATTTGCTGGGACTGGGAATGTCTTTGCTTGTGCTGCAGGCAAATGTGTGATGCAGCCATCTCCATGCGCAGCACTGGCTTTTCCAGCCATGGCATGTGAGCTCCATCAGGCAGCCATGACAAGGAGTTCCACTGGTAAGGGAGCAGCAGTGGGGTCTGCCCCAAGGGCTGCAGGAGGGGCTGCAGCACCCCTGTCTGCAAACGTGGCCACAGGCCAGCACCCCACGTGCCACCTGCCCTGTCTGCCCCATACATACGCAACCAGGTAAATACCAGGTAAATGAAAAACACCTTTTAGAAGGCACATCCCTATAAACAGATAAATAGGTGTATGCTATATACATTAATAAATTAGTCCTGAGTTCCGTAGCAAAGGCTCTGATTTTCAAATAATAGAATTTTAACCTGTTGTTTCCAGGAAGCTGTATTGACTGACACTAAGTGAAGGTGAAGCCATTCTTTAACAAACCTGTAAACTGCTAAATAGGTGCATTGACTAGATTCATTTGAATAACAGTATTGCTGGAATGTATTCTTACTTAGATTTTCTTCATTTTCTTTGTTCATTTTTCCTTCATTTTCTGAAAAACTTGCGTGAAAACCTTGACATCATGTCCATAGAATCCAGCCTTTTTTCCTACCCAGTCACAAGCCCACTGCTTTCTTGAGACATCCAATCTACAACACAGATATTGTTCACTTTGTCTGTTTTGAGCTTGCCACCTGGTTTCTTTCATGTTCTCATGATAATCCTGATTTTATTTATTATAACTCCCCTGTTACCTTACTTCCAGAAAGAATAGTTCTAGATGAATTACTCTCATTTTCAAACTTTTAATTACCCTTCTTTCTTTTACACCCACATTTTCTAATTCTATCCTTTTTGTTCAGTGGGAGAACAGGTTTGCACATGATGTTCATGATCCAGGCACACCTTTTACTTATGTTGAAAATCCCTGTTTTTTCTTTGCTCCCTTTCTATTAATTTCTAATGTTCTGTTTACTTATTGTGATTGCTCCCATACATGAAGCTGATGTTTAAATAAAACCAATAACTGCAACAAACTTTCCTAAGGATTATAGAATAGCAGGATAGCTCAGGCTGGATTTTTGGAGGTCATCGAACCCAACAGCCTGGTCAAAGCCAGGATATACTGGAAGGCTTCCAAAGCCATCTCTTCTCCAGGCTAGATAGACCCTGATTTCCAGACTCTCTTTGAAGGACAGGCACTTCAGCTGCCACCATCCTGGTGGCCCTCCACTGGACTCACAGTTACCCAGTCTCTTCTATAGTGGGAGCCCAAAACTGGACTCAGTGTTTGAGGTATGGTCTAATTAGCCTCACTTCCTTCAATCTGCTGGCTGCACTGCACTAGGTACTTACACTGTTATTTACACAGCCCAGCCTCCTGACCATGTCTTCTTACCTGTTAGGGTTACAGAGCTCAATGTATCACTTTGTCACCCAGTCACTCAGGACTGTGAGATTCTTCTTTGCCTCACTGGGTCAAATTTGCTTACTTAAGATGATCCCATCAGTGAATGTTGTCATCTCAGTCACAGCCCATTTCTTCAGATTGTTTCCAAATATATTGATGTAGTAAGATTCAAGTAGTATGAAAGCCTGATTACTGAATTTATCCTGTTTCAACGTTTTGCAGCAGAAGAAGCTGTACCTTCAGCTAGAAAGCACAATTAGCCTCAGTCTTTCAAAACCTCAGCATCCTTCAAAATATTTGCTGTATTCTCCAGCCCTACTGTGATTTTATTTTAAAGTGGGCCTGTGGCGGTGGTCCAGCCCTTTTCATTTAAGGTGAGTGACACCCAGTGGGTGAACTTCTCTGCCCAGGACTCCACTCCTGAGGTGGAGCCCAGGGGAGATGCAGAGGTTTGACATCCACGCCCACGGGATGCCACTCACACCTCATCTCCACCCTGTTTCCAGACCTTTCTCCCTTCCTTGGTTCATGATTGGTTTCCCCGGTTCATGTTTTATAATAAGTTCATGTACTATGCAACCAGTTTCTAGAAAGATCTTAAAGGTTCTGTTTTGGATTTGATGTTCCAAGTTTGCTCCTCCTCTCCTGTTCTTTGAGTGGTCGGCTGTCATCCCTTGTCATTCCCTGGTTGGTTATCTCCTCTGTTCCGCCCCTTGTTTGTCTGCCCTTAAAAGCCTTTGTTCCACCCTTGTCGTGGGCTGTCTTGTCGGTTCCTGCCCGTGCCGCGTTTCCTCTGTCCCTTGAGGGACAAGAAATAAAGCTTGGGTTTATAGCCACAAGCAGTCTGACTCTCTCCTTCTCGCCTCTGCCGTCGCTCTGTAACATCCACTGGCGTTGCTTGCGATAAGAAGCCGTTTGCCACGCAGCTCCCTGCGGAGCTTCCACTCAGCCCCTGTGGATCCGGGAACTCAAAGCTCCAGAGCCCTTCCATCAGCTCTGCGGGCATAGGATCACATTGCCGCTGGCCAGGCTCGGGCAAGGAATCGGTCAGCGCGGCATGGGCCCAGACAGCAGACAGAGCTTGCCTCTGTGGGCAGCCCCATTGCCATCACAGAGAAGCTTACAATGACCAACATTATAGCTGGTGGTAGATGCACACAGGGGTCTTTAGCACTAAATCTTTTGGGCTTGAGTTACAGCAGCAACACAGAGCACCTGAGCAGGGGAGGCTTGAATAATAAGAACACCTTGTCTCTCTCTGGGCTTCTGAACACCAGCAGATCAGATGCACAAAGTTCACCTAATCAACAGGGTGCATCTGTGGAGTCGACACATGTGGCTGTAATAGATACTGGTCCTTCTAGTGAAGGTGAGAAAAATTCTCAATAGGGAGGACTCAAATGCACTGAAGCCAGTGGGGCTGTCACCACCACCATTTCAGAAGCCTCTGTTATCTCTTTTGCTTCTGTTTCTCAGATTTCCCTTGAAAGCTCAATTGTGTCTTTGACATGGGGATGCTAGAATGAAAATGGTAATGTCCAATGTTTAGAGGCAGAGGTCACTTGAATACTCTCAGGAGCTAAGTGAGACAAAAAGAAAATATAATTTAACTTTACTGTGAGACTAAGAGCACTTCATGAGTCAGGTTTTGTTCTTCTCCTGAGAACTAGACTCCCCCTTTCATCCAGGATTTCCTGACATCAAGCAGTCAGGCTGTGAGAAGGGCACAGAAGAGGGACTGCAGCATCAGGGTGGCAGTATCTCCCCCCAAGGAAGAGTCCTGTTCAGTATTTCAAGGCTCATTAGAATATTTTCTCAGACAATCATAAATCAAAGATTAAGAGAAAGAATTTTCACAGAGAAACAAACTCTTGACAGAGTAGGCAGCAGGATGTTTTCATACTTTATCAGGTACAGGCCCAGTGTTCAGGTACAGGCTGGTGTTCAGTCCTCTAAAAGAGAGCAGCTCTACAGTACCTGCATCACACATATACAATTAGAACAAAGTTCAGTCTTAAGGATCAAAAGGAATTAGAGGCAGATCAAAATCAAAATTGTATTTAAATTGTCATGGGCTCATGCCTGTTTGCTGCAGAGGGTCTGCTGGGGTGTAAAATGTTCAGATTGCCTTTTTCTCCATAAGGCCAGGCTTGGGAAGATGCCTGTGCTTTAGAAGCAGGGTCCCAGATGCCACAGCTTTTCTTAGCCATCTTTTCTTTTGTCTTACAGCACGTTGTCAGCAACCGTGTCTGCTGAGCCTTGTGTTCAGTGCATAAAACAAAGTGTGTTTGAGAAAAGCTTGGGTTTTCCTCTGAGAGCACTGCTCAGTGCTCTTTAAGGCAAATGTCAGAAGCTCCTGTGGTGAGAGAAGATCTGGGTTTAAGATGAGGACTGTCCAGCCACACGCATCCAGTGTATGCCAGCTGATTCATCTCATCATCAGACCTGGATGGGCTGGATCCATGGGCCAAGGCCAGTGGTGTGAGGTTCAGTAAGGCCAAGTCTCAGGTCCTGCACTTGGGTCACAACAAGCCCTGCAGCACTACAGGCTGGGGGCAGAGTGGCTGGAAAGTGTCCTATCAGAAAAGGAACTGAGGGAGCTGGTTTACAGCAGCTGAACATGATCCAGCATGTGCCCAAGTAGCCAAGAAGTCCAGTGGCATTTTGGCTTGTATCAAAAATAGTGTGGCCACCTGTACTCGGCACTGTTGAGGCTGCACCTTGAGTCCTGTGTCCAGTTCCGGGCCCTTTACTGCAAGAAAGGCTCTGGAGCATGTCCAGAGAAGGCAACAGAGCTGGTGAAGGGTCTAGAGAATAAGTCCTGTGAGAAACAGCTGAGAGAGCTGGGGGTGTTTAGCCTCAATAAAAAGAGGCTCAGGGAAGACCTTTTTGCTTTCTACAATTCCCTGAAAGGAGGGTGTAGCCAGGTGGGGGTTGGCCTCTTCCCCCAGGCAGCCAGCAACAGGACAAGAGGATATGGCCTCAAGCTGCGGCAGGGGAGGTTCAGGTTGGACATCAGGAAGAATTTCCTATGGAAAGGGTTGTTAAGCTTTGGAATGGACTGCCCAGGGAGGTGATGGAGTCACCATCCCTGAAGGTGTTCAAAAAATGACTGGATGTGGCACTTAATTCTCTGGTCTAGTTGACATGGTGGTGATCAAAGGGACTCAATTATCTTGGAGGTCTTCTCCAACCTAAATAATTCCGCAATCCTGTAATTTTATGATCTTCAGCTTCCTAAGCTTTCTCCATCTAAAATGAACCAGATCAAATCCATCTTTTTAATGTGTTCAGAGAGCTGCCTGATGCGGACAGGTTCAGACACTCTCTTATCATCCTGTATCTCAAAGAACAGAGAGGTTGGTGTGCTGTCTGAGTGCTGGAAACAGAACATTTTTGTCCTGTGTAGTGGTTTTCCCTCCAGTGCCAAAGCCATCCTTAATTTTCAAAACCTTAGGATTGCTTTATTTTCCGAACGTCCAGACACTGACATTTTTATCAATCCTTCTGGCTCATGTCTTTTCCCTGATCTGCTCTCTCTTCTTTTGCTTCTTCAGTTTTCACCTTTTTGAACCTGGATCCCAAAATCTATTCTCCATTTCTCTGCTTATCAGAAAAAACTTATTTCTCATTGCACATTTCCCACTTCTACCACCATTGTCTTGACTCAGCCTATATTTAGTCTTCCTACAATGTACAAAACTTCCTCCCACTGCCCATATGAGTGTTATGTTACCCCAAATTTTTCCTGTCTACTCCACTTCTCATTGTCAAGTTTTCCTCAGGCTATGTTATAGGGAGGATGTTATATAAAGCATTTATTGCACTCTATCCTGGGAAACAGACTGGTTTTAGTTTTATCAGTGGCATTGTTAGAGTGAAAAATAATATATGAAGTTTTTATGGGAATTACAGAAGCCAGGTTATAGATCTACTCACACCAAAAATGAAGACAGCTTATAGAATAGGGAGGCACTAGATGATCACATCCTCAAAGTCTCATAAAGAATTTCTCTTTCATCTTATGTAATCTGAAATAATGATAGGTCCTTATAAACCAAAACTTCATGTTCCTCCAAAGGCTAATGAAAATTTTCATGTGCCTTCTGCTGCCTTTTACACGCTGGCAACAGAATGACTACATCCAGAACCAATTTCTGTTTTTTCTTATTTTCTTTTCACTTTGTTTGCTTGAAATCCCTGTATATTACAAGAAATACAGTCCATAAGTGCTAATCACCAGACTGAATATCATCAAGGGAAGACAACATATAAAATATGGCATAAAAGAGGCAACATTGCAAACTAGCATTATCAAAGCTGTGACACCAAATTTCCAAGGACAGGATTGGAAAATCAACCTTTAATCCCCAAGCAGTGTTTGGCATAACTGAACAGAAAGCTGCCTTGGGGAAGAGCAAGGCAGTGGTGCACTCACTGAAACTGAAAATCTGTAATTACAATAAACTAAGACCAGAGTCAGCCCTGCTCTCTGTGTGCATCAGGTAGTTGGATCTCACCTTATCTGTGTTCAGAGCCCTGCCAGATCCAGCCCTTTGGGATCCTTTTGAAAATGGAAAAGAATAAAGTTCTCCTCCAATCCACGCAAAAAGTCCTGTTTCATGTCAAATTTGGGAACATGTCCCCAGGGGGACCAAGGCCATGGTCCCTGCTCGTTGCACTCTGACCGACTGCCAACCAGAGGTTCTCAGCCACTGATGCCATAGCCTCAGGGCTTCCCAGCCAGACCTAACTACAGGCTGCCAAGCTGCCAGATGAACAGTCTGCAGGAAAGCAAGAAGACCTCTCCATCAGCTGTTTTCTGAACCTTTCTATTGTAATATATTAGGGTTTTTTACTGCAGAAGGCTCAAAGTCAGGAACCAAGTGCACACATGCAGCTTGATCACATTGAAAATGTGTTGCCATCATAGCTGGAGAGGAGCAGCCTGAAGCCTTGACATGAGTGTTCTAAGAAAAGCAAACAAAATTACCTTTTCTGTTTTTAAGAAGTCCTGAGATTTTTCTGCCTGAGTCATGATTTTCGTGTGAGAGGCTGAATTATTTGGTAAGGAGACAGTCATGCTGTCTAGCACTGGGCAGCCAATAGCTGTGCTTTGAAACACCCTTGGAGAGGCTGCTCCTTTTTGACTGTATAGGGAAATTTGGCTGCTTAGAGAGCCCTGAATCATCCTGCAATTAAGTGTCTGCAATGGTGATTGCAAAAATGTATTTGATGTCGGAACACTCGTCTCTGACAAAGCTGGAACAAGTACGGAGCTGAGGAGCCTCTGTGCTTTAAGAAATTCAGCATTCCCCAGTGCACTGCTATAAATAAAGTGCTTTGGCAAAGAGGCAGTGGGCATCATCTAAAGCCTTTTGCCACCAGGTAACAGGTTTATGCCCAAATGAAGTACAACATCCCAGCAAGCATTTTTATGCATCCCTAACAAGGTCTGTTTTCTGGTTTGCTCCATATAAAAATGACTCTAACCCTAAAACCCCAGCTAACACCATTGTCAGGTATGTGTCACAGTTTGGTGACATGGCAAGTTTTGAGGCAAGACTCGACATCATTTTTGTGTCTGACCATTTATACATCTCCATTTTATGAGTGGGGTGTAAAGAAGTACAATTACTTGCAGAAAAGTTATGTGACAGAGCTGGGAGTTGTACCAGGCTTTTCCAGAGCCAAACTGGACACTTCTCCACTTCTGTCTGGTGCATGGGACATTTTTGCTTATAGAAGTCAGTTGCTTTTAGTAAAGTCCTTGGTGATGAAGAAGGAAGCATTGTGGGTTTGTGGTCTTGGGGATCACTTCATCATAAGGATACATACACACAGCTAGAGAACAGCAATAGACACCCAGCCTCAAGTCCTACCCTGAAGAAGTGACAATACAAACTTCGTCAGAAATTGCTGTGGTCTGGCAGTGGCTGAAACTTCCAAGGGAGGAAGATACAAGACCTAGAAGAAGACATTGAATAATGCAGCTGGATCCAGTCCTGGAGAGCAGCTAACAGGGGACAAGCTTTTTTCCTTCCAGGGAAGAGCTGATAAAATTATCATCAGACATTTGAAAACTTCAATATCAACCACAGTAACAAAATATAATTTTTAATGTTTGATATTTTTCTTTACACTGATTTACAGTGAGTTACCAAAAAAATCCTAAATATTGTAAGATTATTTACTTTTCATGCAAGGCAAACTCCTTATGATAAATGCAGTGTTTTCTTAAAGCTGAGTTCAGACATTAGCCTGAAGGAGATCATTAGTGTGAACCAAATGAATCCTCTGCTCACAAGTTTCAATAAGTTTGTTTTTTTTTTAATCTTCCATGGGGTAAAAAAATCTTGAAAAAGTTATTTTAAGAAATAAATGGAAAGTGGATTTTCTGTACAACCGAGAGTTGGACATTCATAGTTCCTTTCTGGGTGAATTCTTCTTTTTCTTGCCTTAGCATTTTTATTTTTAATAAAAAACAGCAAGGTAAATAGGAGCACTGTGACAATCAAAGTGATGAGCTGGAAATATGAAACTTAATCTGCAATGCCCAAACACCAGACATAACTCATGTTCCACTGGTGTGACACATTCCGGAATCTGGGATGAACACCAGCCTCTGGCACACAGTGGGCTGAGCTGCGGGAAGAGCAGAGCTCTTGCAGACGGGTAAACTCCACCAAAATGCACACACTGGAAATATAATGGAGAAATGATCCATGTGCATTAGGGTGTAAAAGCCATCTTTGTGCTTAGGAGCATTTGTGTTGTAGGAAAAAAAGAGAAAAGCAAAAGCACTGTGTATAGTAAAGCATCTTGGTTTTGTTGGGCTGTGTTAATAACGAGTGACTGGATCTACTCTGGTGGGCTCTGGTCCACTTGAGCCGCTGCACGTGCACAAAGTGGCTTTTGGGCACAAGGGGGCTAGAGAGGGGAGAACTCTCTAGTCTTTGTTATCCTGTGTTTCTTTCAGGATACTGAACACATGCTATGCACCAGTTTGCAGCTATATCCAGGCGTGTTTGTAATGATGGCACTCCTGATCCACATCCCCCCTCCAGAGGCTACCTGAGTCCTCACCTCTAGGATGACAAGATGGAAATGTTTACATTTAAAACTGGAAAGATTTTTATAGAGAGCAGCTCTGTTCTTTGTGAGTAAATTCTGTGAAAATCCTTCCTTTCCACAGAAAATTTATGTGGGATTTTTTTAATAAAAAACAAATATTTGAAAACTCTCCCTTTCCCTAACAGAATACATCACCTCCCCACATTTCCTCGCACTGGGGATCTCCAGATTTCATTCCTCATAATGTGTGCTGGACAGATTTCCCTGTGATTCAGGATCTTCTCTTCTAAAGGAATTTTCTGCACCCTTTTTTTCAAAACAAGCCCTGGTCCAAACACACATCCACTGGAACCACACCAGGACAGCATAAAAAAGTAAAATAGCACAAAAATCACCTCACTCATTTTCCCTGGCTCTCTGATTCCTTCCTGCACTTTCTTTTCCAAAACAGAAGGAGGAATCCCACAGCGTGTAGCTGTTATTCGACTTTTCCTTTCTCTCTTCTCCACTGAGGTCAGGAAATAGCACATCCTGAAGGAGCGTGTGTTCCACACATGCAGATGCATCGTGGAGGACCCTGAGGCAGGGTGAGCTCCACGGCTCCGGCACTGCTGCCGTCCCCCAGTCCTGAGCAGGACAAACAGCACCCGTGGCAGCAGTCCCTGCCAAGGCTCTGAAACACATACCAGCTCCACAAAGGAGAAACTCAACCACATCACTTAGGCAGCTTTGCTTCCTGCTGCAGCATCAGGAAGGTTCCTGGTAGGAGACCTCCCAGGGAGCTCTGTGTCACAGATACATCTTTGTTGTGCTGATTTTCCCTGTCCTCTTCAGGCAGTGTGAGAGAGAGTGCTGTCGATGTTGTTGCTGCTCCAAGGCATCCCAGAACTTAGGTTTTGTGAATCCTTAAAATACAAGAAATGAACGTATATTTTTAAAGCTCAATGCATTTTGCATTCAAGGACACAGAAAACACTTCTTTATGGAGAGGAGGGAGAGTTAAAGGCATAAAGGCTAATAGTAACAGCTGAATATTATTTCCATGAATGATTTTATACCTAGACTAAATCTGACTGCCTTAAAGAGAGGGAATTGAGCAAGCATCGCTCCTGAAAGTGATTATGCTTTTATTTATTGCTGCTGCATTGCTAGGGTGGGAGGCGAAGGTAGGTTTAGTGGGGATTGCCCTTCAGTTGCCTGCTCCGGGGCTGTCATTGCTGCTTGGTGTCAGAGAGGGCTGCCTGGGCTGCAGGAGCACAGGTACCTGTCCTGGAGAGCAGCCTGGAGGCACCTCACCATCATCCACCGCAGCGGGTCCTCTTTACTGTCAGAAACGACCCTTCTTGCTCTGCAATTACCATTAGTCTCTCAAGGAACTTTGACAGGGCCCAGGCTTACTCCAAAAGAGATAAAAGTGAAAAGGTCACACCTCTGGGTCAAAGGCTAAAAGGCAGATAAAACACCCTGCCTGCAGAAGCAAAATCCGAGAGAAATCAAATCAGCTCCTAAGAAAGGGTAGCTTGTAGGCTGAACTCCAGTGGGAAGACACAATTGCCCTTCTTTTAGCAACTTCTCCCTCCCTTTTTTTTCCAACATGGGTTAACAAAATATATTTAAGCACAAAACAAAATAAACTCAAATGAAAAGCCCAGCCTGCCTCTTCTCCAATGGCTGATTTAATGGAGACTTTTGCTCTGTAGGGTCATCTTTTCATCTTTGCTGAGGGCAGAGGAAAAAATACTTTTAAACACAGGAAAGACAAAATTTGGTATTAAATGTCTTCCTGTTAACCAAATGGGCACAGCTACTTTTCTGACTGGTGACCTGAAGAGGACTTGGAACAACTAATCAGAAAATGTCAGCTTTCAGTCAGGCAGGTTAAAAAAGGGGATAGTGGCAAGTTTTGGGAGGAAAGGATAAACCATGAAAAGCAAAGACACAGGTAATAAAAAACATATGTAAATGAGGATCTAAGGGGCCTCTTTAGAGTACTCAGCAAGAAACTTTTACATTTCTATAAGCAGAAGAGGCAGCTTTGAGGCATCCCAGCTAGAGTGAGCCAAGATGCACATGCACGTGAAATTTTACATATTGGGCCACAGGCTGAGTGAAAAATTTTGTTCAGATCCCTTTGGATATGAACAAAAGAAAACAAACATTTTCTTCCCTTCTCTCAGGGGGATCAGAGCAACAAGGGTGGCTGAGGTTTGCATGTGCCCCTGAGAAGCAAGATCCTGTGGCAGCTCTGCAGAGGTGAGAGCACCCATGCAGAACCTACAAATCTACTTTTGCACACATGGTTCTAACATCAACATCATGAGATCAAATTTTGCAGTTTCCCTTCTTTTACTTCACATTTCTGCAGTGTGCTGCTACACACAGGTCGAAGGCATTGCATGAGTTTTGAATGTTTCCTTGTGTTCACTGCTAAAGCCCAGCCTCACATAAACTGCTCCTCTTCTGTTTTGTGCCTACAGATGCAGGGCTTCCTTCTGATAAAAACTGTGAAGGTTTTGCCATGGACTTTGCTTCATTTCCAGAACTTCTTCCCTATTTCAGTTTTCATTCAGTGGAGTTTTAAACCTTCAAACTTCTCCACATTAGACCAACACAAGGAAGGATTTGGGAAAATCACTTTTCAGCTTAAGCAGAACAACTGCTGAACCATTAGAAACTCATGAGGTTTATGAGGTCCCAGAGCACCAGAAAAATGTTGACATGCTGCATTATGCAGAAATGGGAAACTTTCAGAATGACCAACCAGTTTAACCTTGGCAAGATACTTGAACACACTGTAAAGCAACTGCCTCATAGAAAATAAGAATCACTCTGATAAAAAGAACTGGTTAACTTGGATGTCAAACCACAGCCTCTTCTACCATGAGAGAAAACGCTTTACTGTCTGGAAAAGGATCCATGGGTTCAGTTTTGAGTTTAGTACTGTGATTCCCTGTTAAGGACATAAGTTTAAAACAGAAGTTCTCCAAAACGGGTGCGTAATTGGCTGAAAACCACAGCCAAGCGAGAGCACTCAGGACGTTGGTATTGAGTAGGCTGGTTTGCTACCAGAGCACCGCGGCTCTCCTGGGCTTTCATGGAATAGTTTTCCTTCTAGCCTGACTGAGCGTGTCATTCACAGCTGCATCTGAGAACAGTGGTTTAAGCAAGAAATTAATAAAAGCACATTAGCCACGTCTGCTCCCTCCAGGTCTGAAGTCTGAGGTGATGAATCACTCTCCTGGCTCTTAAGGTATGTTCTGTACATCTACACTGGGTTTCAGAGCAGAGCTCCCAGGTGCCCAGCCTCCAGCTGAGTGTTTCAAAACATACAGGCAGCCCTTGGTGTAGATACTGCCGGGCTATGGAGAATACATCCATGTTTCTCTGAAGTCCTGGAACAGAGAAATTCGTTCTACGTAATAAGGAAGACCATAAAAGAGTAGGGTGTAGAAGGTCTCTCAAATCACAGGCTATTCCCCAGATATGGGACTTCCAATAAAAAAATATATAATTTCAGATATATATTAAAAAAAAGCACAGCTGCTTTTCAAAATATACTTTGCTGCTAGTGTCATTGTTTGATCTTGCAAGAAAAGTTTTATTTTTCAGGTGGTGAAACATTCAATCATATCTTTAACACGTCTAGGATTAGCTAACCAATAGATCTGCACAGTCAAAACCTGGATATGAGTTTTGTCTCACAATGATCAAAGTCACAGTCCCAGGTAGAACTCCTAGTCTGGTGGCTGATTTGTGTAAATCATTACATTAAACGATAAGGCCTCTGGGATTCATTTTCAGGATTCAGCTGATCATTAAACCTCTTTTAGATCTTTTTAAGGTTATTCTGAATTTAAATCAATACTTAGCTCAGCTCTGCTGCTGTTCCTCATTGAATGGATCCAGAAGACACAACGTTTTCTCAAACAAGGGGAATCCTCACTCTGCTTTTAACTAAAAACTCTACAATCTAATTTTTGGAATATTGGACTCTTCCAGGAAAGCTCCTGAAATGAGTTCAGCAAACAGTTGCTCAACTCCCTCTTTCCCTCCCCTTTAATCTCGGGTGCTGACCTGGCCATTCATTCCATGTTTGCAGTGGTGAGCTCTGCAAACTGGGTTTCCATGGCAGCCCTAATCCATGAATAGGGCTGGCTCCATCGGTGGTCACTTAGGACAGGCTTTGTCCTCCCCATGTCCTGTCGCTGGCAAAATCAGAAGACAGAAAACAAGCGCCTTCAGTAAACATGACCTAATGAGATCCCTGACTTTGTGACGGGGGCCTGGAAAGGGAACATGTGGGGACGCCTGCCTCTTCTGGGATTTTCCACTGAGGTCTCCCAGTGGTTTCCTGCCTGTTTTTATAGACTGTCTTATTTAAACTGCAATTTCTAGAAAAATTTCTCTTTCTCCTTGTCTTTTTTAGATAAAGATATAACTGAATAAACGTGGCAAAACCATGGTCTGGCTTAGCGAGAGCTGTGTCCAGTGTTCTCTTCTGCAGGTGCCAGGTTGTCCTCTCCCCAG
The DNA here is from genome assembly GCA_013399195.1 of Dicrurus megarhynchus. Taxonomy (NCBI): domain Eukaryota; kingdom Metazoa; phylum Chordata; class Aves; order Passeriformes; family Dicruridae; genus Dicrurus; species Dicrurus megarhynchus. The sequence goes on along the minus strand of VXAD01012653.1, from coordinate 674,372 downwards.
AGGTACATCTGACCAACTCTTTGATCACAGGATCCCCACGGCATCCAGTGGATTTCCTCTGAGGAGATGCCCAGAGCAGGGCCCTGTGCTTTCAGTCTCTTCCTCCTTTGGGTGTTAAACACCAGGCTGATCCCCACTACAAACCCTTCCCCAGGCAGTACTAGAAGATATATACGGGGCTTGTACAAATGAACAAAAATTAAACTCTACATGTTTCCACAATCGTACGTGACTTCTTCCATTTTATGCTCAATAATCACAGTCAATTCCTCTGGGCATTAACATGGTTGTTTGTGAAACTGTCTAGGAGGATGACAGAAAAATTTTTCCAGAAGATAAGCCTTTCAAGCTGCTAAGACATTGGGAAAAAAAGGATAGCATATAAAAATATGCCTGAAATACAATGAAGAAGACAAGTTGTGTACTTTAAGTATATATTCCACACATTCATTAAAATGCAACTTTTGCTCAGTTCCTCCAAGGTTTTTTTCCTTTGTTCCAGTGCATAAAAGTCTTGCTATCCATCTTCTTCTAACTCATTATGTAAGGCACAACACCAAAGGTAAACGTGCTGGGCACCATGTACTTGCCTTGGCCTCTGTGCACTGTCAGCCGCTTCCACAGGGCTGGATGGGACACAGCCTTTTATTTAGGGTCTGATTTCAACTGTTTGCCCTCACGTAACGCAGAACAGTTGTCACAAAAAAGCTGATCATTATCTCCACCTACTGCAAATACATTTCAGAGAATACAGACAGCTGAGTCCCACAGCCCTTACTTTGGGAAAACTCCCACCGCCTCCACATATTTGATGTTTTACCCACAATTAGCAGCTACAGTCGATGTATTTACAGGAATTCCTCTGAAATCAAAAACACAGGCAGACTAATGGGATATAAAAGAAAGAGAAAGGAAGTGACTTTGGCCATGGCATGCTTCCACCCCATGCAGCTGAGATTGGACAGCTAAAGGACCCCTGGCCCAGCGCCCTGTCAATTACCTTAATCCCAACCCGAATAGGAATGACACTAAACACTCCACAAAAATGCTTCCAAACATTGCCACAGGAAAAAGGAAAAGCATTAACCCTGCCTTCCCAGGCACAGCTTCAGTAATGGACATCTTGCATTTTACATGGAGAAACACATGAACATAAAAGACATACCCTCCAGTGAAAAGTTGCACAACCTCTCAGAGGGAACAGAATTAATCGTAGGGAATAATTACAGTTCTAAACAAGAATATTTATGACATTACATAAACACCATTAAAACAAACTGAAAGGCAATAATTTTGAGAAAGAGCAAAGGCGGAAGTGAGGCAGGGGGGATGAAAACCAATCAAAGTTTATAGTTGAAAAGATAAAAGTTCCCGTGTATCAACCATCTTGAAAATTGTTGCTTTAGCCATCACTTGTGCCTTGTTTACTCCCCTTAATAAAACAAGGAAAGAATTTTGTGTATAAAGTTAGCCAATACTTGGAGCTTAAAGCACTTTTCTTAAAAAGGATCTTTCAAAAGCAACAAGAAATGTGGAAAATTTCTTTCTGAAATGTTTTAACTTTTCAAGAAAAAGCATTTCAAGTCATTATCATCTCATCAACCCTCTTTTCTTCCTCCCTCCCTTTTTTCCTTTTTTCCCGAGGCAGGGAAGGATGAAGGGAAGACAGTTTTCCTCTTTTGTTGCTCAATGAAAAAAAATAGCACAACTGTATTTTTAAATCAATGAAAAATTGAAAGAATTGCAAAAAAAAGCATTTAGAGACTTTCTTTTGCAACATACTTGTAGCATTTTTCTAGCCAGTTCTGGTTATTTAGAGCTGGGGTGAAATCCTCTTGTGTCTTTTACACTACAGATTTCACTCTGAAAACCTTGAAAAGCTTGAAAATTGCCCTGGGCAGCTGCATTTCAGGCTGAGCCTTCAAGGCCTGTATTGCCCCCCAGGAGACCAAAAGCTCTAACACTTGGCAGTCACTCAGGGAACCCAGAAATGGCCTGGCAGATCCTCTTCAGGAGAGGTGCTCTTACACTCCCTTCAGTGTGGATTAGATGTGTCCCTGGTGACAGCAGTGTCTGCATGTACCACGGGAACATGAAAATAGTTTTGAATTGCTCTCTGAAAATAAAGCCTTTCGGTCAAAATGCTGTTTCCTTCATTTTTTATTCTGACTCAGGCATATTCCGGCATCAAGAAAAGGATGGTAATCATCAGCACTCAGAGCCATAAGAAAAACGTTTCTTTCCTTTACATTTCACTCTTCCAAGAGTTGGCTTCTGGGAATTGCAACCAACCCTCTGCTGTATGGACTGCTGGCCCAAAAATGGACATGGTGTTTTGCAACCCAGGCAAGAAGCAGGGGACCTTGGTGGGCCGAGTGGGTGGCTGTGATGAGGAAATGTCTGTGGACATTTCATGGGCTGGAATTCAAGGTGAGGGAGCTGCTAGACATATACCTGCGTTTGAAAGCTGGGTGCACCTCTGCAGGGGCAGCAGAAAATTTTGCAAATGGATCACCGTGGCTTAGTAATAGAACTTCCCTCCAGACAAACATAAAAATGTGCTCTGCTGTCTGCAAGCTGCAGGATCAATATCAAGTCTGTGATTTGTACAAAACTACTGCAATCTAATTGATACACATGGACAACAGATATGCTTTTGCAAATCAGCTGCGATTACCAGGATCCCTTGCAGGACTCAATAAACGATGTCTGGCTTTGGGGCTGCAGAACACACACACGGCTACGCAAACCTCCCAAACAATTTTCCACTCTGCCACCCAGGCTTCATCAGCCAAAAGATTGTAAAAGAGCATGTGACAACACAAACAGCTTGGGTTTAGCCAAAAGCCCAAAGTACAAAAACTCATCTAGCCCAGCACAGTCTGCATCCAATTCCCTGCCTGCATAGGGAATTTCGCTTTCCAGGTTTATTCTTTCACACTCTTAGAAACAAGAAGAGACCCCCTTTCCCCCCTTACCCATGCACTCTCCATCCTCCCCTCCATCTCCTCAGAACTGAAAGCACTTGGGTTTTGTGGCCAAGCGTAGACAGGCGGATGGGAAATCACACGTTGCACCTTTCTTCTCCATTTTCTCTGGTGCCAGGCACTTCTTCACTACCCTGATTTACTCATCGAGGTGTTGAGGAGAGTTTGCTCTGCTAACTTCAGGAATCAGGCAGCATTTCCTGAACCAGAATGATGGTTTAAGTAAGGTCCTTCCACTGACCTCCCCGTGACACCATGCTCATGAATAACCAGGTCTGTCGCTGCCCCTCATGCTTAATTTTCTCTGAGGAAATCTTCTGTTAAGGGGCAACAGTTTTCCATTTCAGTGTACAGCACTACCCAGCTGCTTGTTATTTCACTTGGCTGAGCCTGACAAGCTAATGGTATGTTTGATTTGCACTACCACTACCAGTTCCTGCTAGAGACATCATAACTTTTATTACAGACGTGGTTCTTGTTAGAGACTCAGTTGTCCGCAGAAGTAAAAAAAAAAAAAAAGCACACTTATTTCAGTCAATTTACTGGTTAACTCATTATTTGCAAGCTCAGTGCTGGTATCTCTAGCACACCATCTGATGCATTTCTTTTTAGCATATTTCACTGTTGTTTGTGTGGCAAATGGACAGATGGACAGATTATTCTATCCTTTCTTTTGATATGCATTCCCTTTACCGTCCTCAATCCTTTGAGTTTTCTGATTGCTAGAACATTTGCTGTAAACTTTCTTAGAGACTGTGCAGCTAAACTCAGATCAGCAATTGCCACAGCGGAAAAAAAAGAGGGGTACAGAGAGAGGAAAAGCAAGGATAAGGTAACTTCCCCTCAACTGGACATAGTTCAGTATAAATTTTCTGCCTTGGTTTTCCTGCTAAGTGTGGGTAAAAATATCAAGAGTGTCTATGGAACTTACACATCTGCACTGTTTTTACACTGCCAAAAGTACTGTATGTGCTACCTAAAACGAATGCATTACACTTTGCAAGAACAAAAAGAAAACCAAAAGGACTAAACTACCACAGCCCTGATTGTCTGCAAAATACTGAACCTATATTTAATGAGGAGACAAATTGGGTTATGAATTTTTTTTCCCTATACCAGACATAGAGCATCCAGCCAGGACAGTGCAGTACCCTCCAAATTTTTCATCACACTGACTTGGAGCACCCTGATAGACATGCCTGTGTACCTCACACTCAGCAACCTAGATGGAAGGATCTCCAAACCTAAGACTGCTTATGAAAATTTCGGCTGCACTTCCTCTCTGTCTCAGTTTACTTGCCAGTAAAAAGAGGATGGTATTCACACATATCGCCATGCTGCAGCCTCATATAAAATAGGCTTTGTTAAAATATGACATATACAAGCAAAAAATGAGTAGGCTTATACTGCTGGCTTTTCCTCGGAGCCAGAGTGAGTTTCCTATTTGCAGGACTGCCAGTGAAAGACATCTCTCTGCAGTACTATCAGGGACTGTTAGTTTCTCATGCTGAATTTTCTCTAATAAAGGTCCTTTAAAGCCCTTGAACTCTTGATCCTCAAAACAGCCAGTCTGGGGAGCGTTTCTTCCAGTCTTTGAAGTTGCAGCACTCATAAAGCTGACCAGTGCTGTTTGTGGGTTTGTTTTCTTTCCATATCTCTCCTTTCCCTTTAAGACCAGACAGAAGATGACATTATTAGCAGGCTGCTCACAAGCACCTAGTAGTTCAGGGAAAGGCTTTTTATTTCTGCTTTCAAGCAGAGATGAAAGATTGTAAAAACCTCTCTTTTTTTTTTCCTTAGGGAATTACAGCTCACAAAAGTTCTTATAACTCCTTACAGCAAGTATTTTACTACTCAGGGAGGCTATTTACTAGGTCACTTTCTTCCTGCAGCAGGCCTCAGTGTTAATAAATGGTGTCTGTGAGTTACTTTATGCTCTTCATACTTTATTTTGATCTAGCTGTGTGTTTAAGGAGCTAAAGAGAGTGTGTCTTGATGAACTACTTACAGCAGAGTTTGCTCTAGGCCAAAATGCAGAGAGGGCTTTCTTCTGGGTTTTTTCTAAGTTTTTGTAGGTACATTGAAATCTGAAAAATGGGGCAAGCTGCCAGGGTTGTTCTGCAAGTCTGTTAGCTTCTGCTCACTCAGCATTAACATCTGTCTTCACTAAAGTGTTACTGGACCCCCGGTACACTGCACGGAGCAAGCTCCAGAGGCACTTATAGAAAGCAGAGCTCGGGGAGGGAGGGAGGGAGAGCCACATCCCCCAAGCCCCCAGCCAACAGCACTTTTCAAGTAAAATGAAGACACAGCTTTACCCCAGAATTCTCTATCCCAGATCTGTGTGCCAGTGAGCGTTAACATCAAAAACAAGCATGAGGCAGAGATGGAGAGAGAGATTGTAACAAGGAGACCCTGTGCCTGGATTCAGCCTCTCAACCTTTTACCCCATTCAGAAGGTGTCATAAAATACAGCAAAGATTTTTTTTCTCTTTCCAAAGGAGTCAGGTGATTTTATTATACAGTTCAAACTAAAAGTGCAACATCCCAGGAGGTGGGTTACCCTTAAGACCTCAAAGGAGGCACACAGTTATTACAACCAAGTCATCACTAACACACCCAAAGCAAGGCAGTACCACACGCCTCCCTGATGAAGTTGCACAATATCTTTGTACCTAGCTAACATCTGTGTTATCAAAGAAAGCAATTCTGCACACACTTAAAGTACATGAGTCTTACCCAGCCCCTTTCAGGTTCTATCAGGGAAGAGAGGGGGAGGAATCACACAAACCCCCCATGAAACCTGTTTTGATATCTCGCATGAGACTTGGATGCACTCAGTGAAGCTGTGCTCATGGGTAACACCCAGCAAACCAGTGAATTCAGGGTCACACCTCTGAATTCACAGAGCATCCTGCTCTGCAGTGTGTGCAAAATCACACAAGCTACCGGCATGTGGTAAACAGCAGTGCACCTCTTGATGACACATCAGCACACGTACCATCCCATTTTACAAATGAAGGTCCCCCTTTCCATGAGCTGACAAATTTCTAGATTTTTCTCTGGGTACTGTGTGCTTACATGCGTGCCACACAATCGGCAGTGCCTGAATTTGTGGATTTATTGGCTGTGACCAGACACAGGCTAAGTAAGTAAACAGATTAATATGTATTAACATACCACATTGGTTCAAAGTTCAGAACTTGTGCGCACATGTGAAGGTGGTATTTATCCATGGTTCTTACCAAGGGAGCTGATTAAAAACAGGATCATGCAAAGCAAGCAGTGCAGTAAAAAAGACAGCACTAAAACATTTTTTTGTAATTGAAATAGCCCGAATAATGGTTACCTGATTTAATGGCTCATCCAACTATAGCTCTCACATAATCTTCAAGGGTTTGGTGGTTTTATGTTGTAACTTGTAGCTGATGCTGCAAGAAGTGAGAGGTCTTATGAAATTAGTCCTGTATTATTACACAGAATAACAATGCATAAGAGAAGTCATAATGTCTCATGTACAAAAGACAAAGGAAGAGAAAGGATAGTCAGACATTGGTTACATCCTAATGGAAAAGAGATCTCCAGAGTCAAGGACTTTTTACTATAGCACCTTTTTTTTAAGGTTTTGGCTTTTAGTCTTGAAACTTTTGGCTATTTTCTGTCTAAATATGGTATGAGAGTAAGATAACTAAACTCCCATTTTATAATAGCAATAAAAAGCTCCAGGTGTGTGTTAACACTGCCAGAGCTGTGGGTGTTAAGTACAGCAGTGTGAGCTGCCACCTTGTCCCATTCCAGGGGGGCTGAGCAGACCCCTTGGCTGGGCAACCTGCAGGGGAGCTGCCTTCACAGGGATGCATTGCCTAGGCTGAAAAGGAGGGTTTTCTGGTGTTTGCCCCAAAGAAAACTTCACTTTCTATCATATAATTTTCAGTCCAAAACTTCAGATGCATCAGGAATGAAACAGCTTTTACAGGAGAGGATATCCTGGGAGATTCCTGTTGCAGTGAGTGCCTGGCCCTCCGCTCCCAGCCTGGGGAAGAGGTATCTGTCCACCATGAGCCATCACTGAAACCCTGCTGCTGAGGGAGAAGAATCAATCTTCATCAGGAAATTAATAAAAAGGACTTTCTTGTCGAGAATCTTTGTAAACAGATTTTTCCAGCAGCTGCTCATCTGGTCTCACATGGAGGAGGCCAGGAGAAAGCTACGTGATCAGAGGTGCGACCAGCCCAAGTGCTCTGGGATGTGATGATCAGATTTTCCACTTCAGATCTTTTAAAAAAACCAAACCAGCCACTTGTTTTAGTGCCTAAATGGCAGCTTAGGTCACTTGATAATTTACTACTTAAGCTTTTAGTAGGTGTGCTATGTGACACTTATTTTTCAGGAGCTGTGATTAGGCTGTCCCTGTCCCCATAAAGCAGCTGCTCAACTGCACAGGTTTTACAGAATGGAAAACCTCACCATTAACACAGGCATTTTAAGCAAAGTATTTGCAGATCTTTTTCTGCTTCTCTCTTCTCTTCTCTTCTCTTCTCTTCTCTTCTCTTCTCTTCTCTTCTCTTCTCTTCTCTTCTCTTCTCTTCTCTTCTCTTCTCTTCTCTTCTCTTCTCTCTTCTCTTCTCTTCTCTTCTCTTCTCTTCTCTTCTCTTCTCTTCTCTTCTCTTCTCTTCTCTTCTCTTCTCTTCTCTTCTCTTCTCTTCTCTTCTCTTCTCTTCTCTTCTCTTCTCTTCTCTTTCCAAACCAAACTTTGCATCTCTTTTTTGGGGTTTAGGCCTGAATTTTTAAGCCAAATTAAAGATTTAGGATGTATACTGTCTGGTCTCCTAAAGAGTTTAGCTACTAGTTAAGGAACCTAGCATCCTTTATTTCTCTCAGCCTGAGACTGACTTGACAGCAGCTTTTCTATACTTTGAAAGTATCTTTACAACCTACAGGTTAATCAGTGTATCTTTCTCACAGTCCCCCAGAATATCAAACTATTATTATATGTGCTGGTTTTGCGTGGCATAGAGTTAATTTTCTTCACAATAGCTGGTATGGGGTTGTGGTTTGGATTTGTGATGAAAACAGTGTTGATGATACAGCAATATTTTTGTTGTTGCTGAGCAGGACTTACACAGTGTCAAGTCATTTTCTGCTCCTCACTCCATCCCCCAGTGAGGAGGCTGAGGATGAACAAGGAATTAGGAGGGGACACAGCCAGGACAGCTGACCCCCACTAACCAAAGAAATATCCCATACCACATGACATCGTGCTCAGCAAATAAAGCAGAGCAAGGAAGAAGGAAGAGAGGAGATGTTCAGAAGAATGGTATTTCTTTTCCCAAGTCATCATTGAATGATGGATCCCTGCATTCCTGGAGATGACTGAACACCTGGTTCACGAGAATGAATTCCTTGTTTTGCTTTGCTTTTTTTAACCTTTTGAGTGAAGCAAAGGGAGCAAGTGGCTGTGAGGGGCTGAGTTGCCAGCTGGAGTTAAATCACCACAGTACAACACAGAACTAGCTCAACAAAGAGATGGAGGAAAACACACCTTGGATTGTCTCAAGCACTTCCCGGGGATCTGAGAGGACCTGAAGCCATGTGAGAATTTAAAATCAGGTCTCTCACCTCCTGGAAAGCATGCCCTGTGCTGTTTTCCATGCAAAGTCTGAGGCACCAAGTATGCTCTGAGCCTGCCAGCTGGCTTAAACATCACAAGCAAGGTATGTAAGTGGCAGGTAGGAAAAGGCTTATCTGCAGCCTGGTGATGCCTGGAGCAGGGTGAGGTGCCAGCGGTGCTGTGGAGGATTTAGGCATCTACAGGACTGGACAAAGTTGAAAACGGTTTCTCTAGAAATCTCTAGGATCTGACTGTCGAATTGAAACACTTGAGGTAGAGCTCAGGTGTTTATGGTGAATTGAGCCTTTACCAAGCCCAAATCCTAGACCAATGAAAATGCAGGCCAATGTAGCTTCTGACTGCAGTATTATCTGGAAATATGCAGAGTTTTGTTGTGATTCCATAAACAGCCTGTGACACCACGAGCACTTCTTGTCTGTCTTTTCCAATTAAGCACTTAAGAGTTTCCCAAGGTAAATATTAATACTTCAGAAAGGAAATACTAACATGCAAAAAATCCTTTCCAACTTTTCTGCTTAAATAGCTATCATTTTTTAGTGAGGTCACAGCATCCAGTTTTCTATAATAAAAAATAAGCAGGATAAGTAGTTTTACTCCTGTCAAAACTTGAATGCAATTTTATGTTTTTCTTTGACTTACCCTATAAATATTTTTACTACAACATTCAAAGTTTATGAGATCTCTAAGACTTGTAAAGAGGTTGAGTAACTGGAAACCAAAGGCTAATACCTACCACAGGGACTTGGGGGTTTTTCTTAAGCAAGCTATTTATTAATGTTAACAAAGGGTATTTTACTGATGATCTGTTTACAAAACTGAGTATTATTTTACCTTTCCATTCCAGTGTAAACAAATCCATGAGGAGGGACAAACATAGACCAACACCACAATGCCTGAAAATGTTGATCTTTTCCCAGTTTACAATTTTCTGGCATTATCCCGTGAGCTGGGCTTCTGCAGTTGAACCTCTGCTGAGTCCAAGTGTAGCTTGGGAGCTGCAAAAGTCAGCCTCACTGAACCAGAGGAAAGAATAGAGCTAGCCACTGGTTGTGGATGCCTTTGACAAGCTTCGTCCTTTTCCCTGTTTGTGAGTCACTCACCAGGAGACTTTATCTTTCCTAATGCATTTGCTATCTATAATTATGGTTGCAACAGTTATCCACCCTCACAGGAAAGTGTTGCTGTGCCTGAACACGCCCAGGAGGAGCTGCGTCACAGGCCAGGCAGTGGGAGATGATCTGCCCATATCCACCATGGCCACAGGAGAACATGCGTGTTTCAGCTCATCTTCTGGCACAGCTCAGGAGAGCTCTGTGTCACTGCTTACTTGCTAGTCACTATTTCTGCTCCCAAACCATGATTTACTGACTAAAGATTAACTATTCAAAAAGGTTTGCGCAAGCAGGCAACCCAGCCTTTTGTGCAAACATTTGTGGATAGCCATTAAACTACTGACTTGAGCCCAACAGAGTAAGGAGTCAAAATATTCACAAACTTTGGCTATGTCCAGAGCCTGCCAGATTTGGCCATCCTGTCTCTGGCTGTCCTGCCTCCCAACCACCTTCAGCACCTTGGGAAGACACCATGTAAATGCACTCCTGAGGACAGCCCAGAACGACAGCTGCTCCAGACAGTTTTTAATCCTCCTTTCTTTACGGATTAAAGAATTAAGCCTTCATAGGGATTAAACCTTTCCCAGCTGTAAAGCTCAGCACTGGATTTACCACACAGTTACAGCTCCCTACCTACCCACGCAGCTCCTGGGTAGATGGGGAGCTAGACATGGTCAAACACTTAAAAAAGAGGATGAGGTTCTTAACGGACCAAAACCCAGAAAAATAATCCAAACTGCCTCCCTTTATAGGTGTACACATGTAGTCAGCTCTTTTTGTGGGCATGTACCTTTGGGGTTTGTTATCATCCTCTGTTAAGCATCTTCTCAGCTGAAGATTTACTTCATCTATGTACAACACATGCATCTGAGAGCTCCACTCTCATGCACTGTTGCATGTTCTGTTTATGCCATACAAGCCTGAATGACGTACATGGATATTTCCTCCTTTACACAGCCTCCCAGAAGAACACCACAAACATCTTGTATAGATGTGTCAGCCTTAATGGACTAGAAGACCTCCGACTTAATGTGAAATCAGCTGCTTCTCCTGCCTAAGGATCTCACTACCTCAATTGCATAGCAATCATAAACAGGCTTCCTATTTTTCTGTCTACATTACTTTGCAGATGCTCCTCGGAAAAAAAGAACTGGAAGGAATTTCAAGAGGTAATTTGACCACTTGTGCAGTGCCCAGATCAAGTGAAAATAGAGTTTCCATGGCTGAATTGGATTAAATCTCTTTATAAAACTGCCCAGTACTGCGATTTTGCCACTTTGAGTCAGTGTTTTGCCACCCAGATTACAGGAGAGAGACTCTCATCATTCAACTCTTGGTTGCTAAATCTTGTTGTGTCTTTTACTCAAGGATCATATGAATCCAATCATGCAAATCCAAGGCCTGCCCTTTCTACCTTGGGAGCCTAGATATGAGATAGAATGTGGGCCCTAATATCCTAAAATGAAAGAGCAGATTAAAACTGTGTATTTTAATAGACAAATATGTTATTTAAGTTCACACTGGTTCTGTTTCAGTGAATGGTCAGTGGGAAAGGACAGCCAGAGCTGTTCTAAAATGGTCTTTGTCACCAAGGAAAGAGTTTTGGACTCAGCCTTCATGCCATGCACTGATTTGCTCAGTGCAAATGCCACGACTGTAATAAGGGTAATGATTAATATGAGCACAGTGATGCCTGCATGTTTGTGGTCACACAGTGGGTAGATTTTGGCAGCAGCTTCCTGGAGGTTTTGATTCTATGGCAAACTGAGGAGCCAGAGGAGGAAAGGGAGCAGACCTTCATCTGGAATGGTTTTTCTTGGTGTGGCTTCCCATCCTAAGAGGAGTCTTTAACAGGGAAGAGATCCTGAGCCCTCTGAGATTTGCTTCAGAACAGGAGAACACTTTGAAAACATTTCCCACATTGTACAATCCTTGACAAGGGAGCTGAGCTTTTTTGTTCGGTGGCAGCATTCAGCCAGCAATTAATTGCCCTCGCCACACTTCCCAGCTCTCCTCTTGCTCTTGGTGGTGTGAGCCCAGTGCAGATCTTTGGCACATGAAATGGTTCAAACTTCAGAAGGCAATGAGAAGGTGAGAGGAGGAGCCATATTGCTACTGGGCTGGTTGGTGTGAGCTGAGGCTAAAAGGGGGGCCTGTGGCGAGCAGTCCTGCCCTTCGTGATCTGTGTCAAATAGGAGTGCTATCATTGCATTACATTTTCATCTGGTACTTTGAATCAGCATAAAAACACATTATAATACTAATGTGATTCTGTGGTAATCGTTCTGCTACAATAAACATGCCTGATACGAAACACACTGAACTTTCTGGTTTCTCTGGTGCCCATTTCTTGAAGGAGACCATAACGAGGTGAGAGAGAAAAAAATGGGAAATGACTCCAGAAAGAAAATTATCAAGATTATCCGGGTGAGTGATAATTATGGGATTTGATATCACAGAGAAATTAACATTTTAAAGATTGGCCAAGGAGAAAAAGAAAATCTCTCTGCTCTTTCCAAAAGACACAAGCATTTCAGTGCACACTACCCTTTGCATTTGGATGGCAGTGCATATTTATTGGTGCTCCTGTTTGTAGGCTGTCTGGGGTTTACATGCCAGTCCCCAGATCCCAAATACTTCCCCACCATGTTCTTCCTTGATTCGCAGTCAGCAGTGCCCTTTCCACTGACTGCCCTAAGGTGTGTGTTATGATTTAGTGACTTTCCTGCAGACAGGACTGAACATGCCAGTTTTGGGAGAGGGCAACCAACTCCAGACTCTCAAAAAATTTCCATGTAGGGCTATTGTGTCAGCTATGAATTCACTGTTTTTTCTGTGTTTGCAAAGGAGGACTTCCTGGGTGCCTGCCACCATTCAAACAGAGATGACATCTGGTCAAGATGACCAAGTTGACCAGGTACAAAGAGAAGCTGACAGGTATGAAGCAATGTGGTGAGACAAGAGTGGGAGACCTGCCAAAAGAAAAATAGCAAAGTGCTCATAAACTGAAAACAAACATGTTCCCCTGCAAAGGGAAGCTACTCTTGGTCAGGAATAATCATTGTCTGTAAAGCAGGCCCTAGAAGAAGAGGGTTTGTTCTAAGGTACTTAATACACACTGTCTTCATAGTGTAGTGCTACTGGCTAGACAGGCTGTCAGAATCTCCTTGTCTTTTGAACAGGGTCACTGAGTTTGTCCTGAACCTACTGTCTTTCGTCTCTTATGGTGTATTTTTAGAAGTCCAATATGCGCCTGTTTTTCTCCGCATTTTTAATCCAAAAGACTCGGATGATTTACCTCAAACATTCCAAAAGAAAAAATAAATCTCCTGTGGTTTCACATTACATATGAAGTGTTTCAAGCCCAACATAGATTTGGGGGTTTATGTTCGGTGGCAAAGTTAGAAAGTAATTCAGTTCAAATATAGAATGCAGTGCTCCTGTAACCTCAACTCCAAACTCCACTAATCCAAGTTTGGTTCCTGATGGACTCTATCCACAAAGTGAGCTGAATACCTAGCTGTTGCCTAAGTACCTCTTTAGGTGGCAAAGTCCAAAATTTAGACTTTCAAAGCTCTCTCTCTGCACATCACAAGTATCAGAGAGCAAAATGCTCTGCTTGCATAAATGTAAATTTCTGGGCATGCATCCCTGAGCATCCCAGTTTCTGCCTCTCAAATTGTGCCCTTCATGTACAGCCGAGGAGCTAACCTTGCCCTGAAGGAGCCTTTGGATGCCGTGTTTCCCTCCCTTGACATCCTAGTATATGGAATGCCATCCTCTAGAGTCAAATACTGTCTCGTCTGTTTAGTCTAAACCAGGTGTCTATAAGAAAGGCCTACCCAGGAAATGTTTCTGAGCATTTTCACAGAAAGTGTCTGAAATGGGTTCAAGTCGCTTCAGGTTGGTTTGGAGTTTGAGCCAAGGTGTCTGGCACAGCTGACGAGTGCTGACACAACTGGGGAACCAGCACTGAGGATGCAGGGAGGAAGTGGGAGGTCATGGTGGAAAGGAAGAGGATAAAGAAATAATTCCTCTCCTTGTTAAATCCCACTGGCCTTTCAGCATCATTGTATGATATTCTGAGATATCTTACATTATAGATATTGTAATTTAGTGAAGAAGAAATAATCTGGATTCACCTGAAGGAGGATCTTTGATCTGGAGGAGAGGAAATGAAAACATGGATTCCTTTGTCCTCAGTAAAAGTGTTCAAACTCAACGAGGGGTCCAAGAAAAAGAAATTAGTGTAGACTTGTTTGTGATTTTGCCTACATCTACATATTTCCTGTTACCAAAATAACAAAAATTAATTTAATTTCATAGATTTTAGAGTTTCCTTGGATCCCTTCAACCCTCCTCACCTGTGTTTGTACAACTGAGCATTAGCTTTTGCTTTCAGATTGTCCATAAAATTGGTGCTTGGGCAACAAGGATGTTTAAGCTATTATCTGTACTGGTGAGGAGAAGAGTAAAGCCAATATGTGGATGCATAGCTTTAGAAGAGTTCTTTCTACCAGGCTGAGCATTATCTACTTGCACAGGTGATCATGCATCCCCTGCTCACCGGGTAGCAGCATTGCCTCCTCTCTGGCACATTTCCAAGCTGCAGGAAGTCTAGTGCTGGTTTGCAGAACTGACACTATTTTACCCCTCTGTCTAAGGTCTCCAGGTCTCATACTGAAACCCAGAGACAATCCAACACCAGTTTGAAGAGAGAGTCAAAAAACATTAATGCTTGAATTGTAATAATATTCACTGAACTCCTGTCGGAGTCAAAAAATAATCTATTAGGGTATATTCCTGCCAGGTTTTTAGTATTCATATAACTCAGGCATAGACTCCAATGGCAAATAGAATAATAATATCCAGAACACAAGTTTGGCTTCCATTTCCAATTGACATGCAATAAAGGTCAAGTCCTGCTTCCCCTGAATTCAATGTGAAAATCCTAATTAACTTCAGGAAAGAGCAGAGTGGGCCCCAAAGAGTTAACAGTAGTAGGACATAAACCAGAAATTAAATAAACTCTTAATCAAAAAATTATGTCTTACAGCCAGAGAAATCTCTCTGGAGTTGTACAGTTCAAAATAGGAGCAGAATTTCAGCCTCTAACATTCACTGATACCATTTCAGATGCAAATTTTGTGATCTTTTCAGTGCCAGATACAACACATTCCAGTATGCATAACATTTTAGTTACTTATCTTTTATGAGTTGCAGAGCATAATGTTTTTCGTTGTTTAGAAATAATTCAGCTCTGAGTCACCACTGAAAACCCTGTTCTAAATTGGATTTCCCCTACGAACCTGGACTGTCTCAATTTGAAAAGTCCAAAGAAACCACAAAGCCTGCTTTACAGCCCATAGTTTGTGTCTACTGGAAGGAAAGAGCAGATCAAGGCCATGCAAAGGTGGGGGATATCCTCGGGATCCCTGGCCTGGCAGAGACAACTGCGCTGCACAGGAAGGGGCTGGAAACATATCCGTGCTCTCACAGCCATCACTGTCGTCCCCTCCTCTGCCCAAGCAGCAGTGCATTTGCAGACCGAGACCCTTGTCATTGATTTCAAGGCAGCCAGACTCCCACTGACTTTCAAAAAGCTCTTACTTTGTCTCCCACCGTGCCTGTGCTCAGCACCGCAGTGTGACACATTATCCAGCTGGCACCGACAAGAGAGAGAAGGTTTGGGATACAAACCTGTGTTTCCTGGATGCTGCACAGCCTAGTCCTTCAGCTAAAGGACCACCACACAGGATTTATGCTAGTAAAGGACTTCACAGCTTTCTTTCTGGTGTTTCTCATTTCTAAGGGAAACACGCAGCAAAGACCTGGCCACAAACTACCCTATTCATGTTCTTTTAAATGGAGAATGTTTCTACCAATAGGAGCAGTTTTCTCCATCAGCTTGCTCATGCCATAACTTTTGTGGCCACTAATCAGAAAATCCATGGGTTCAGATTTCACACCTTCACCACCACTTTCAAAACACTACCTTTGCAGGCAGAGGGACTGGAAAGGATTCAGGGAAAGCTTTGTACTAGTGCTGCCTCCTGTGATTCTTGAGGAAGCGGAGCAGATTGAGGCTGCGCTTGCTAAGGCAGAACTGAGACCGGTTCCCCATAGCACCAAAGAACTCCTGCAACGCCTGGGAATAAAAGAATACTCCATGACACAGCCCTTTCCCTGCCTATCATTTTACTTTAACTCTCTTGAAGCAAAGAATTTCTTAGTGTTCCTAATGAGACTACCAGGCAGAGAATTGTAAATCCTTCATGTACTACTGTGGGAAAAGAGCAGCAAATATATTTGAGGGGGAGTTAGGAGGGAAGAAAAGGAAGACATTCTAACTGATATACACCAAGGCAAACCCAATTCAATTTGACAGGTTTCAAAACTCAGCAGATTGTATAGCATAACTGTAAATAATATTCCAATAGAAGGATTAAAGGAGAAGTGTCAGGTTGTGTCTGCCCAATCTGAAAATTTTATTTTAAAAAAACATTGTCTAAAATTTCAGAAGATACTTACAAATCTCATCTGGTAACTGAATAGGCCATAGTGTCACTGGCTAACTTAAGCAAGTAAAAGTGAAGGTCTTTGCACCTGCTTTTAAGAGTTAGAGGTACATGATTGGACTCTTTCCATTTGGGCAGTGATTTACCATTGTGCCATTGCTTCCTTTAGCACTCTGTGAATATTGCTTCTTTTTGAGAAGACAGTCTTGCACAATAACCATTTAATTCTCCATGGTGTTTTTCAAACTGTCAAGGCCTTTGAAGGAAATTTTAAAGTTTTGAAACCTTTGAATTAATAAGTCATACTTTCCCTTGGTAAAACATATATTCAGTCCTGAAGTTAAAAAAAATCTTTTATTGTGAGAATATGGCATAGTTTTTTACTAATTTTCATCAGATGAAATAAGCATTCATGGTTATTAAGAATGTAACTCTGTTAGTGACAACTTGCACTCTTGGAAGTCCTAGCTTAGACTGAATTAAAACTGCTGAAAATTACATTCTATTGAGCATCAACAGAAAGATTTTGTACAGATATGCTGCAGCATCTCGTAAATCTGTGCCACATCAAATTCCATTCTTCCCTTAA
This sequence comes from Dicrurus megarhynchus, assembly GCA_013399195.1. Lineage (NCBI taxonomy): Eukaryota > Metazoa > Chordata > Aves > Passeriformes > Dicruridae > Dicrurus > Dicrurus megarhynchus. The sequence continues at coordinate 657,534 of VXAD01012653.1, read as the reverse complement.
CCACCCCTACAGTAAAAGAGTAGCAGTACCCCAGGTGGGGTTTCACCAGAGCAGAGTAGAGAGGGAGACTCACCTCTCGTGACCTGCTGGTCACACTTCTTTCGATGCAGGTGGATATGGTTGGCTTTCTGGTCTGCAAGGACACATGGATGGGTCTTACTCAGTGCTTTATCCACCAACACCCCCAAATTCTTTTCCACAGGGCTGCTTTCAATCCACTCATTGCCCTACCTGTATCCATGTTCAGGACTGTCCTGACCCAAGTTCCCATAAATCCATTTCTCCAGGCTGTTAACATTCACAAGCTTGGCTGTTCTTGAGTTTGGAGGAGAAGAACCTTGCAAATCAACCACCTCTCCCAGACTCCTCTTCCTTACCTGTGCATATATATCAGTGGTGGACTCATCTCTGTCTTGTTTGTTTGCTTCGAGGTCTTTCCTCTCCAGTCCAACCTTTCCTTGCCATCCTGGCCTGGCACTTCTTTGTGAGTTGTCATCTCCCTTTTCTGTCATTCACTGTTTGAATGTCTCCTCAGGCTGGTCAACCTATTGGCAAAGATGTTTTGCCCTGCTTGGTCAGGTGGATCTCAGCTCTTCCAAGCAGTCCTCAATTCTCAGTGCCATGGCTGTATAAGCCAAATCCCTGTTCCCAACATCATCTGTGCAACCTCCATGATCTGCTAAGCCCTCCTCAAGCCCTTCACCCTCTGTGGCAGGATTAAGGAGAAACCCACCTTGGACCTTGGACCCTTGGCCCTTACCCCACAGCCATGTAGTCACTCTAGTTATGCTTCACATAACTTTTCAGGCCAAAAGAAAAAGGTGAAACAAATGAGTCCATTTTCCGAAGTTGTTCATATTTCAAAAGAGGTGTAAGAGAAACAGAGACAGGAACATGGATTTCATTTTCTTTTCTGTACTCAAAGATTTGACATTTGAAGACTCTTATTAGATTTGCAAATGTTCTGTTCTTGTAGCCCTCAAGGAAAAAAGAAAAAGAAATGTGTATCCACAATTTAAACAAAAAACACTCCCTGCCATTAGCATTTCTTTGATGGTCCTTTGGTTTATTGTTGTGCATTAACTTCTGTATAATCACATAATTGCTACAACATTCATATAAATAATGCATTTGGAAAAGAAGGTAAAGAGGGTGTCACATTCTCTTCTCCAGCGATTTTAGTGGGACCCTCTGGCTTGACTTTAGTGCTAAAGCTGCTCTTTTTTTTGGTGTTGGGATAGCTAAAGCTTGTTAACAAAGTTAAAGCAAACAGGGAAAATAAAAGCACTTTCATTTTATCATGACATAAATTTGATGGGTCAGCCATAAACCTCTCAGCTGAATTTACTCCATGGTAAAACTAGTGTGTCTTGTCTTTGCTGTATTGGTACCTCAGGGGAGATGATGTGTATTAGCTATCACTATCAGGAAAGACAAATAGCATTTGTAGCTCCCCCTTCCTCCCCAGGTCCTCTTGGGTTTTCCTTTTATGAAAGTTTCTGGTAAAAGCTTCTATGAAGTCACAGAACAGAGTTACCCAGGTCTGCCAGCTGTTTTTTTGCACTACATGAAAATATTTCTCAAGTACAACCCTCTCTTCTCTCTCCTTTTCAAACACTTATAGTTTTAAAAAGCCAAACCCTTCAGCATTTGGCACAGTTTCAGCTACAAGATCTAGAGCCAGTTTTGAAAATTGCAACTTATAATGAGCTAATTTTACAGTTAGAAAAAGGTTGTATCATTTTGAAAGAGATACAGCTGGAAAGGAGAGAACTGAATTGTGCACTGAAAGCACTGGGATTTTGCCCACATATTTGTGCCTGGATTTTACTGAGTTTTTATAAACAGGAGTTTCAAAGACTTTTCCTACAGATTTGATGTGTTCGGACATGTGTTCAGTTTTAGTCAGTTTTAGAGTATAAGTCCACAGAGACACATATGAAGGAAGGTGTATAAGAAGAGGACAAGATTACATGTCCATAGGTATGTGAGGTCTTTATTTTGTTGATTATGTTTGCAACCCTTACCAGTCCATTAGACACAGGTGGGATCTCTCTTCATACCACCTTTCCAATGAATGCAAAAGGAGGAAGAAGATTCACAAGATTAGTAAGATTAGCACTGGCAGGTTTCAGTGCTATCCTCATCCAGAAATTCACTGTCTGGTGGCAAATTGAGAGACTTTTTAATGATTTATTAGACAAGGCTTCCCAACAGAGAAGGATAAAGCTGTAACAAGATAGAGCAGAAAGCAACTCAGAAGTTATGAAGATCCTGAGAAAAGGAAGCATTTACCACGAGGAGTGTTGGAGTGGAGAGCCAAAGGGCAGCAAGAGCTGGGATGCCACATGCAGGTGCCTGGATTTTCTCTACACCTCTCCTGCACCAGAGACAGAAGACCAGTGCAGCAGTCTGATAAATCATTTAAGCATCCTGCCCAGCCAGGGCTATTCAAAAGGGTAGAATTGGGTAGCAGCAAAGGAAAGGCAGCCCTTGCATCTCTGTGCTTCACCCCACATCTCCAGCTTATTGCTTTTACACATCCCAAATTCTGCCTTTCCAGTTGAATCACTTCACTGTGTTTCCAGCACATCAGGTTTCACTGAGATCCCTGGGCAGCTGTGCTCTACCTATCCCTGGTGAGTCTGGGGTGCTCAGAGGAGCTACTTGGTTGATAGAAGTTTTTTGGTCCACAGGCAATTCTATGTGTCACGAGCACACTAAAACATCTTTCTGCCTGCAGTCCAACACAGACCGTACTCCCACATGTCATACTGTACTGGGACACCAGTTCCTGAGAAACATCCTGCACATTTCAGAAAGGAAAAATTCCCACTTTGAATGTAAAAAGTGGCTCACTTTGTTCATCCCTGGTCTTAAGTGCTCTCCTACTGCAACGAGACCAGAATCAATATGTATTAATATCTAAGATTTCTTATTCTCCAAGCCTGCCTTTCTATAAATTCCAGCAACAGCTCCAGCTGTTATTGCCCACAGAGAATCAGTTTCTAAATTTCTCATGAGACTTGTCCTAGATGAGATTAAGAATGATTAGTGGTAAGATGTAGGCAGATACCTGGACTTCCCTCTACATTACTGCTTCCACCACTACGATCAGAGGGTGGGTGGGAAAAACCTAGTGCAACTGCCTTGTGTATAGATAGCTTGAGAAGGCACATGTATAAATGGAGTACCTAAAATTTTCAAAGCTTCTTCAGTTTTCTACCTATCTTTGTTGTCCAACTCATGGTATCACTAGTCTTTCTGTTTTTGTGAAAGCATTGTTGTGTCTGTCATCAACTTTGGGTGATAAGATCAGATTTTGAACTTGGATGCGAACCACATGGTAGTTCCCTGCTCCATAAAGAAAAGAAAGACAATAAAAAGCCCTCAGTACTGGTTTTGTTTCCTCTGAGCCTCATTAGGCACTTAGCCAGTGACTAGTCAGGTACAAAGGGGCAAGGACTCAGAAACAGGCCTCAGAGGTCCTGCCTTCCATCTGTGAGGGGTAAGTGTGAACCATAAGCCAAATTCATTTAGTTCCTTTTACATAATTGTCAGCTTTACTCAAAGCAGTTTCTTCTCCTTGGTTGCAAGGGAAGACAGTCAATTGTTGTTCTATTCACATCATCACATAAACCCATCTGACAGGCATGACAGCAACTGCTTGCTAATTATGGAGCAAAATTTGCAGTGCAAGGTTTGTTGTGCCAACGGTCCCCAGAACAATCCTGGGATTGTTTTATGAGAAGATTGGGCAGTCAGGGTTGAGCACTTTTGCTTCAATTATCCCCATGTGCTGTCAGGGCTTGGAGCTGCTCTAGTGGAATGAAGAGAAGAAAATAAATGAGCTCTGCTCCAAGCCTGGGAGCAGTTGCTGAACCCTGAAGAGCTCAGTTGGTTATATCTTTGTTAGTTGCTATTATGGATATTATTGCCTGGTAGTGGCACTGAATCTGAGGGCCCATTAGCACTTCCGTGCTATGTCCAGGGATTTATAGTTCCACTGCAGAGACTTGTAGTCTTACTCTGGATTTAAACTCGGCATGTGGTCCCAGCTAAACCCATCTCTCTAACTTTATTATTCACTGCTTCGGCTGACCTAATAAAGTTCAGATATAGTTGGCATTGGATGTAGCTGGTTTGCTGATTTTATCAAGAAGAGGAATTGATTTGTGAGTGAGAGGTGACTAACAGAAAAGTCCACCTCACTGGGGTGGAATTAAAAAATTACCAAAGTATTAATTGCTTAATGTAGGAACCTGAATTATGTGCAGACACCTGAAGTGATTATTCTAAAAGAAGTATAACCAGCTGGTCATAAATCAGAATTATCCTTTCCCAGAATATTCCAAAAGAAAACTATTTCCTACTGAAGTTACTGGGCTGCACCTTTTCAACTTCTTATGTGACCTAAGTTTACAAAGCACCTTCATGAGCCCCAGTTGGTTACATTATGCAAGGACTTACTCTTTTTGACCCAAGTACAATTCTGTGTCTGTCATTTCCAACAGAGTTTCAGTGATAAATTGAAAAAATAAAACCTGGATAGGAGCTATGTTTGTCTCTAGCAGCCAGGAAGTTATTCTAGAATATGCCAAACCTTTGCAAAACCAAGAATCAAGGCCACTCCGTGGGCTTTGCCAGATACACAATCTCCATGTCAGGCTAACCCCAGAGTCAGTTCATCTGAGCCCTCTCCCACAACCACTCCTCCTCCCTCATCTACTGCTGTTCCCCCTCTACCCTCTGCAGCACTGATTAGGTCACAGCAGGACCAGTTCAGTTTACTATCCCAGCAGAAAACTACTCCATCCTTCTGCTGAGTTGGTTTCCTAGCAGATGGCACATTGCACCAGCTCACCAGGCTGTCACACAAGCCATAACTGGAAGGCTCCCAACCAGGGGCAACAGTGTGAGCGTGCCTTTTGTTTGGAGCACGATATGAGATCGTTCCCCTGAAACTTTTAACCACTTCCTCTTGTCTCTACAGATTTGCAGCATGGATTTGGACTGCAGGGAAGGAGAACTTATGCCACAGCTTTGCTAAAAGTTTACCTAGAGCCCTTCAGAGTAGTGGCGCAGCATAACTCTATAAAAGCAACAAATACTTCTCTCTTCTATAGCCTGTACAAACGCCTGGAGGAGATATTCCTCTCCTTCATGGATGTGAGTCATGTGACATGGGCCATTTTAACTATAGGCAGGCAGGATATTCTTCCCTGTCCCACAGAGATTATTGATGTTCTCACTGGAAAGGTTTTGGGAAGATGGGAACAACTCTAGAAAATCTAAGGTTTCAACAAATTTGAATTTCATAGCAGAACTCTTTCTACCCATCCCCAAACCACCATACCAACAGATACAGCCTTTTCAGAAACATTTTCCAAACGTCGGTGGTATTGATAGAATACAGGAGGGAGAGCAGAAAAGAAATAAATAAAAGGTGCTGTGAGGAACACAAGTCTGCCATCAGCCATCAAGAGGGATCTTGATTGCTACTGGAAGGGGCAGACCAGGCTTTCACTCCCTTCTTCTCCCTGCTCCTCTGGGTCTTCCCCTCACCTCTGCCGTTTTACACTGTGTTATGAGTGAGCAGAGAGCCAGTCTGGCTGAGTCACAATCCTTTTGCTGATGTTCACAACATCTGTGATGCAGATCAGTTCACTGCAAACCTACTACCCCAGTGCCGAGGCACCACAGAACAGCCATCAGGCCTGAAGAACAGGGAGCTCTGACTTGTGCTTGTCAGATTAAAGCAACCAGAAAACTGCAGACCAGCTACTTACATGAGGTTAAAAGAAAGCAGCTAATTGTTCTTTAATCTGGACATCAGAAATATGATGAAAGGCAGTAGCTGGAATTTGGTTCAAATTCACGTGGAAAGTAGGATTAGGTTCACTGCGGTGATGTAGCGTTCTGCAATATGCAACTCATTCTCTCCCAGTTAACCAGGCTGTACTTTGTATGAAGTAGCTGAATATTAGGGGAATTCCTAACACTTTCTGGCCCATGAATGCTTAACCAGAAAGAGTTATGGAAGCATCTGAGAATCCTGTGGTTAGAGCATATCTAAGAGATCATAACTCAAACCTCTACTCCAGGTGAGGTAGGAGACGAGCTCCACCCTGGTCTCCCACACTCCCAATGGGGACATTAAAAAGTTACCAGCCATCAGGAAGGAAGAAGTAGGGTCTCTATGTTGTATGATCATGCATATTACAATCAACCCCAGAGATAAGACAGGCAGGAAAACACATGGTACACAGAACTACCAGAGTTTGGATGTAAGTCTGAACAGCCTGTTGTTTATGATAAGAGGGCACATCTGTTTGGACCTTCTCTATGAGTAAAAACTGTAAACACTGACAATTTTAGGAAGCAATGGATCTCTGCTCTGGAAGCACCAGCACATGCAGGTCTTAAGAATGTAAGTGGCACTTTGTACACTGAAGTCCCCCACAGGAATCTGGCCAAAAATATATTTAGTGGCTTTTGTTTCTAAACACACAAAACAGAAAGTGTACAGCTGAGTATTTCAACGACGTACCTACAGCGGATGTGGACTGTGTGGGCTGGGGGGTCTTAAAGCAAAAGCCTGGATTCCTTTCTGAAAGGCACATTCCAGTTCAGCCAGAGGTTATAGGCTTCATACAGAAATTCCTCAGCTAAGATCTGTGTCTTAATGCTGCAGGTCAAACCACCCTCATAATAGTACCTCTTGTCTTGTATAGATTATATGACATTTAAGAGGGGAAAGGGGGCACTCGAAGCTATATCTCAGGATACTACAGCGTCTGATGGTGTACAGGCCTGGCAAATGGATTTAGACACTCTTAACAAGAATACTTCAGTTTTCACTCAGCCTCTAACTGTTTTATTGCTGGTGTGAGGTAACTCCAGGGTTAGCTTTCCCCAAAAGCTGGCCCAAATAGGGATTTCCCCCATACAAGTTAAAATAATTTTTAACCTAGTCTAAACACATCCTGAGGTGCGCACCAAGATAAACAGACCATCACAGAAGACCACTGGGGTATTTCCCTAGAGGGCTTCCCAAGAAACTAGCAGAGTTATTGGGGTAACACAGCCCTCTCCCCACATAGGGGCAGCTCTGTGATGTTTAGGGGAATGTGGTGAAATGCAACAGCTGGATCAGGCAGACTTGCTTAGCTCTAAGAGGAAGGTGTCCTTACCAGCCTCCCGGTATGGGGCTTCCCCTACAATGTCAGTGAGGAGGGAGGGTTTGAAGCAGGTGACAGGGAGATACTTTGTGGTTTTGCCAGGCAATGTCTGAGAGATCAGCAGGGTGAGCAGGATCATAGAGAATCATGTATAAAAAGGATACAAGGAGAAAACATGGTAATGGTGGTACGGGATTTCAGGAAATTAAATGAGGCTGAAAGACAGCATAGAGCAAAACAACAGACAGCCTCACAGATGCAGACATGAAGTTTGCTTTGCTCAATCTCAGCTGGCATCTGCACCACCATCCAGAGAAGTGGCTATTATTTCTGAAGACAGCTAAGGTGTTTTGGTGTTGGCAAGACCATTCGGTGCTTCTGCAAAATACTGCAGCGATGCAGAGCACAGCACGAGATTGAGAGCTCAGCTGCCATCCCCAGGAAATGCTCCTGCATTTAGTTTGGCCCCGCTGTGCAAGTTGGTGACTTCAAACTCAAGGGCATTAGTGCTGCACACACAAACACATGATTTGGTTGAGAGGACAGCAGTACTTAGATGGGAGAGAAAGGGCACTTCAGAAAAGAGCATCATGAGGCTGTCCCATTCTTTATGTATGTTTGGAGCTGAGTTGATAGCATGTCATAAGGCCCTTTTTCTGAGTTGTTTGAACAGCTTACAGTTTTCCTATAGTTATTGCTTATTCAAAGATGACTGTGGAGTTATTTCCATGAGTAATTCTTGGCCACTGTATCCTTTGCAAGCAGTTCAGTGGAGTCAGTTGATAGCTGAAATTCAAGACTGGTCAGTCCCTGTACACATAGGTCACTTGTTCTGCTGCCGAGAAGAAATTGCTTCACAGCAGATCATGTCCCAGGGCTGCCAGTGTTTTGTCTCCTCACTCCCCAGGGACGAGTGCTCACAGGTTGAAGCAGCAGGACAAGCCTATTGCTGTTCCCTGGCCACACAAGTGCCAGCACAGCATTTTACAAATGGGGGATGGAGTGCTCCTGCGTGCTTTTAGTAGCTTTTTCAAGCTCGCTCTTTAATTGAGTTGTCCAGACAATCAATGTGCTTTGAGCAGCAACAAGGCAGACAAGCACCACAGGATGCCAGCAGGACCCTGAGTCATGGCAGAACCCAGTGTCCCTGAGCAGGCTTAGGCAGCACAGGACAGGATCAGATGAGGTTCCAAACTGAAGTGAAAAGTTAACCACACTGTTGAAGCAAAGCTCTGTCAGCTTCCCAGGCTCAGCACAGTGAACAGACACATGCATGTGAGAGCTGCATAATTTATCAAAGATAACAGAGCCTCCATGTGAGACACAGTAAAATAAGATCAATATGCTCAGATAGCAGATGCTGCTTTCAGGCTCCTTTCACAAAAGGCAGAATATTTTAAATAATGCTTCAAATACACCTGTGTTGTTAATTACAGCCCACGTACTGTACAAGGAGACAAATATAAGACCTGTGAGTTTCGGAACAAGGACATCAGGAGGAAGAATAAATTGATTCAGTGTGGAAAAATGGTACTATTAGATGATATAAATAGTGTGTTTGTTTCTCCAGTAGCTTTTCCAGCTTCTGTGCTTTGAAGAGTTTCATTTTGTAGTCTCAATTGCACCCTGAAACTCCAAAATTAAACCAAAAGCTCTTCTATCTTAATGAACTACAGGACTTAAAATTATAGTTTTATTGCATTTCCTATCCTGGTGAGGTTAACTAGAGTCTGGAAAGTGCACACTGCCCATTAGGGATCATTAGGAAAGCATTTGGAAGCTACACAGCTTCCTTGGACTTCTACCATTAATAGTTCCTTTTGCGGACATTCAGAGGAAAAACAGGTTTTCTTAAGCAAATATAAAAGTGTTCGAATAAATATACCATCCATGACAACTCTACTAGTACTCTAAGGATTTCTGAACCCTTCTCTACCCCATTCCTTCCTATGAGTCCTTCAAAACTTTATACACTCTATTATGCAGGCTGTTGGTGCCTTCCTGAAAAGTGAGACCAAGACCAGTTGCATAAAATCATGGAAGAGACCAGCAGGCACCTGGGAAGACTGGAAATCTAGTTAACTTTATCCTTCATTCTGTCCCACCTGCCCTTTCTTGCACAGCACCTTCAGCCCATTCCCCTCTGCGCAGCTGGCATTGGGCTGGCTCCACGTACCACACTTGCGCTCTGCTCCGAGGGTGCTGAGTGACCCACTGTCACTGCCTGGCAGCCTCTGCCTGTTGAATTCAGCTCCTGTTGAGAGCTGCCTTGCCAAAACCCTTTCCACACTATGATGGAAACCAAGTTAGAAATAACTCAGGAGTTGGCAAGATTTCTCAGAGCTTTCATTTTGTGAAGTGCTTTGCTGCCAAGCTATGTTATTCACATCTTCTTGGAGATCTGTAGGATGATTTTTTAATGCTTTTTCCTCTGACGCGGGGGATGAGAGATATAAAGTCTAACACTTGTAAAATCTCTGTATTCCAATGTAAGAGTCAGCAAGCTAAGAAGCACAGTGATTAGGAAGTGGAGCTGTCATTAATCATGTCATGTTCAGGTATGTGGGATGAGACTAATGCTTCTGGCAAGGTCATGTTCGGTGCTCCACTTTTCTATGGCTGCTGTGCCTGGCATTTTGGATCACAAAGCAGGAACAAAGTTGCAGTTTGCATGTTTATCACACAAGGTGCAGCTTTGCTACAGGTAAGTACAAGGCAAGGAGCCCAGGTCCCCGGTCTAGTGTCCAAGGAGCATGGGCAACATCCACATCTCCTTCACTCTCTGTAACCTAGAAGGCAAATTCTGCAGCACAAGTTTCTGAAAGATCATAACTGGTGACAGGAAGAGCTAGAACCTACTGTAGGCCTTGCACGGCAAAACAAAGCACAGGGTAATTTGCCCCCATGAAGCTTTCAACAGCGAAGAATCAGCACATGAGAAGAAGGTCTGTGTCACCCAAAAGCAAGATCAAAAGTCAATCCATGATTACATGGTCGAAGCCAAAGCTTTGTAAAAAATGCAAAGGGTTCCTTTTCCTCAAGGTCAGAGAATGGTGGAGCAGAGTCAAAGGAGAGCCTTCAGAAATGCTTCTCAATTTTGGGGGAGACAGCACCACAGGTAGTAATCAGGCTGCCATCGATCCTTTTGTTGTGTCAATGCTGGCCTGAGAAACATGGACTGCTTCAGATCAGAAAGTAAAGCAGACAGTTGGAAACCTATTCTAGAAATGCATATATAAAAATCTCTTCCACTGATTGTTTATCCATTAATCCCTGGCCAAAAAGCTTTTTCAGCAGGAGGCTGTCAGATGTGGTGCTTAGGGACATGGTTTATGGGTGGATTTGACAGTGCTGGGTTAATGGTTGGACTCAATGATCTTAAAGGTCTTTTCCAACCTTAATGACTCTGTGATTCTATTTTATGAAAAAGTCATATAAAACTTGTTCTCACAGAAAGTTAAAAAGTACATGGGAAGGGGAGGGGGAGGAGGCAGGCGGGCTTGGAGATCTGGTCTGGTCTTCACAATCTACAGCTATGTGTGGGCAGTGGAAAAATACTACTGAACAACTAATTACCAAAAGCAGTCAGTAACAAAATCCCGATTTAAATATTTGCAGGAGGTAGACAGAAAGGTGCCAGCCTGAAGCTTGTAATTACTTTTACTTCTGGCAAGAATCAGATATACTTCTAATAATAACTATGGGCACAAAGAATTAGTCAGAAAAGCAGGGGATACTTATTCCCAGCTGGAGGGGAGAACAAAGTAGGTAAGAAATGTCCTGATGTGGGTGCACAAAGGTAAAGGGTGGTGACTGCAGGGATGGGACTTGTGCAATGCAGTGGCACTGCCAAGGCAGCCCTGCCCTCAGTTGCAAGGCAGGGGATGCTCCAGGGCACCTCTTTGCTCCTGGGGGTAGCAAGGCTGGCTGAAAACTTTCTTGTAAGCAAGTTGACCATTTTCTTCCCTCTGACCTGAGCCTGCAAAGCTTGTGATGCTGATGAAGAAAGAGATGCATCATCCCTGAGGGACCATGGGGCTAGTCTGCAGCTGCAGCAGTGCTGCCTGACTGTGGCTGGTGCCACTCAGGGTGGGTTACAGTCCCTTTGCTGTGGCAGGTTTCCCTCTCCCTAGGGAGCTCTGATCTGGATAGCGTGTTTCATTGCCATGACTCTTCCCAACTCATCCCTCACACAGCCCTGATTTCTGGACAAAGGATTTTCTAGGTGTGCTCACAAAGAGACTGGGTGGACACTGGTTTGTGGCAGACTCTTACACCCCAGCCCAGCCAAAAATGAACAGGGCAGAGTCTGAGTCCCCACTGCTGGCACTTCTGCTCAGAGACAATCCCATGTCTCTGGGCTTTCCCTCTTGGGTATGGTCTTTTCCAGGCACTCTGCTGGGGCCACATGCAGCATCTCCAGCCTCCCTGGCTGCCCTGTCCCTTCTTCAGTTGCTCTTCCAGTGATACCAATGACATTTTTTGAGTAATTTTATTTCTCCACCACAACATTGTCCTGTCAGCTAATTAACATGGTAATTATACAAGGAATACATATCAAAGCAAAGCTGTCTTGGTATAGCAGTTTCCATATGCTGTTTACCCTGAGTGTCCCACAGTCCTCCTATTTCCCCATCCCTGCTCCCTTTTGCTTCTGCAGTGTCCAACACAGCTTCCTTGTTTGTGCTCAGCACACTTCCACACGGCGTCAGTGACACCACCTCTCTGCTCGCCGCCAGCAGATCCCTGCTTGATTGCTGAGGCATTAAATACATCCCCTTGCACTGGCATATAAAATCTGTGACCACATTAGCCACACTGTCAAGTTTAGAAAAATCCAAGCTGAGTTATGGTGGGGAAACAAGTTCTGAAAAAAGAGTCTGAATTTACTGGCACACTCATAGGCTTAGATTTGGTTTCCAAGGCCTTCCCAGCCCACATCTCTATCCAAACTGCACATTTTTTTCAATTGGGCTGTCTGTCCCTGCTCCTGCCAGCAGGAAGCCTCTGTAAGACATGAGGCTGGGTCGCCAGTGCATTTTAGGAGAATGACCGCTACAATATCTTCTCCAATCCATGTCTGGAGCACAGATTCAACCCAACCAAAGTGACACATCCTTGGCTTCATCGGGACAAAGTAACTATTCTGCAGTTCTGCAGAAGGCCCATCTACAGAGGCAGCCAAACCAAGATATTTCACTCTTCTCCCATATTCCTTGTTTGGAAGTCTTCTACCAAGATTGGGCTTTTTCATTCCTTATTCAGTGAATGTGTTTGGTGCCTACCAAAGACCCACGTTTACAACTCCAGCTAGCCACAGGTTGGAGTTACAAGTGGGTGAGTTACTGCACTGCTATTTTTCCACATCCACCTTCTCAGACAGAGTCAGACTTATACCACACTGCTGCTGCCAAAGAGGTTTATATCTCACAGAAGAGAGGAACAAAGGGAGCTGCTCTGGGCCCTCCACAGCTCCCCTAGCTCCTCACTCCATTCCTGGAAAAGCACATTCCAGTTTTCCATATCTCTCTGCTATCAGCTCTCCTGAACATGCAGTAGGTCCAGCCACCAGACTGGAATGAGCCTGGAGACTGTTTCAGGAATGGGCTGCTCTGGGCACCAGGTCCCAGCAGGTGAACACCTTCCTGACCACAGCACCTGCTGGCTGGGCCTCACTGGTTACCAGAAAATGACCCAAACATGTGGAGGCAAAGTGTGAATCCACCAGCCTTGCACAAGGGCTGTATGGAGCACAGGTATGGGTAGGAAGTAGAGCAGGTAAACCTGCTCACTGTCAAAAGGCAGTGAGCTAAAGGTTCCCCTTCCCAAAGTGCTGTGGACACTTCCGGAAGTCTGAACAACTTGCAGAGAGTCCCAGACTTCACTGTGGAAAACCCAACAGGTATCTTGATTTTCCTCAGTCATGAATATAGCCACATGCATCAGAATCCAGCATACCTGGATCCCATCCTTACATCCCTTTGCTGTTCTTCAAACACAAACCATCTTTCACCACAATGCCTGACTGCACAGTTTGCAACCATCTCTGGTATTCTTGATGTCCTGCATCCACTGTTAAAGGAAACACACAGCAAAATCCCCAGTCTAGTGCTTAGAGAGGCTCAGTATGAATAAAGTGAACACACTGTTTGAGCTTTATGGTCCTTGCAATCAATAGCTTAACCTTAAAGTTATTCATTTACATGACTGCTGGCAAAAGTCTCATCAGCTCTCCAAAACCAGTCACAAATCAGATTCAGTCCTACACACGGAGAACACAAAGGACAGAGGAGGAAGCATAATTAAGAGGAGCACAAAATTTACAGTGCAATTAGATGATATAGTTCAAAAGCCCTCTGCTTTCAAAGCTCAGCTAAGAAGCACAGGGACACCACTCTCTCCTCCCTCTCTATTTCAGCAGTCCTGGGTTAGACTTTGCAAACCTTTGACAATGACTACATTAGCAGTGAGTTTTGTTTAATTTAGCACCCCTTAAGGGCAAACTTGCCAGTGGGGTGTAAGTAGCTCAGCATATACAAGTGAGCTTGGGGGAGATCTCATTTCATCAGGTTACCTTGAAAAGGCCCCATTTAAAACAACTAGCTTTTCCTAAAGGTAATCGTCAGTATTTTTCCTCTAATATCTTAACATCTGACATGTGTTTTATTTAACATCAGATTCATATCCACTCTGAATTCTTTAAAAATCTTTGAACGTATCTGCATTCACTTCATTTATTCGTTTGAAAGAACATATCACCTATCAGAAGGCTAAAACTAGCTGGCACAGCCCAGAGGGAAACTGCACAAGGGCAATAGCAGATATTATTTCAGGCTGCTTTCTGAGCTATGTTTCTGCAATTCAAAATGTCTAATGAGCTTATTTGATTGTATCCATGCCAACAAATAGATATAAACAACTTTAATCACTGTTTCGCGTTGCTCTTGACCCCCTGCTTGGCTTCATTATTTTCCTTTTAGCCACATCAAGGCACAACACTCCAACTAAATCACTCGACCACTTGCTGAAGAACTGTCCACGTAATAAGATTTCTTTTTTATCATCTCGTGTGGTTTTTTGCACTGCTGTTTAACGAGCAACAGCCAAGCTGGGTGTTAGCTCAAAAGCAGCAGCTACGTAAGGAATTAAAGTCAATAGCTCTTGCTTGCTCCATATTTTCAGATAAATTTCTAAATTTATTGACCTAAACTGATTAATGCCCAAAGACAGGGAGCAGGTTACAGCTTCTGGTCTCCTGCTTTGTCACTAACGATGCTGGAGGATGAACAGGACAGGGAAACAAAGAGAAAAGGAAGCGTTAACAGTTCAAGTCACAGTAAGTGTTGGCCTGCTTAAACTAATAATATCAGACAATTCTCTATAGTCTAAAACACCCACAGTCCTCCTACAGTGCTCCAAGCACTCCATGATCAGTGAACCATGTTTTAATGACACATTCTCTTGCAGAGCTTAAAGGTTTGAAATATTAAATCTTTTCTCTCATGCATGCTGACAGCAAATGAATCTGATGCTCATCTATTAATGAAGTTTGTCTGTCTCTTGATCATTATAACGAGGGCATTAGCTAGCATTACTTCCCCCCCACTTTTTTAAATATGGAAAAAAAGAATGCCAAGGAGCACACCAAATGTGACACATAACTACAAGTTCCAAAGGTCATTGAGGATTGAGGTCAGATAGCATGGAGAAAAATCTTGTGCCCTCCTAAAAAGTAGGTCATTTGTTTCAGCCCTGAATGGGTATAGGAAATATTCTGAGGCATACGTGCAACCTCTCTTCTGCAAAAGAAGTAACTTGAAAGTTGTTTCCTTTTTAAAAATACCTTTTTTTTTTCTTTCCTTATTCTGAAGCGATTCTTAATGGGTTATTGACACATTCTGGGAAAAGGATCACAGAACCATAGTATGCCTAATTTGTCTGACATGTAGGTCTGTTGCCTGTTAAATATTCTAAGTGTCAGTGACTTCTAAAATTTTCTAAGGCATAGGTTTTTCTTTCTCCTTTTTTGCTTGATTCCATCAGAGTGATCTGGGAGTCCCGGCTGGTTTTTTAGACTCTGCAGTGAGAGCAGCACAGGGACAGAGGCACCTGCTCAGTGCCACAAGCCTTGCTCATGAGCACTCACTTAGTCCACCCTTGAGTTCAAGGCGGGAAAAACTGACACCTGACAGCCAGCTAACTTCATTCTAGACGTGGCTTCTGTGGCATTGAAGAAGTTCTGCAACATCTGCGCTGTGCGTTCCTTGCTGTAATTCAGGTTTACTATATGTCTGATCCAGCACAGGCACAGAGAGCAGATTATTTCTCCTTTTCCCATTACCCAATTCTTCTCTTCTTGAGGCTGAATAACACTAATTGATTCAATCTTTCATCTAGCTAATTTTTTTAGACTTCATATCATTCTCCTTGCTCTTTTCCAGATGTCCCGCATTGGCATACAGAGCTGTCACTGAAGATTTACTGGTGCTGAGTGGAAATTTGTGGATGTTTCAGGATATGCACATCAGTGCACATCCTATAGCAGCATTTTCTTCCCTCCCCACAGCAGTACATCTCCAAGCTGAGGACCCTCAGTGACAATTGAGACTTTCCTGACTTAGCAACCCTCTGTGAGTGGTTAAGCAGTTCTGACTCCTTCCTGGCAAGCAAGACATAGATTTTTCAACTTTTTAAGAACATGCAGAACTGCAAGATGCTACATAAACTGATGATCACTGTGTCTGTACTCATCACTTTCTACTCCCTCAGACAAAACTCTGTCAATATATAAAAGTTATTGCTCTTAATGAATACACGTGGCCAGTGGCAGAGCAGATTCCTCAGCTTTCTGGACACTGCACATTCAAAACCATGGTCATTTAAGATAGTTTCAAAATAAAATACTTTGTAACAACACATTAATGGTGAAGGTGAACTCCTCAGTAGTTTTGCTGAGGGGGTTAATAAGAAATGTTTTTTCCCCAGTCACAAGCCTTGCAGCTGTAGTTATGATAGGATTGTGCCTGCAAAAGCCCTATTGTTAGACCTAATCTGCTGTTAAACTGCTTAATCGAGAGATTATTAACATTTCTGATTAAATACTTAGCTAAAGTGCAAAATGTAATCTTGGGGCTTTGCTGTCTGGGCTTCTAGTTAACATCGTAAGCGCCACAAGCACACTAAATAGCTCAACAGTGTACAGGGTTATTATCCTAATCCGATGTGAGAGCACAGGCACTCCCTCCTTGTGCTGCCTATACATTTCATCTTGATGAAAACACTGTAAGTACTTTTGCAGTCCGGCAACTAAAGCAGCAGAATAAACGCTGCAGTTGAGAGGCTGTTTCAAGGCAGGGCCCTAACCCTGAGCAGTGCTGAGCATCCCTCCCTCCCAGTGCAGGCTGTGCTGCTGTGCACTTGCCACCACTGAGGATCAGAGTTGGCAGCCTTGGCTGTTTCCAGGGAAAATTGGTGGGAAGGGAGGGAAGAGGAGGAGATAACAGATGAATACTAAAGCAAACCAAAGAGTGAGGTCAGAGCTGGCACTATTTCTAAATATTTGCAGCCTTGAAGACCCAAAGAAGTTGATGTATTTCTGCTATCTTCCACTTCCACAGAGAAAAGGAACCCTTTCCTGTGCTAGGATGCTGCCATATTTCAACAAGACTGAGCTGACTCTGGCATCAGGAAGAGAACAAGTTCTCCCTGGATTGGCCATCACACCATGTCCACATAGCATCAATAGGGCCATTGAGAGTTTGTTACAGCAGGCACCTCATGTCAAAATTTTATCTTATGTCTAGATTTTCAAAACTCTTAGACACTGACTTGCACAACCTCCTCCTGAAAAAAAACCAAACTATTAAGTTGCACTTAAGTGAGATACCTGCAGATTAAGGAAATGCATTTTGGTCCTTACCTGAGTAAGTCGGTTATCACAGAATCACAGAATCACAGAATCACAGAATCACAGAATGGTTTGGGTTGAAAGAGACCTTAAAGACCATCTAGCTCCAAACCCTCTGTCATGGGTAGAGATGCTACCCACTAGACTAGGTTGCTCACAGTCCCATGCAACCTGGCCTCAGACACTTCCAGGGATGGGGCATCCACAACTTCTCTGGACAACCTGTTCCAGGTTATCGAGGCTTTGCCTCCAGCCAGGGGAACAGAAATCCTCCAGAAAGCAGTTCATCCTTGACCTGCTCAGGTCACTATTCCAGCTGGGTGGGATTGCCTTTCAAAGGTGCCAGACTCCCTAACCTAAACGCAAAGGCAGTCTAGAAAGGTAGTTTGGACTGTGCTTTCATGATGATAGTTAAGTTCCAGTGAATCTCAACTAACATCTCCCAAAAATCCTGCTGAGACAAGGCACAAGCCATCTCACCCAAAATCATACCACAAGCAAGTGACAGTCAGCTTTGCATCCTGAGCCACTCTTTCCTGGATTTCACAGGGGTCAGAGGTAACCTTGGTGTCGCAGACTCATCCCTCATAGCATTCAACTGGGAGAGCTTTCTTCTTCTTCTTCTTCAGTTCAAAACTTCCCAACCGCAAGGCATTTTCCTAGCCCAGAACAATCATAACCTCACCATTAGAAACAATGCAGCAGTGTTTCAAAATAAGCTCCAAGCATTCAAATCCAGACTAGAAGATACCTCCCAGAACAATGGTTTTGCTGAACCCAGCTTGTGTTTTTTGAAAGTGGAGCTGCTTTTGAAATAATATAAAAATTAAAGTTCTATAGCTGGACTCTGGCTCACTCTTGCTTAGTCTCTTTTCTCAAGTCATCATTTGATTTCTAACATGTCCAGCTTAATGGAATTCTCTACCTCATCCTGTTTTGGTGTCACTTTGTTATGATTCATCACAAAAAATAAATAATTCTTCTTCCTGTGACTACAGATACATGGCAAAAAACAGCCTATCCCAGGCAAAGCAAGAAAAGTAAGCGGAGCCAAGTCAAACTGGAATGCCATGAGAGTATTAGCTAGATTAAACATTAACAATTACTTTTCTCCTTTTGATCACTGAAGTAGCAATGAAGTAGTAGAAGGAAAGCCTAAGATGTTGACATATGTTTTTATTATCTTTGGTCTTCTTTTTTGAAGTCTTGGGAACTGGCTCCACAAATACTTCCCAGGTCAAAGGCAGAGAATTATGCTATTTGTTTCAGCAGTGAGGAGGCTGGGCAATTTTATTAATAAATAGAACTTGGTTTATTCTTTCAAAATTAGCAGGGAAACAATCATTAAAAAACTGCAAGGAAAAATAGTAATTCAATTTTAAAAATTGCTAACTTAAGAGCTATGCAGATTAAAGAGGTTCAAACATATGTAGCACCACAATAGAAATCCAGCTAAGTTTTATTTCCCTTGCTTTTCTCATTTTTAGTCATTCCTGCCTATTTTGGTTTTTCCAGGACTGGGAACAGCTTCCCTCCAGCTTGTAGTGAGAAGTGTTTGCTCCTGTCACTTGCCTGACCAAGGGAAACACCAAAGAAATACCACAAGAACTCCATATCTTCATGAGATTTCCAGCTGCAATTTCCAGGCTCTAAAGGATGGAGTTTGCTAAGAAGTCCTGCATCTCTGGAATGGATATGGAGCATATCTTAGCCCTTTCAGATTGGCCTGTAGTTAAGAAGGGGTTGGCATGGAAGAAAAAGTCCTACCCTGAAAAAAAAGTAAAAGAAGCGAGTTTAAAAAGGGAATTTCTATTAAGTAAAAATAACCACAATATATCACTTGCAGTTATTTTTCCTCACCTCTACCCCCTATTAGGATTTTTTGTACTTTGGGTGGTGAATTCTCACTTTTTTGTTTAATTGAAAACAATTCTACTCCTAATTTACTTCTCTCTTTTGTTCCCTTGAGGCTTTGTTTTTTCAAAACCCAAAGATTCTGTGATCACAGAGAAAGTAGCTTGAAAGATTTTTTCAGTGGATATTTCTGGTTCACTGAAATACACAGTTCTAATAGGAAAGTTCACCTATGGGTCTCAAGAGAGACTCAGGGCATCCAATCCTTCCTTGTTTTGAACTGAAAGAAAGGAAACAACTAATGTGAAGCAATTCCTAGTCTGAAACAATTTGCTCCTATGGAGTCTATAGGTTGTAGAAAACACTGGAGTTCGTGGAAGATGCTAATAAATCTACCCTTGACCCATCTTAAGAGTGTTTCGATTACCCTGAACTTTACTTTAAAAAGCCCAGTTAGCAGCAGGCTTGTATCAAGAAACACACCCATTTCTGCTTTTCTTTCCTTTCCCCCTCACATCCACATCTGAATCCCGCTGTATGCCAATACAAACACCAGTGTGAATGCCAGGCACATGAAGATCCAAGACATATCTGAAGACACCAGCTGGCAATTATGGGCAGTGTATGATCCATGCAAGCAATTAAGTATCTATCTGGTTATGCTGGATTCAACCATTAGTTTTTCAATCAAATAATTTCCCCTTTTTTCATACTTTCCAGTGATTTAGTGTATTAATATAACTTACAGATTCCCTGCTTTCACCCCTCAGTGTGGGACATTGTCTTGCTAACAGTACTGATGGGTACAGCATGGACAGTTCCCAAGATGCTCAACTACATATATATATTTACATATATTTTTCAGGATGAAAAGAAGGTGTTTTAAATTTATTTCAATCTGCAGATCCCAACTTTTACAGAGTAACCACATGCTGTAACACAAGTCTCTTAAAAACTCTGTTCCTGAGTATTAGGGGAGTTGCCAAAAAGCAGCTGCATCATCCCATCGCCAATGAATCTGGATGTCAGTGACCCAAGGGTCATCTTGTCAGCATTACCAGATGGGCTTTGCCTTGTTAAGGCCTGCTGACAGCCAGACCAGCGGCAGCTCCCACGGGAGGCCCAGTGACCACAGACAGCCCCGGTCCCACTGGGCCTCGTTCCAGGCAGCATTCCCAGAGGCTCTGAACTGAAGGCACACTCTTGAATGCTGTCTTGAGACGTGAACTTAACACAGGCACCTGCTTCCTCAGCAGAGGCCTGGATCTTGTATCAATACTAGGAGAGATTAAATCTGATTTATTAAGCTTTCTGCATTTAGTCCAACCATTTAAAGTTGTAAATTCACTTCTACTTCTTGAGTTGCCAAGCTTGTTTCCTTTACAGACTTACTAGAATTGTAAAAATGCTACACCAAGTCTATTTATCTCCCTTGAGGAAACCATAAGCACCTCTGAACCAGCACACCTTGCCACCCGGGCGCTCCCTGTGCTAGAGTGGAGCTAGGTCTGCTGTACAAGCATGTGTTCTAGTGCTGAACCTCCTTAGGAGAACAAGGGAACACTGGGCTTTAATCAAGAGAGAAGACTGCAGATACAAGCAGTTTAGGTAACTGAGTACTTTTGGGTGTTACGGGCTTGGCCACTGAACTTAGCTCAGGTTTGGAGAAGACCTCAGATAAGAGATCAGTCAGGAGATCAGTCTCCAGAGCTGCAATGATCTTTTGCCTTGTCAGGCAGTAAAACTATTTTGCTTTTTCTCCCTCCCTTCCTCACAGGATTAACTCATGACTGATACAAAAGCAACAGGAAGCAAACTGTCTCTTTGAAAACTTTACAGTGAAAAAGCCTGCTTATATTTCCAAACGTGCCTTTATGCCGATTATGGGTGGATTTGCCATTGTAGCGATTTCAGATTTGTCTGCACTGTGCTCCCACCACACATTTGTGCACAATACAATGCTGCGAGAGGTCAGAGGATAATGTGTGATCTCTGCAACAGAGACACAGCAGTGACCCGCAGCTGCAAGGCAAGGACTCCATCCCTGCCTGGGCTGTTAGACATCACCTCAGGCTGTCCTGAGCCAAACACAAGGTCTCCTGGTGATGATTGGATTCCTGCAGATCTCCTCTGCCTAAAAATGTCACTGAATGTCTCACAAAGCAGGGCTACAGAAAAGGCACAACTCAAATCACAATAATGACTGCTGAGAGTCCTCATTCTTCCTGCTGGAAAGCAAAAACTTTAACGTTTAAGGTTTGAGGCTTGGCGTTCACCAGCAGTGCTCTTAATATGAAATTTAAATTAAATTGGTTAATGAAAGATGCTAAAAATTAGATATAACAGTTGTTTTGGCAAATCTTAGTGATGGGAAAATTAATGTACAAAAACGTCTGTGCAATTACTGGACTGAAACACAGGTACAGATGTAAGTTCAGACCACCTCCAAAGCATTCAGGTTTGTGGAAATAGATGTTCACAAAGGAATGGTGGGAAGAAAAAAGAAATGCATTTGGTGGCATTTATCTAACCCCACATTTAAATTTCCAGGGTGAGCTAAGTGCCAAGTGGTCATCTTATTAGTTTGATACATGCTTGGCTCTCATGAACAGGATGGTTTTTAATACAAGTAAGGCCTGCCCAATCCATGTTTGAGATGCTATAAGGAGATGACATGGACTGTTTTGTTACATGGTGATATATGCAAGATGTAGACTCAAGATCTGCAAGACAGCTCATGAAATAAGCTCTTTCAACCAAATGAATAATGATTTCTCAAATAAGAGGGTGTATTACATTAAATTCATGGCAAAGTAAGTGTTTTGTAGCTCATTTTAGAATAGGGGATAATTTTCATTTTTAGATTCTCTTTATTTGGTTTTCATAATTTCAAGGGCATATGTTCAGAAACACTTTTAAAGGGCAAAAGTAAGGAAAGGAGCTGGCAATTGAATGTTTCACTATAGACCTTGAATGTTTCTCTACAGACCTGTGTAATACTTTAAAGAAGTAAGAGGAAAACACCTCTTCGAGTGACAGTGAACTTGAGGAAAATAACCAAGGATCACAACATAGCTAGAAAGAGAAAAATATATTAAAATGGTCATCAGTTTGACTATGTTAGAAAGAAATAGAATAACATGTTTATGTTTTCAAAAGAAGCATTTTTGCCTTCATAATTAAATTAGAGTTATCTTCAATTTGATTTTCCTGTCCAACTTCCAGCAGCATTTTAACTGTACATGTCCTGAATAAAAACACTGTCATAGGAAATATCTGGTATTTTTTTGTGAACAGAGAGTTGAATTTCTGGTTTGGGGTTTTTTTTAAAGAATGGATATAAATGCTTCCATGTGTTGACATGTGCCTGCTAGCAGTTAACTGTATCCTACTGCTTCACTGAGCACTGGAGGCTGGCTGGGGAGCTTTGCCATCACCAAAATGAGCAGCTCATCGAGAGGCACTGCTTGCCTGCTCACCTTCCCTCAGCAGACATTCCTGCTCATCAGCTCCACGTGTTTATGGATGCAAAATACAAGAATGCCGGTGCCAAACCCAAGGCAGCATCTTTCCAGTGAATTCTGAAAGTTCAGACCGCAAAGCGCTGGCACTGGTGCAGCTCTGCTTGCTGGATGTCCCTCTGAGATTTGATGAAACCAAGGAACAGCAGGGGGGAGAAAGAGAGAAAGAAGTGAGGAAAGAGAGAGGCTAGACAGAAAAAAAAGGGATGTGATGCAACGCTCCCACGCTGGTGCCTGGGCCATGGAGCCGAGCCTGGCCACTGGCATGGCTGGGGGAGGAGGTGACAGTGACCTCTCCTGCTGCTGAGCTCCTCCGAGTTGCCTGACCAGGGCTTTGATGGATGAACATCCACTGGTTAGGGCTGACCCTCCTGGTGGGTACATGGTGAGCCCTCCCAGCCTGGCATTGCCATCATGACAAATTCTGAGCTCAGAAAATGCATGCCATGGACTGAAATGAGAGCTCCCTGACCATGCCAGGCACTGGCTCTTTCATGTATCACCAAAACTTCAGATTCAGCACAAAGGATACAGGAAGCTTGATGAAAACAATTCAAAGACTCTTCTGAGTTTTTGCCTACAGTCATCCTTGTGAGCTTCAGATTATCTGTAGTTTCAAAGCCCAGTATCTGAACTGCTGCATCCCAGAGGAGACCCAGCCCTTAATGATTATTGTGCCTTCTGTGTCCATATTGAATTAGAATCCTGTTAACACCAACACACCAAAGTTCTTGGATGTTTTGAAGCTCTCACTGTTTCTCAAAAATAATCAGGGTCTTCTCCTTTCAACACTGCCTATTACAGTTCCTAATTCCCAGCTCTGCCGCACATGTGTGGGCTACAGCTTTTCCCTCTCTCTCTGGACAGCAGGCTGGGATTCCAACTCCATCACAGGTTTACAGGACTAGAGCCTTGAAGGGCAAGACTGGGTAATTAAACCAGAGAAAGTTGAGTATGTTCCTCCCTGAGGACAAGGCGTATTAGTTTTGAGCTGCTGTGTTTCAGACAGCACTGGCAGCAAACTCAGCTAATGCTGGCATGTCCAAAGGGGTACACTGCTGCTGCCAAGTGCCTTCCTCAAGGAGCTCCAGCCACAGACCAGCATGGAAGGGACTGTTTGCACAGTGAAAGCCCACATATATTCACCCAGACCCTTTCACCATCTTTCTAACTCCTTTCTCTATCTGCTGCAAAGTCTGCAGCAGGTCTGATGCACCCTGCAGGGAGAAGCCAGGCCCAGTGAAGGGATGCCCTGGGGTGGTAGGGACAGGAAGCCCTTAGGGCAGTCCTCTCCATGCCATGGGCCCAGTGTCTGGCCTCAGCAGGGCAGAAAAATTGCCTCTCTAATGCCGAAGTGGACCTGCCAGGGCAGGGCATAAGAACTGTCTGTGTGGGAAACAAGAAAATTCAGCAGCAACTGTACAGATAAAAAGTTTAGAAAGTGCAGAATCAACCCTGAGAAGGTTCCAGGCAAGTTCTTGTGACAGTAGGAGGAAAACAAAATCTTACATCTACAAAGAGATATTTATACACCGGGGAGCACAATAACTCCCTCCTTGCCTGCCAACCCTCCTCACCAGCGGGCACCTGCTTACCTCCCGTGGGCAGGGATGTCTGGCCATTAGGCTTCCCATGCCCATTCTGAGGACACTATCACCTCCCCTGGCTTCTCTCCCTCTTTTTTTCTCCCCTCTCGTTGCTTTTCATGACACATACTATCTCCTATTCAGGGTTTTTTTATTATCAACATTTCCTTCTTCTGTTCTTCTCATTTTGTTCACTTGTTTCTTAATTTCTCCATAGTCTGGAAAAGCTAAAGGAATACAATCAGTTCTGCCTCCAGTATGTACTTGAGGAGCCAAAAGTATGCAATGTAAATTCACTTTAAAAGAAAATGTTGTTTCATTAAGTAACATGGCTGTCTGCCACTCAGCAATGTCCTCTTGCAACATATCCTGGTGATCTCACAGACGTGTATGTTGCTCACTCTCAAGAACTGCATGACATATTTGAATAATGCCTGTTAAACATTTTTTAAAGAATAAGACACCTTAAACCATATTCTGTAACTTGAAACCAGACCAAAAAAAAACCTCTGATTTGAAATTACTTACAATACAATTCCTTGCCAAAATGTGTGTATTTTCTTAATTTCTTTCTATCCAAGTGTTCTGTTTCAATATAAATTATTCAGTTGGGCATATTCAGTTCTTAAAACAGTTTTTCTTCCAAAGCATGAAAAGTACAAAAGACAAGGCACAAGTTTTTTCTGAGCCTGCGGCATACTTGAATGTTCAGTGGTAAGGGTACAGAAAGGAGCAGGTCACACAGGACCGAGCTGCCAGCGTAGGCTGGGACTGAGGGATGGCGACTGTTGTGCCTAAGTTCCATGCTGGTTGTAATGAACAGCTTCCTAGGAGC
The DNA here is from genome assembly GCA_013399195.1 of Dicrurus megarhynchus. NCBI lineage: Eukaryota > Metazoa > Chordata > Aves > Passeriformes > Dicruridae > Dicrurus > Dicrurus megarhynchus. The sequence goes on along the minus strand of VXAD01012653.1, from coordinate 632,650 downwards.
TGGAACAGGCTCCCCATGGAAGTGATCTTGGCATCAAGCTTATCAGAGTTCAGGAGCTGTTTGGACAATGATCTCGGGCACATGGTGGGATTTTTGGGGTTGCCCTCTGCAGATCAGGAGTTGGACTCGGTGATCCTGGTGGGTCACTTTCAACTCGGGATATTTTATAATTCTAGTGAAGCAAATATGAGATCAAGTTGTAGAAAAGAGACCTTCTGGACATTTTCTTCCCTCTCTCAAGGTGTCACTGCTGAGGGCTGTCCAAGGAGTTACATGGAACAAGAGAAGGGTTTCACACAGCAGCAGAGTGTAAAACCAGGGTGTCAGTCCAGGCCCTCCCTGGTGAGTTGTCCCTTGGAGAAAACATGTCCAGCTCTGCCCTGAGCACCAACACTGCCTCGCTGTCCCACTTTCCCCACTGGCCCATGGCATCCTCCAGCTCCTGGTGTAGCCACAGAGCCCCACACCTGCCCAAACCTCTGGCTGTGGGGTACCATACACATCCACAGAGGTTTTGTGTCTCCTGGAGCACAAGCTGAGTCTGACATGATGGTCCTTCTTGTATGTGTCCTAAGCTGGCTCCAGCTGTGCCCCACAAGTGGATGGTCATCCCTTCAGGAGGCATCACTGAAGAAGTGGGGAATATGCCTGTCTCTGGGGATCTGTGCCTCTCGTCACAGAGACTTCTCCTGCAAGCCTTCCCACAGGATTCAGAGAAACAAGCGTCTTTTTCTGTGATGATGTGATGTCTCACTTTTGTATATTTAAAGGTCTGAGATATAAACTTTATCACAGAAATCAAAACAGAAAATATGGTGTTGACTCTGCTGCCCCACTTGAAAGACTTGTGTGTAGTGGGAATGCAGCCTTGTTATCACCATTTTTGGAATTACCCTTAATTTTCAATGAACTAACTGCAAGCAAGTGATGAGTTTGCATCAACCCTCTCAAAGTCAGTAGAAAGATTTAACTGGGTCCTGGATTTGTTTTGGATGAGCCATAGCAATCGTCTGGATTATTTGTTAACTGTTTGCATCAACTGCTTACTCTTGGTGGTATGTGACTGCTGATTGCAGACACACAATGCTGCCACTGAACCCCAGCCTGTGCCCAAGCAGGGCTCTTTCCAAGGACATGTGTGTTCTTGCAGAAATAGAGGGATGACAGATGAGAAGACTCTTGTGGTTTGTTTTTCCATGTAAACAAAAATGCTTTTTCATAAACACAACCAAGGATGCAGGGAGCTACATTAGGAAAACAATCTTAGGAAAACTGCTCTTGGCTGCAAAGTTTATTCTCATTCCCCAAAAACATTAATGAGTTGATACTTAGCACTCAATTCCCTGCATGCCATTAGAACTTTACCCCAGGGGGATGTGTTCAGAGATGCCCAGGACATTTCTCACAGACATTCCAACCACCAACTGTAGACTTCTGATTAGAGCACAGGCTAAAGCCCCTACATTTGAGATCCTGATTTCCCTCTGGAGTCCAACAGAGAGAGGTTTGCTCCTGCGGAGACTACTTGCATTAGATGTCTGCAGTTCGATCACACGAACAGTCCCTCACCCACCCTCAAATTCAATTTGGACAATACTGGAGAAGAGTAGTGCTTCACCCACAGCCAGCTACTACCCACAGAGGCAAATGCAGGCTGTGCACGGAATTTTTGCAAAGACAAAGAGCTGTAAAACATCCCAGCAAGAGGACAGGGGACTCTGGGGCCTGGGGGAGAGAGAGAGAGAAATGTTAAAATAAATTTGAAATGGATAGTTCCTGGAGCTAGTTCCTGCAGTGCTGCAAAGCCTGAGTCCACACTCTCCAAGGCTACCTCCAGACACAGTTACTGGGAAATATCATGTTAGAAAGCTGGAGAAAATCCTCTTCAGACTGTTTATCTTGAACAGGCAGAAAGATGCTGGAGACTGAGGACTGCCCTTGGTAGCGGCGAGATGGGGCTGGGGGCCATGGGTGGGCATTGCTGTGCAGATGACCCCTTCTGTGTTTTCAGTGAGTATCTCTCACCCTTCTGCCCAACACAGGCTGCCCTTACTGGTCAGGTCAATGATTCAATAGCCCATTTATTTGGAACATATGACAGACACTTACCACATACCCTAAATATTCTCAATAGTTGGCATTTCTGAGACTCAGGCTCCTTTTTAACACCCCAAAGCTCTTAGTAAAGGTTAGACCTCTATATCGGAAGTGATGTTTTATACTTTCCACTAGCATTTTATATAGCATTTTTATTGGTGATTGTAGCACAGCGCTCATGGTCTCATAGGCCTCCTTGCAGTTTGCAGCCTTAAAAATAGATATTTGTTGTTGAGGGAAGAAAATGCTTATTAGGACATTTAGGCACTTAAAGGAAAAAAAAGCCCAGTGTTTGCAGCTGGCTCCATTTACTGATTAGAGTTTCATTAACCATGGTAATAGTATTCCTGCTAGTAAATACTTGCTGGAGTATTTACTTTACAGTGCTAAAACATTGCTAGAAAACAATACTCTCCTCTGTTTTCTCGTTCCAATAAAGTTACCATAAGATTACGAAGAAGTCTGATTCCAACGGAGGGCTACACTGGGGTTACACACAAATATACATCTACACACACACCCCCTAGATTATCTCCATACATTATCGCATTCACATGGTTAGCAGACATTATTTAACCAACTTTCTTCTTGTTTTTATATAAACAGGGGGTCTGCCTATATAATCAAAATATTTTCTCCACAAGGTAAGTATTCCCATTTTCTGACTGGGAGGGGCAATATCTGACCCAGAACTGGAATTAACCATTTAAGTTTTAAAGAGTAATAAGGAGTAAGGATAGAAGGTTTTGCATGAGCAAAAAGAAGTGCTGGGGTATAGGGATGGGGACCCTGGCAGGACAGGACAGGGACAGACAGCAGGAAGTGGTTTCCAAGTCTCATTGTTTCCAGAAATTTTGCTTCTTTGTCCCATCCATCTCCTTATCTCCCCACACATCCCTAGAGTCCCCAGGCAAAGCCTGCTCTGCCATCATAGCTCTGTTTTACATCAGTACCTTGTTATCTCAAGGCTGGCTCCTTGTTCTCTTTAGTCCTTTTATTTTGCATCCCTGAGAAATTTGTCTACAGTTAAGAGCCATCTGTCATCTCCTACAGATTTTTCCCTTTTGTAATTCACCTGTCACTCTCACATCTGCTAGAGATTGAGCAGAAATGAAACAAGGTCTGAATGTCTCAGAAGCTTGCCCTATAAGGCAAGAAAATAATATAAAATCATGGTATAGTTTCACTGGAGCAAAAATTTAATCTGGGTATACATCTCTCTGGATTTCTTACATCTCTTTCCAGGCTAAACTTGTGTTTATCTGCACTTTGAAAGGATTCCTTACCTTGGAGACACTATCCCCCATTCAGTGAAAAGCACAAAAAAATTATTTTGAGAGATCACTTTTTACCAGAAAGTTACCTCTGCTTGACCCTACTTTTCCACAGATGGAGCCGTACTCAAACACGTTTTGCATTGATAACTGTGCTTGATATCCATCAAGGAGGTGTTCAAAATTTGCAATGCTATCAAGGGTATCCGCAGGGATTGTTAAGTGTTTGGGGACTTAACAGTACTGAGGCTTTCACTGACTGGAAGAAAAAAGTGTATCAATTTTAAAGTACACCAACTCACAAAGAAAGTGCTTTGTTAGGGACTTTTCTTTAAAAGTCTTGCTGAGGTTTGTACTGGCGATAAATATGCACTGATGGACTGAATTAATTTCCCTGTGTGATCAAAACACATGATGTTTGATAATGGAATTACAGAACACTCTGCTCTCATAAGGACGTTGCCGCAATCAAATATTCTCTTCTGAGTCTGGCACAGCTGACATATGAGCACGCACAGGAGGGAAGGAAAGGAGGAGGGTGAGATGCATTTGCCTTGGGATGGGAAGGGAAGCCAGTGAAGGAGGCAGCTGCAACCATGGAAATGGAGGCTTGTAGGGGAAGGGTGGCCCAGTCAGATGAACAAATTGAGAGAACAGAGAAGAAGGGAGGTTTGTGGAATTTGGCTGGCTGCACCAGCCTTGCTGCTGCCTTCACACCAGCAGCAATCTTTATTCTGAGGACAGGACAACCGGCACACAGGGGAGAAGTCCAGGTGTCATTCTCACTGAGATAAGATGCAGCATCTGGTACAATCAATAACGTTAAATGCAGAAACAGCAGCCTGTGTCTTTAGGTACTCAGAAAAGGTGTGCATGGTGACACTGGGCTGCAGCAGCCGGGCAGGAGCCAGGCTCCCAGCAGGTCCTTGTGGGACATCACCAGAAGAAGAGCTGCTGGCAGATGAGTGCTCCTGCACACCAATGTCCCTCTGGCCACGCCCAAGCCAGCCAGCAAACCCATTCTGGTGAGCCAGGGCATGATCCAGTGCTGTCTGACACAGGATAAAAAGAAATGTGTTACACCAGCTGAGGTCCTGTTTTTGTCTTTCTCCTTCCATTTTCCCAGATGCAGGATGAGCCACAACAGACAGAGGGGTTATTTGGCATCTGTGCCAGAGGGACTCACCGGCAATCGGTGACCCCCGAGTGAGTCCTGGGGGAGGCAGATCTGTGACATTTGGTCACTGCAGCTGCAGGGCCAAGGTAAAGCTGTTAGGCCAGCAGCAGGAGGAGCACCCAGCCTTTGGCACCACTGCAGTCCTCTGCCCCACGGCAGCACCCGTGCCCAACCCGTTCCCCAGGAGCACCCCTTGGCAGCGCAGCTCCGTGAGGCGCTGTGGTACATTAATATTTTCCTATCGGGTTTTATTGGTAAAAACAGACAAGCCTAAAAGCTTTCCACGACTTCTCAATTTACTGTTTTCAGGAAGCCCTGACACATGGAAATTAATAAGCCAAAGCACCATCCTTTGGTATTACCCACTGTAGCTGCATTCAAACATTTTCCACCCTAAATGGAGAGAAGGACACTTCCAAAAAAGCCCAAGGAATGGTGGAAACAACAGTTTTTCAAAAACAGCAGGAACATCTGGGATTTCCAGCCCTTTTCAGTTTTACCAAGGTACATTGTCCTGGGGACTGTGACAGGGACAGATGGTAAGTTTTTTCTTTGAATTTATAGCCTGTATTCATTTACCAAGCTGAGCCAACATTAAAATGTGTATTCATCTTCCATTTATTGCACTGTGAATCACCACCTTGGGTCACTATGCTATTTTTGTCAGTTTACTATTTTTGAAAGGAGGCAGGCACACGCATTTTAAAAGCCTCCTCCTCATTTAATCTCAGCCACTGACATGCCTTTGAAGATTTGGTTTTGAAGGGATCTAGTATCAGTGATCTTGACAAACATTTCAGTTTGCCCACTGCCATCCAGGGACTGTGCACACAAGTTTGCTTTTAGTAACTGCAGAAATACAATCAGAACAGACTTACAGTAGGTATATAAACAAGAAGGTCACAAGGTTAATGTTTGACTCTAATCCTAATGACTTTTTTTGAGCCACGCACAAAGCACGACACCAGAAAGGATCCACTAACAAAGTAAAGATAAACAAGTACAAGAACACAACCCTCTCTTTTGTACGCCAGCTTCAGAAGTTGCACAAAGGTATTTAAAGTACAAATAAAAATACCCTAGTTTTATAATAGACGTAACTTTATCCATTCCTTTCCATTATACGTGCAATAAATTGCTCCAAGGTGCCAATAAATATCAGAGGAACTTAGTGGTTTATAAATATTTTGAAAAAATAGAAACTATTGCTTAAGTAATCACAGTATGGAGAAAATACTCTCCCACAAAATCTATTAAACAAGGTTAATGAACTAGCAAGAAAAAGTTTCAAACCTATTCCTCCAACTTCTAATTCAGAACAATTCTTTCAAGCTGAGTTTCAGACAAAAATAATGAGGAAAGTTGCTGAATATGGTCTGAGTGAACACAAATGAAGTCAACTGTTTACAGAAATGTTTGCAAGCTGTGACAAATACATTCTGGATTGTTTAGTTATGTGCAAGGTGATTCGAAATACAGCAACTATATTATGGCTGTTAGAAAAGCTTTGTCAAAATAAAGCAATGCTGCTAAGGGCTCTTGAGACACAGATAGCAGACCCAGGCCAGTAAACAAACCCCAAAAGAAGTGCACATAGTTTACAAAAAATACAAATGCCTCCAGCAAATCTATTCACATTTCTTTTCACAGAAAAATGTAAAACCTTATCAGAAGACTGCTCCTGTGCCCAGAATATTTGTTCTGTTTTGGGACAGTTTACCTTGGCAACTTACTCAGCTTTGCATCTGTAATTAAATGATGAAGATGAGACAACGTGACTCTGGAGAGATCATAGGAAACTGCATCTTATCCGTTTGCCTTTTATTTACAGAGCTCTTCATGTTTTGGCCTCCGTAACGCATTTTTCATTAAAGGAGAGCAAGCTTGACACACAACCTTCTCCCTCAGTGCACGCAGGATCTGTGTTCCAGAGGCAAAGTCAGGCAGTTTCTACCACCTCATCTTCTCCCCATTAGCAGTTTTTAAGTGATTTCCTCTGCTTTGGACAATAGACATGTCTCCCAGATGGGGAGCCTTGTTCCATGATGGGAAGGAAATTCAAGCCCACTTCTGGTTCTGCAGCAGTAAGGCCCCAGTGAGTTTCTTAGCTAGAATTCAGTTCACGTCTAGTTCAATATGAGCATATTTTATTTCCAGCATGGGAGTACCCTGGTGTTCAACACTGCCCCGCTGAGGAAGAGCCTGTAGACCCCTGACAGTGTTTTACTGCCATGAGAGATGTCTCTGCTAATGCCCACCTGAAGGATTTGCCCAGAGCAACATATGAAATCCCATGGAGGGGGATTTGAAATCCCACGGCAGCTGGAGATTTGGAGAGCTGGATGGCTCTCAAATGCTGATCAGAGGAGAGACCATGAACCTCATGCTGATGGTGGCACTGCCTCTCCAGGGTACTCTTGGGCCCAGAGGGACAGTGGACACCTCACATGGTGACACGTCCCAGAAGGCAGAGGCAGAGCCCTGTTGGCATGGGCCATGCTACAGCAAGGCAACAGCAGAATCCTTCAGTTCCATCAGCAGATGAAGCGGGATTGATCTCATCTAACATCTGAAAGGTGAGGGCTCGGTCTGCTGGGGTCATCTTGGCCACCTCTGTGGACAGTGCAGGGAGGACTCCAAGACAGTGGAGTAATCATCCACTGGAGTCACCAGTCTCCCTCCCCTGGAATGCATGGATAACTAGCTGCAAATCAGTTGGGACTGAGTCACAGCGTGGAGGTCTCTTTCTGGATGTGCAGCACTGAGCTCCTTCCACATGCTTACTTCCATCCAAAATACCTCTCTAGAAGGACCAGTTTCTCTAGTGAATGATGAAAACAATCTGGGGTACCTAAATCAGCTGTGAACTCCAACACGGCACTTACTAAAACTAAATAAGGTGTATCCCACAATTAATGATTTGCTACTCAGACGTTCTGGGGAAACCACCATGTAGTGCCTCTGCACAGGTACCATGAGGAGGGGGTCATGGTTCCGCACCAGAGAGAAAGAACTGCTCTGCAACCACCTTGTCCAAAGGCTGGTGTGGAGGTGATTGTGAGAAGACAGGAGACCATGATGGTTCTCAAGTCACAGCCATTTCTGAATGAACCACTCAGGCCCATACATGATAAGTTCGGACTTCACCCAGTTTGTTGGCATCAATAGAGGTTGATGTGAAGGCTTGGGCTCTAAAGAGAGGAGTGGTTTGGTTTCTTATTCATCTAAATCAGCTCGTGGTCATGTACCACACTTTATAACAGCAGTACTGTAAATTACCTTCCAGCCAGGGGTCCTTGGCCAGAAGACTCCTTTTTTTCCCTCTGTCATTATTTAAGCATTCCCACTGCTGTTTTCCTGACAAGAAGATTTAGAAATATTCGTATTTTCTGATCAGCAGCCTGGAAATTTCTCAACACAAAATGCAACCTTCACAAGAGGAAACATCACCCCAAGTTACAGAGAGATATGAGGTACCCCTGCTGGGATGCAGAGGAGGAAAATCTGTTAGCAGTAACAACTGCAACAGCAGGCCCATAAAAAATGCTTACCAGAGCCAGGATTCCCTGAAACACCAACCAGTTCCCACTGATGGATGTGCAATTCAGAGATCAATGATCTTTATAAAGACCCCTCCGTTTGTGGTGCCCCCTTGGTGAGGGGATGAGCATGAGGCAGAGGCTTACATTTACATCGGAAATTTAAAGAGCTGTTGTACTTGTCTCCCCACCTACCCCTGCCCACCCCAGCCACCAGCACAGTGCAGGCAGCATGCCTCCCCTGCTCAAGGGATGCTGGCTGTCACCAGTCTTGGTGGAGCTACAGCAAGAGGCATCAATCTGATCAATACCAATGGGTCCTCTCCACCCAAACTGCGCTTCAAGTGCCTCCAAATGCCCAGTGAGCCAAACCCCTTCCTGCCCTGGGAGCTCTGCTGAGTGCCCTTGCCTTTGCTCTTACAGGCATTCTGGCAGGAAAATATTAACACAAATCCCAGAGAAAAAATGCCATACAAAAGTAGCAAAAAATCTTCCATGCACAAATTTTTCCAAATTCCTAAGCATCAATGCTCTAAGACAGGCAGAGATATGTTTGAAAACTAACTCCTCATTAGGGATGGGAATTGAATAGCTCAAACATTCTTGCGACAAGGCAAAACAAAAAAAAAAGCAAAGGCTTTGTCTCCTTGCCATCATCAGCTAGGATGTGTCAAGAATTTGCTTCCATAGTGAAAAAAAACTTGGCTGAAGCATTTTCAACCTGTAGAATAAATAAACTGGTTTTAAAACAAAATATAAGCTTGTATCACAACTGACAGACAAGCTGTGTCAGAGTGGCTTCAGTTTGGAAGCAAGCAAGTATCACCAGTATTCCCTCTGGATTCAAAGTGATACAGCTTCAGTCATATTCTTGGCTCTTTCTCTCCTCCTGTGAGTTCCCTCTGCCACACAACGGTGGAAATCTGATTTTAAACTCATGCACTCAGATCTTTCCAAGTATGATAAATTTTGTACGAAATGAGAAATTCCTAGACGTGCCAGGAGATGGTGTTTCAAGGCTCTTTAGCAAGAGGCAACCAAGTAAGACAGGATAGGTCTCTGCACATGGGGGGAAAAAAAAGACCAAGACACAAGATTTTCTAATGTGTCTCTCAAATGATGAAGTGCAATGTAAACTTTATAGCCAGCCAATATATCTCATAACTGCCTAAAAGTTTCTGAGAATACAAAAATTATATGTAGGTAGGCTAGAAATGTAAATTTTAAACATTTGCTAAAACTCTTCAATCCTCTTGAGTTGCTACTCTGTTTCTCTTTAAATAGTTATCTTTCCCTGGCTGCTTGCAGACCTCAGGAGCATCTTTCCACTAGCCTGGGAGATGGATAAGGGACTCTACTGTATCAGCAAACACAGCACAGACTAAGAGACAGGACAGCATGCAGGCCAACTCAATGAATGTGCTTTTATTCAGACACATAAACCAGAAAGGTCCTTGCCACTACTTGTGTTGTGATACAGAGGTTCTAACTTGAATTTTAGTAAAGTAAGTAGCTGCAAAAGCCCAGGCAGCGGTGTAGCCAAAGTCTTGTACCTTGTATAGGCTGGGAAAGGACTAGTGGTGTCCTGAAGAGAGCACTCCTGGTTATACCAGGCTCAAAAGCCTCTAAGACGAATTTCTCTAAACAAACCATCTGGTTAGCCCCACACACCCACTTATTTTGGCCAATTTTAAACAGATTCAAATTGACAAACATTTTCCAGAGCTCTGACCTTTCCCAGTCTGCCCATCTCTGGCTTCTCCTCTAATTAACAAGTGTTTTCTCCAGAAAGATCTATTACACATCTATTCTAAGCAAAAACTAAACACACAGACGCTGTTCCCATCCAGAGCGCACCACAGGGAGGGACCCATGAGATCTCTGATGATAAACAGCAACCTTCAATCTGCTCCCATTTCCCCAAGGTCATCAGCAAAATGGAGAGTTTGCTCCCCTTGTAAACTCTTCACATGCTGCCAAGGCAGAACATACACCTCAGCATCCAGACTAGCAGCCCCAGAGAGCACAGTAACAAAAATGCAAAGGGAGGATTCGTTTTTTCCCAGTGATGTCAAAATGCCTTTGTATCCTGCCTCATGATGTGGCCAGGAATCTCCTAAGAGGATGAAGGCTTTTCTTCGCCTTTGAAGACAGACTGCAGATCAGCTTGTCACAGGCTCTGGGTTCCTCATTTAAAACATGCAACAAAGTCAGCTTTTGCTGTTTTCCTGAATGTAATATCCGTTTCCATTTCTCATTCCTGCTCTGGTACTGTACTGCACAGGCCCTGACTCTGTGCCAACACCACTCTTCCGGTGGTAAGATCAAATACGGATTAAGAAGATAAACCATCTTTCAAAAATGTAAGAAAAAAATTAATTTTTTACTTTTAAAATCTGTATTTACTTTCAGATGGATTCATGGTGTAGCCTCCAAAGGGATGGGCCTGCACAGATGGGGAGTTGCACAGGGTAGGCCTGCAAGTGTAAAGAAGAGAGCAAGAGGTAGAAACAGTGTAGAGAGCACTTCCACCCAGCATTGGTGACAGTGAAACCAAAGCATCTCTACAACACAGCTTGGGTATCGTAAGTGCAAGGATGTCAGCACTGTCAGGAGGTCCCTGTTGCACAGCTGGGCTTGATGAGCACAAGCTGTGCAGTGGAGTGACAAATCCAGCATGTGTGGAAGTGGAAAAAAAGCTCATGACCTGTGTGATAGCTCCATACCCATTCCTTAGCCTGGCTTTCAAAGGTGGCATTGGATTGCTCTCAACAACTGTGCTCCCATAGGACCATCTAGATGCCCCATGGCAGAGTGGAGACATTAAATACTTTGAAGAGTGGGATGGAATCAATTCCAGGACAAGATGCTCAGAGCAGGAGGCTACAGGGAGATTGGACACTACTTCCACTCTTTTTCTGCAGTTCAAATATACTAGTCAAAGGCAGAAAAGGGACCCAAAGCATAAAACTGTGTGAAGCTCAAGATCAGGGTCCACAAAGAAGGGCACACAGCAGCGAATGGGTCCAATGTTTGCCAGTGATCTGAGCACAGTGCTAGAAGAGCAACCAGGAGTTAGTTATCAGAGCAATGGATACCCCTGATACTGGCAACAAAAGGATTCAGCCTGAAAGCCGATGGGACCATTATTCATGTTAAGCTATTTCACAAACCATGGTGTTCCCAGAAAACCTGATACAGAGCAAAGCAGATAAGAAGGTGAAGAAGGTTTCCAGAGGTGATCCAAGAAAGCATGTGAAAAATGTCTGCATGAAAAAAAAGCACATGGGAAAGGGCACAGTTTGTAACATTACTGGGGCAAGAAAATACAATGGTAAAGTGACTTTTTGAGCTGCAAGCTTAAACTTTGCAAGCTACATACAATCTAAGAGGATATGTGCTGGCTGCAGATACACTCCCTCAAGCATTATCAGTTGCTTGCCAAAGGACCTCCTAAATGTCATGATCTGACAGACAAAGTCCTGTCAGCTCACAGACAAAATGCATCAGGATTCCCATGCAACTGCTGTCTATGAGATGCTGTAGAAAATGGCTGTAGCTAAGGGAGGCCAAGGCAGCATATTGCTAAGCTCTGTCAGGAAGGGCAGGCAAAGTCTCAGTGCGAGGTGGGTTTTGTTTGATGGCATAGTGACCGCATCACCAATGGAGAGCAATACTTTGCAGAGAGTACAAGGAAGCCAGATAGTGATTAAGATACCTCAGAAAAGAGCTGTCACTGAAAAACTCTTACCCTGATGCAGTGGAATCAGGGAAGACACTAAACTTTACTGCAGACGCCACATACGTACTGGCCAAGTCAGACCCATGTGAATGACTCAAGGAAGTTGTTCATCTGCAGCAATGTAGACACAGAAAGAAAATTAAATATTCCTTGCTGTCCTGAGCTGTCTGTGCTAACAGAAGCTACATCTAAACAGAATATTATGGACATCCTGCCTTTCTTCACTTAGTACATGCCGGAGAGGAAAACACCAGTTGGTGAAGTGAATCCAGACCATGATAAGTTCGTTTCATTCCAGAGGAAGAAATAGCTATGTCACTTTTAATTCCCAACCAAAATAAACCAAATATGTAAATAAAGCCTTTTCTGGTAGCTTCCAAGCATAGGTTCAACCTTTCTTACAAGAACTGCTCCATCTCATCATCCCTTTGTGATATATTGTGTATGCAGGAGACAAAGCTCCAGAAGGGCAAATTAATTCCATAATGCCTGTGGCATTATTGGTAAAGGAGACAAGATACGATTTCTGTGTCCTACTTAATAAAAAGGAAGTCATTTGTCTTCCTTAATTGAGATGTCCAGTTTCCTTTTCCAATCTATGTATCAATAGATGCTTACTGTCTCTAGAGATTCCAGATTTTACCTATTGTGGCAAGTTAAAGGAATAGTTTTGTGTTTTTATAGCTGTTTTTATAGAATGCTTAAGCATACCACATAAATTACTTCATAAACATCAAAATATCACAATGTAAACTTCATTAAGCTTTAGTAGAAGTTGTCAGCTAAATACATGATTAAGAAAATGGCAACCAACTTACTTCCTGGCTCTTGTGCCTTAGAATTTGGTTACTATAAATACATACAATTGCATGCATGGCCAAACATTGTACTTCAATATTTGTCCATAAAATGGATTTGAAATGCATGTAGGATGGTACAGCTTTTGTCAGAGGAAGTTATTATCTGTGATAAAAGCAATTGTTGACATTAGAAATACAAACTAGAGTATTCTGAGGGGAAATTTAATAAAAACAAAATAAATGTAGAAAGGAAAAGGGAGGTTAGCAGTATGGTAAAACAAAGCCAGATGTAGCAGTAAATATCTGCCCAGAGGCAAACCTGGACTGCTACCTATCAGAGTGGCAGCACAGCTGGTTTGTTTTTAACACTGGACATGGTGGGTAGGCAGACAACAGGCAAGTATGCACTCAAGCTGAGAAAAAGCCAGGCTAGCCTTACATTTCATTCTGACATGTATTATCTCAAAAACGAGAAGGGCCATTTTGTCAGGGAGCATTTGGGGATTGGTTTTGTGTTTAGAACAAATGCTACTACCTACATTTCATCTTAGCAACTATCTCAGTTGCACAGGTGAGTAAGAAAGCAAGAGAGCCAGAAGCACTGAGTCAGTGTGAGCTTCTCTCCAAGGCCACAGGAGATGCACCAAAGCTGTGCAACCTCTACTCCTGGACCACCTCTGCCTGTGCAGGGCTGGAGTCTTTCCCACGTAAAGTGTCCTTTTCTCCCTCCTCCCCTAGAACGCAGCACATGCACAATAACAACAAAACAGAACAAAAGGAAAAAAAAAAAAGCTTTGAAAACTGTAGAACTGCATCCAGCTCAAGCATACTTCCTCAGGATGAGCAGGTTTAAGGGCAAAGAGTGCTAAGAGCGTTTCCTTGGTGAAACTCACACTGAGAGTGAGTGACTACACTTGGAAAAAACAGAAACTTTGAATAAATTAACTGTACTGTATAATTATTTTTTCAATTGAAAATGTCATGAAGAGGATGTTACAGCAGCCTACAGACTCAGAACAAGCTGGGTCACATTACTATCTTCTGGCTTTTTTGTTTTCTTATTTGGTCTTGTATGCTGAAGTTATATCACTCCATAGTAACAACTACTGAGTGAGAAGGGGATTTACAGCACTTTTTTCTAGTTCTTAAAGTTTTTTCGTCACTTAGCTGCCATTTCAGAGTTAAAGAAGAAGTAACTACACATTTTGGACCGACCTAGTTGTTTTCCCCCTTTCTCAAAGGAAGTTTTTTCAGAGACAAATGTGACAGAAAGTATGTTTTGTTGTGGGAGGGACACTGCTTATTATCCGAGAGGTACATCTGAACTGAATTATCATGCTCTGAAGTTTGGACTGATTTTTTAGTTAACAAACTGTTTTACCACGTTGCTTTAACTATTGGAGAAATGAGTTGTCTGTCAGTGTTTCTCAGTGATCATCAGCCTCAGTGCAAACAGAGCTGGGTAGAGGGGCACCAGAGCCTACAAGTGGGTGTCCACACTTCTGAAATCAAAGTGGGGAGGAATTCTTGTTCAAAACTGCTACCCACAAAGAACAAACATGTTAACCTCCGTAGAGGATTCTATTCCTGTGCACACAACTGTATGCTGCCCCTGGAGCTCTCTCTGCAACCGGAGTTGCCAGGTTCAAGATTTAAACCACATTTTCACCAGATCCATGTGGAAATCCCTAGCCTGGTCACAAAGGCATAAAATGGGGGTGCACTGGGAAGTCACAGACAGGCATAGCCCTAACGTGGGTCAGGGGGCTGTGCTACAGCACAGGTGTGCCCCTGCCACACAGAGACCTGGCTGGTCATGGCTAACAGGGACTGAACACACAGGGAAGACCTGGCTGGGACAGGGGTGAAGGGTGGGAGTGGAGGGCACCGAAGAAACTCAAGGTGGCTGCAGGAAAAGGGGACCACACACATTCACAATAATAACTTGGGAGACACTGCTCTTCTCAGCATGATTTTCATCCTATGTAATTGGTGTCAGGAGCAAGGCACCATCTGCCAGGGGTGGGTGGGGAGGTGGGATGTAAAGGCACAGACATGGGGCAGATGTAGCACCTTCCCTGGTGCTAACCAAATGCTCAGTGACAGGGAAAGGAAAGAGCAGCAGCGAGATGGAGATGTGTGTGACCATGGCATTGGCACCCATGTACTGGCACCCAGAGAATGGACAAGGAGGCATTTGGTGGCACCATGCATAGCTTGACTGCAGCAAACTGCATCCAATGTGAGCCCTGAAACCCCATTCCAGGAACATTTTGAGTCAGAACCAAAAGGCTTTTCCAGCTCTCTATAAGTTCCGTTTCTCACAGTGATGAAATCCTTCCTGGCTCCCTGAGCTTTCATGTGGCAGCAGGATTGGGCTTCTGAGCCACAGCCAAAACATCTGAGTGCACAGAAAAGAAGAAGGTAGCTGGAAAGTAAAGGCAGAAGTAAATTTATGGTGATACTTTCCCTCATAAGGAATCAGGACAACCTATTTGCTCCATAAATCTTTGTTGCTTAAAGTATTGAGCAACTTACCTTGTACCAAAGAGAAAATTTACCAGAAAAAACAATGAAGCGACCTTCCAGACTGGTGCAACTAGCTCTTCTGGAGAGGACTGCCCCAGCAGAGGCACGTAGCACTCTCACCTTTTCCACTCTGATTTCTGTGCGTAGGCAGTTTTGTGCATTATATTCCCAGATCTGATCCCAGGATTGAGATCTAGAGAGTCCAGAGATACTAGAAACTTCTCTACAGGAAATATGCTGTTGGAGCTGTTTGCCATCATATCACTGGGAGCTGAAATGAAGCTCCTTGCCAACAGAGCAACCCACCAGATGGACCCGGCACTCACCCTTGTCTGGTTGGCTGACAGGGTCACTCACCGAAGAAGCTGAGAAGTTATCTCATGACTTGTGAATGCTGCCCTTTACAAAATCCATTGAGACCTTAAATTATATGCTGTGGAGAGTCAAGGTCATAAATAAAAAGGAGGGCTCCTCAGATACTGGCATTCCAGTAAGCTTACAAATATGCCTCACTTGGGGACGTATTGCATTACAATTTCAGACTTGCCAAATTATTTTCTGTCCTGTTTATTACCAGCAGCTTTATATCAGACTCTTATTTTAAGTTCTTAATTTGTGCAATTTTTTTTCTACCTCAAAAAATATTATTTTCTTTAGTCCCTTCATCTCAATTCTCTTACCGCACAAGAATCAGAATTAGCCAAGGACATCAGGAAGAACCCTGACACACCCTGACATTTCCCCAGCTGCCCAGCTGAGGAATCACTAATACTGCAGCCTCACAATCAGCCCCATAGCAAGAGATTCACCTTCACTGGCACGGTCCAGCCTCAGGCTCATGCTTCAGAGGTCAACTTTCAGCCCCAGGAAAGCACTGGCCAAACAAATGAGAAGTTTTACATCAAGGAATTACAAGAATTAGGGAAGCACACCAAGTATAGCGAAACAGATGCCTTCTGATGGCACGTGTAGAAAGGTTTGAGTTATCCAGCACAAATAGGCCAATCCAGTTCAGTCAAAGTGCTCTGAGGTCCTGCTCAGGATTTCAGGCATGTGTTATGAGGAGCAGCTGCTGCTCCAAGACACATGTTTCTGTCTGGGCAGGATCAAGTCCTTAGAGTTTCGGTGCATGTTTCAAAGAAATCAGTCTCAGCCTAAGGTATCCAGGTTGGCAGTTCTAAATATTTATTCGTTAAAGAAAGTTCTTGTTTGCTCCTGGTGCAGCTTCATAGCCTTCTAAAGACTCACAAACAAGGGAAATGTATGGGCAGAGAAGAGGGGGAGGAATTTCTTCCCTTTCCTTATAAGTTGAAAACAATTACAAAACCAGCTTGCCTTGTGGAAAATAAACTTGTCCAGTTTTGTATACATGTGTTTACTGTACAAACTTTCAGTGACTCAGATGTGAAAGGTACCTCAGGTTTGTTATGTGTTTTGTTTAGTTTTCTAACTATTCCTGAGAAAACACGGGCCATAGTTCAGGCTGATGTCTATACCATCCAGTAGATTGCAGGGGATGCACAATAAAACCCCGATCCTGTGAGTGTTTGTGCATGCATGAATAGACCTGCATTCACTGGGCTTTTTCATGCATGTAATCATCTGCAGGATCAGGGCCTCAGGCACAGCACAGAATTTGTGTTCCTACATTTACTTGGGGCTGGAATTTGTTGCATTATTTTGACATAAACTGTTCATCTCATTTCAGAACTCACTGCTGCATTCACACCAGTATTCCCAACTGGGCAGGACTGATTTTAAGCAAGCTCAAAGAGACTACTGATCTCCTTTTCCTTTCCTCTCTGCATTGATCTCCGTCACATCCAATGTGCCTCCTTTTTAATCATCTTGCTTTTCCCGCAGCTCTCTGATTAGGTCACATTTCAATTTGTGCCCGCAGAGTTGCTCCCATGTTAGTGGTTGGCAACATTACAAACACAGTTTCTTGGCATTCCTGATTGAACCGAATCAAAGACCCCCAGGTAACTACAGATACTTGGAAATTTTTCATGGGTTTGAGATATTTCTGCTTCCTTGTGATGCATAAAGAAGAGCTACGATGTGGCTGATAAAGGGCATTTGATTTTTTTAGAACTACTGGGAACAACTTGTCTCTCATTTTGCTTGCCCAGAAAAATTTATTGTGACTTCAGATGCCTTAATTGAAGGCCTGAGGGTGCTGATCTTCAGCAGCAGTCCCATCTATTCCTCATATCCATCAATCATTGAGGTTAAATAGCGTGCAGCACTAAAAAAAATCTCAGTATTTGGTAGTCCACAGTCCCTTGGATCATGTAGTTTCTTTCATTCATTCAGTATCTCGCAGGGGGTATGGAGAAAGGAGCCTTCTGAATCTACCTGCTGTTGGTCTGGGAAGTTGGGATGGACCCCAGAAACCACAGGTGAGCAGCACCAGGCAGTTCGGGGTTTAAGCCTTGACTTGGACTGCAATTGCATTTTTGGGCTTCTGACGCTTTTTCTTCTGTTTGTGATGAGAATCCCCCTTGGTGAAATAAATTCTCACCTCAAGGTAGATCATGGTCATTTGAGTGAGGCTGGCAAAGACAGGGTGTTTATCTGGAGATGGCAAAGCCAAATGGAGCAGGGAAGACATGCCCCAGGAGCAGTGATTTGGACCTCCAGATGTCAGAGGGAATCATAGACCCATTTAGGTTGGAAAAGATCTTGAGATTCATTGAGTCCAGCCATTAACCCAGAACTGCCCATTCTACCCCTAAACCACTTCCTGAAGTGCCGGCATCTACAGGACTTTTAAATACCTCCAGGGATACCATTTCCATGGAGAACCTGTTCCAGTGTTTGACAACCCTTCCAGTGAAGATTTTTTCTCCTAATATCTAATCTAAACCTCCCCTGGTGCAACTTGAGGTCATTTAGTCTGGTCCTATCACTTGTTACCTGAGAGAAGAAACAGACCCACCTCACTACAACCTCCTTTCAGGTAGTTGTAGAGAGCAATAAGATTTTCCCTGAGCCTCCTTTTCTGAAGACAAAACACCTCCAGTTTCCTCAGCCACTCCTCATCAGAATTGTGATCCAACCATTCACCAGATTCATTGTCTTTCTTTGGACACAGGAAGAAACACATGGGAGATTCTTTGCATCCTAATAGGGCCAGTAGGGAAATTACTAATGCCAAAACCTGGGATATGGAGAGGGGATCTCTCCAAAAGGCGAAAGGTTATGTTTGAACCCCCATTCAATGCCAGGCACAGGAAATGCAGAGATAGCCAACATCTCCAGGCAAATGCCCAAACAACCCTTCTCCTGCACACAAACATTTCAGTTACTTGTCTGTTTGTGAACAGAAATACATGAAAACTACAATCCAGTTTCACAGGCTCTTGGTAGCATGCTGTTTATTGTTCCCAGAGGAACAATAAGGATTCTTAAAAGCAGATGGGCTCACACGCTCTGGTGATTTGCTGTAGAAGCAAAACAATGGGCCAGATTTTTTAAAAATAGAAAATACATCCATTGCACAAGTAAATCCCACTCTCTTCTAAGCACAAAGTGGGACAAGATGGACAATGTTGTGCAGCACTTTTGCAGATGCAGCTGAGTAAAGGTTTTCCTGACACAGTGAACACAGAAAAATTGAACAAGAACAAGGGCTTAAAATTTAATATAAGCACAGGATTACAGAATGTTTGAGGTTGGACGGGACCTCTGGAGGTCATGTGGTCCAAAACCCTTGCTCAAACAGGGCCAGCTGCCCAAGACTGTGTCTCCAAGGCTGAAGACTCCATCACCTCCCTGGGCAACCTCTACTGGTACTAGGTCATCCTTACAGTGAAAAATTGCTTCCTGATGTTCAGAGGGAGCCTCTGGAGTTTCTGTCAGAGCCCATTCCCTCTGAACTTGTCACTGAGCACCACTGAAAGGAGTCTGGCTCCATCTTCTTTGCACCCTCCCTTCAGGTGTTTAAACATGTTAATAAGATTACACACACACACACCCCTTCAGTTATCGCCAGATTAAACAGTCCCAGGTCCCACATCCTTTCCTCAGAGACT
The DNA here is from genome assembly GCA_013399195.1 of Dicrurus megarhynchus. Classification (NCBI taxonomy): domain Eukaryota; kingdom Metazoa; phylum Chordata; class Aves; order Passeriformes; family Dicruridae; genus Dicrurus; species Dicrurus megarhynchus. The sequence continues at coordinate 613,455 of VXAD01012653.1, read as the reverse complement.
AAATGCTCTGGTCCCTTAATCACCTTTGTGGCCTTTCACTGAACTCTCCCCAGTGTGTCTTGTACTGAGGAACACAGAACTAGACACAGCACTCCAGATGTGGACTCACCAGTGCAGAATAGAGTGGAAGGATCACCCCCTCGACCTGCTGACAATGCTTTGTCTCCTGCAGATCAGGACACCATTGGCCTGTTCTGCTGCAAAGGCACATTGCTCACTCAGATTCAGCTTGGTATCTGCCAGGACCACCAGGTCCTTTCCTGCCAAGCTGCTTTCCAGTGAGGTGACCCTCAGCATACCCTGGCCCCTGGGATTGTTTCTCCCCAAGTGAGGGATTTAGTGTTTATCCATGTGGAATTTCATGAGGTTTCTTTCAGCACATTTCTCCGGTCTGTTGTGGTCCCTCTGGATGGCAGCACCACCCTCTGCAATATCAACCACTCCTCCCAGGTCTGTGTCATCAGCAAATTTGCTGAGGGTGCACTCTGCCCCATCATCCAGATCATCAGAGAAAATGTGAAACAGGACCACATTCAGTGTTGTCTCCTGGGGTAAAGTGCCAGTTACTGGCCTCTAACTGGGCTTTATGCCACTGATCACCCTCTGGGCCCAGCCAGTTTTCAGTCCAGCTTGTCCACTCATTCAGCCCATACATCAACAGGGCAAAGGCCCTGAAGCCCAGGTAGACAGCATACATTGTTCTCCTCTCATTTACCAGGCCAGTCATTTCATTGTAGAAGTTATTAAAGTTGGTCAAACATGACTTCCCCTTGAAGCCATGCTGACTGCTTCTGATGATTTTCTTCTCCCAAATGTGCCTGGAAATGGTTCCCAGGATTAGCTGCTCCACTACCTTCCCAGGGATTGCGGAGAAGCTGACTAGCCTGCTGTTCTCTGGGTCCTTCTTGCCATATTCTTGAAGATAGTAATGACATTTGCTTTCCTCCAGTCTTTGAGTATTTCTCCAGTTGCCATGATCAAGGATTATCAAGAGTAGCCTTGCAATGACATTTGCCAGTTTCCTCAGCTTTTGTGGGTGCCATCTGAGGCAAGAAGGCACTCAGTACTTCAGCCTTTTCCATATCCTGTGTAACCAGGTCCCCCACCTCATTCAGCAATGGGGCCACCTTTTCTGTTGGCTACCTCGTGTCACCTACGTACCTAAAGAAGCCCTTCTTGTTTTTTAGCATTCCTGGCCAGATTCAATTCCATTTGGACTTTGGCTTTCCTAACTTCATTCCTCAATGTTCAATGTCGCTGCATCCTCCCGGGTTACCCATTCTAGCTTCCTTTGTAATGCAGCAAAAGAACAGTGCAATAAAGGATAATCCCTTTACTCCACGGAATAGTCACTGTTAAAAATTAACTTGAATAAACTCAAGTCTTTACCAAGACTGAGAAAATATAAGATCTGTGAAGAATTGTTATAAGCACAGCACCCACGTTACTTCTTCATACATCTAGAGAAGGCTGAAAGAGAACATCAGGTGGCCCAACCCAACCTCCTGTAGGTCAGCATTACACCTGAACTGAAACCGGTGTATATGCATATACACACATCAAACACATGTATATACACATCAAACTCCATAACTGAAACCAACCTATATAATATAAATATCAGGTATTATATACCATGTATAATAAGGCTTCTCTTTAAAAGCTAGTGGGCCCTTTGCTTTGATGAGTTAACATATTTCAGAGGGTGTGTATCTGATTCATGATTAAAGCTTATGTATTTCCAGCACCAGAAGAAATTAAACTAATTTGCTGATCCTGTAGGTAGTCTGGTGTTAAAAAGGACTGTTGTTTCTTTTTACACGGTAAACTCAGTAACCAGAGGTAGAGGGGAATTAACCCACATCAAAAAAAAGAACCAATTTTCCTAAATGACATTTTGTAGTGTGAAAGAAATACTTTAAAGAAACTAATGAAGTCTAAATATTGCGTCATAATTTGTCCTATTAATGTTGGTATCATTACTTTAAAATACATGTTACTATAGATATTATATTTTTTAGACATCTAAAGTAGGGTAAAAGGAGAGTGCCATAAAAAACAGACAGGTTTATGTCAGGGAGTATTTTCAGCTGCAAAACTTCCTTGTGTAAACCCTGGGTTTACAATTATATATTATACATGTAGTGCAAGTTCTGTTTGAAGCTGACCAAAACTTTCAAGAAAACTAATATACTCACTTTGATTTTCATGAAATTCAGAACATAGAAGATCAAATATGCTCAATAACTGATGCTAAATGTCAATGACATACCAGCAGAAAGGAATTTTTTTCCACATTAATGTGGTATGAGCGGAATGTATTGGGAATAAAGTCATTGCCCACAACAAGCCCTTTTCTCAAGAGCATGTCTCTCCTAACAAATGCTGAAAGTGGGCAGTATAAGGGGCCCCTCTTCCCATTTCCATGCTTTGCTGTGCAATCTGTACAGTTACCATTTTTGGGGCATTTTCAACTCTGAATTTAAGACTCTAAATCCCAACTCTTCCCTAAAAGCAAACCCTAAAGGGTTCAGTTTAGAGGGTGCACAGCTCTCAGCAAGACTGGGAGAGGAATCATAAGTGTCTCCAAAATATGTAAATGTGCCATTTCATTCTACCCATGAACCTGTAACCTAGGTCCTGCCCTCCTTCTCCCTCCAGCCCATGCAGCATACATCCAAGAGACCTTATCCCACATCGCCCTGCCCCAAATCCCACCCCTTTGCCACTATTACCTTCACCACCCCTGTATTCCATGCCCCACAAGTCCCCCCTGGTGCACTTCACCCTCCTCCTGCACATTGTCTCCTTTCCACATCAAGTGGCACCACAGCACAAGTCAGGCACCATGATTTGTACAACCCATGTTCTATGGATGTAGCACTTTTAACTTTTTAGAAGCATAGACTGTATTTGACTCCAGTTTCTCCTTCAGACTGATCCTGGTATCCAGGCTCAGGTACCTACAGCTTCTCAAATGTGTGAGAAAGGCCATTTTCCAAAGGGCTGCACCAACATGCTGCCTGCCCCCGCTCTGTGCCAGTGCAGAACACCTTCACTGTGTGTGTGGGTGAAGTGAAGAGTCAAGAGGAGGTTGAAGAAAGGTTCCTGTTGAATTCCACAAGTTAGTATCCTCTCAGTACCTTGTCTAAGCTAGAAAGTCTGTCATAGATGACGAATGTGCTGGTGTAAAGGGCACATGCTTGCATTAGTGGTAACTAACTTATGCCATGCTTTTCAAATGCAGTTGGTGATTTTGCATGTTGCAGTTCCTATTTGCCATTGCTTTGGAAGCCTGCTTTGAAAAAAGAGAGGTGCAGCCTCTCTGAAAAATTAGACTGACACCAAAATGAGTGGTTCCAAGCAGGTTTTTTAGGATTTTTGCCTGGCTTTTATAATCTTCAAAGACATCCTGGGCGCCTGTGAAAAAAAGCTGGAGTGGCCCTTCATAGCTAAGATGCATCACTCAGCCCTGCCAGTGCTCACGTTACGAGCAGCAGCAGCAGGTCAGCGAAGTGACCTTGAGCACGGATACACCAGTGAAGTTTCCAAAACCATGAGCAGGAGAAACCTGCAGTCTCCTGCATATGCATTAATGAAACCAAAAGCACAACACCAGTCACCTCCCATGGGAATTTCACCTATTTGCACAGACTTTTAGGTCATCTCACTTACAAAGGCACGCATCTGACCATGGGGAACAAAATAAGCAGCCAGTTTTCAAAGAGAACAATTGCAAGTAAAACTTGTTAGCCAGGGTGATGATTTCTCATCCACTTAGAGTATTTTTGACAAGAGGAAAAGGCCCATCTTCCCCCTAGTGCTGCCTCCTTAGAAATCTGCCCTGGCAGTTACAACCTGCCTCTCAAACACTCGGTGTTTTGAATCCAAGCAAAAGCTTTGGCAGCTGTAAACTTAGCACGGTCTCATTTTAAATGATGAGAGGAAACAGGCTGACAGTGAGCTGATTAGAAAGCTCTTAGAGCTCTCTCAGCTGAGTGGGGAAAACAGGACAACTTTCTTCATGTGTTGCCAGAGAGGGACAGAGGGGCTGCCAGAGCCTGGCTTGCTGTCCTCACAAGATCGTGAGGATGTGGGAAAAGTCTGTTTCAGGGAGGCTGAGCTGCCCTCGCCAGCCTGCCCCTTCCTGACAGCCTCTGCTCTGAAGATAACGAGGGAGGAAATAACAAAACACTGTGGTAGAGACTAGATGAATTTGCAGAGACAACTGCAAGCTGTTTCCTGGCCCCAGCCTTATCTGGAGTCCCAGAAAATAACCCTTTCTCTGTGGCCAGTAAATAACCCATTATGATTGGGGTGAAGTATCTGGTTAAATTTCTGCTGCTGAGGATAGCAGGATGTGCTTTCCACACAGAGCAGGACCAACTGTATTTGTAGCCATGCTTTGGAGCAGAAAGGGAAGGCTCTGCACAATTCTCTCCCCAGGGCCATGTGGGTTAAGTCAATGTTGTTTAAGTACATTGTAAAAAAATGAAGACACAGAGACAGGATGGGAAGAAAAGGTTAAAAGAATGCAGTCGAAAAGCAATGCAGAGGTTACTGAATGGATAAAGCAGCAAGCATCAAAAATAATTCAGCCAAAAAATAAAAATAAATACAGAAGGAAATTACTTCATCACAGCCCACACTGTGTTATCAGTATGAAAGCTCTGAGAGCTGCTTTTCTTTTCAAAATGGCAGCTGACATCTGATCTAAACATAAGGTCATGAGGACAGGGAGAGGACAGGAGGGAGGCTCAGGAAGGGGATGGACAGAAGATGCACCAGACCAGCAAGGGTTTAATGCCACAGGCAAGCACAGGCAACATAAACCACAAGGACAGGCAGCCCTTTTTAGCACTCTGCCGTGAGCTCCTAACATCTATCTGAGCTGAAGAAGATGTATTCTAGCTCAGATGTCATCTCTGACCTGTTGTCCAGCAGTGCCTCTGCGTATTGCGTGTCAAACTTCAGGGCCCAGCCCCTACGTTTCACCAGAAAGCCGCCACTTGCTGTTCTGCACCAACAGCCCCACCACAGGACGTGGGCAGCAGTTCCCCATGACAGTTCCCTAAGGCTGTGTTCGCACAAGAAGGTCAGCAGATGCTTGGTTCCCACTAAAAATTTCACACAGTTTGGGTTGTTTTTTCATTTTCATTACAATTTTTATCTAGCTGTAAGAATACAGCGAAGCTTGTGTGGATGTCCACAACATTACATCCATACCTGGCTTAAAGGACCACCTCTAGGGGTATCTGCAAATTTACTAGCTACAGCTCCACTCTACCTCTGCAAGAAAATTACCTCTGTGAAGCAATCAAATTTTTGCTGGTCCCCTGAGCAGACAAGAAGGCAATTTACACTGCAGTTCATTCCTGTTACCTTCAGAAAGAAAAAAAACTAAGAAAAAAAAGAGAAGGAAGAAACAAACCACAGCTCAGTGAGGCAAAATGCAGTTCAGCCATATGGTGGTACCTATAAAACCAACCATCTTAGATGTAAATTTGGTTTGGGGTTGAGAATTTTTTCCTTTATAGTAAAATAACTGGGAATAATAGTCATAAATTCTTTCATTGAATTTCCTGGGGTCTGAAAGACATCTGGGAGGGTTGCAAGAGGAGTACCATGTGCCTTAGCTGCGCTTGAAGCAGCCCTGATTTATGGCTCCATCTGTAACTGCTGCAGTTTGTCCGAAGCCGACACTGGAACCATCCCTGGAGTTGAGCGACGCTGATGTTACAGCGCAGCAGCCAAACTCCATGCTGGGACAGGCCGAGGTCTGCTTTACCTTTCCCTTCCTTTGAACGAGCCCACTTTAACATTCCCTGACTCTGGGAGCAGCCCCAGTGGGATGCCAGCCCCAATCCCCACTGTCACCTCCATGGGACACGACCAGCAGCTCGGTCACACTCGGGAGTAAAGGTGCTGCTACCAGAGCAGTGCGCTGCCCTTTCCAGGACAAGAAGCACCACCAATCCCTGCTGCAAACTGTGACAGAGAGGGAGAGCAAAGAGGACACAGCAACACAGCTGTGCCTTTTAGCAGTGATGTGCTTTCTTATCCCTTCTCCTAATTTGGCTCTTTCTATGTTGCAGCCTTATGATGCTAGCAGAGAAACATTATCATAGTTTTGTTGAAAAAACAGTCCTGTATCAAGCAGGGATCCTTGAAAAATTGAAGAAGGGGAGAAGGATTCATTGGCACAGACGGACACATTTTTGCAGAGGCAGATGACCTGCTCTCCACAAAGTGTCCAGAGCTTTCGCAGTATTCTGAGTCAGCCTACATGCCTCCAGCTGACTTCCCATAAAAGTGCTGAAGGGTCTTTGATCTCAGAATACATGTCCTTATGAGAAGGGGAGGGGTAAAATCACAGGGGTCGGGCAAACACTTGACAGTAGTTACTGCAACTCCTCAGACCCCAGCCAGCCTTTGTGGTCCGTGCCAGAGATTGCGGATTTGGTTTGATCAGTCATGAGTTGAAAAGGCAGAGCAGAGCTGCTCAGGTCAAATCAGATGCTTAACTCTGCTTGCCTTAGTGATGGGTGGGGAAGTTCAGTAAAAATTAGGATGATAAGAAAGAACAGCAAAAAAAAAAAAAAAGACTAATAGGAAATGACATACTGAAAGCATCAACCTCCCTGCAACACGTCATCTGAGCTTGGATATCAGTTAATGGTTCAGTCAGTTTCCCAACTCAGCCTCCTCAAATTCTCCAGAAGTGGCAAAAAATTTAGAAGCTAAGTGTTTCCTTGGAACACACTACATCCCCAACTCTGTAGCCAACACATATAGCACAGATTTTGCATGTTACAATCTATTATTTTTCCTGATGCTAGAACAGAGCTCTGACCCTGTAGGGGATAAAACTAGTCCAAAGGATAGTGGCTTAAATGGCATTAAAAATAAAATATGTTCAGATAGATATTCTTTACTTATGTCTCTGACAGAAATTCCTCTGTGAGAAAAGAATTTCGGTCTGTAACAGAGCAGTCAGACCTTTACTGGTTCCTGTCTTCTCACTGACTCAATGCTTATGGAGTATGCATATAATGGTTTTTCCCCTGAGAAATCAAATTTATCCTAAAATGCCATGGAATTAAAGGGACGGACTCCCCTCCTGCTTACCTCTGCCAGAACACCCCTCATGTTAATAGCTTTCTACAGCAAAAGTTAAACAAACTATCCACTATCATCCTGACTGTATGAAAGAGAAAGAGCTCTTATGTGCATTGGGTTTTGTTGCTTTCTAAAGCACTGCAGTTATTCTGGAAAAAGAAATCAGCCATTGAGAATCTAAGCTAAGGCCTGAATAAATAATTCGAGGCTGATATAAAGGCAGGGCATGTAAACTGAGAAATGTATAGCTGAAAAAGCAGTGGTTTGGTTCCCCTCCACCAACCCACCTCTTGGGAAGGGATTCATGCCAAAATACTGACACCAGGTACTTAGGAGCAAAAGGAGCATGCTGCAAATGGAAACCTGTAGGCAGCAGATAGTGCACAGTAGACTTTATTGTCTATTAGCTAGGAGCCAGAAGAACAAAATGTATAAACAGAAACAATAACCTGGTGATGGGCAACACCCCAGAAGTTCAGTCTACAGACAATATCCCAGGTTATCTGAAAAATCTTCCCCAGACCTGCAGTGATAATATCTTCTGAGTAAACATTTCTAGTAAACACAGACCTTCCTGGGCCAGACTCTGCAGAAGCCCTGCCAAGGAGGCCATTCCTGTGTGTCTCAATGCATCTCCTTCCATGAAGACTGAGGTCCAGGGACTGATGTTCAGCTCTCTATAGAGCCCACCTCATGGGAAGATGATTGACTGTGTGACTAACTGGTTGGTCAGATGAATATGGAAGACAGGGAAATGATAGTGAATCCCAGTAAACAGATTAATTTGCAGAAAGGACAAGTAACTGTTGACCCCTATGCTTGAAAGAAGAAAATAAGTGGAAATCTGGAGCAGCTGGGGGCTGTGATGGAGAGGGTGCAACTGAAAATTGCTAAAGATTTTATTCCCAGGTGTCTCTGTTTTATGTGTCCCCGTGTTGTGAGTGTGGAAATCCTGGGACTATTTGCATGGCAGGAGGAAGAAGAGGCAAATAGAAAGCTGCCATGTTTACTGGGAGGTGTATTTCAAGACCGGTTCGTCAAATATGCTTTGCATATACATTTAGCCACAGAAAAAAGGAAGTAATTAATTCACCAATTCCTGTAGCGAAAATTACTTCAAGATTTATTCCATGCCCATGTGCCAAGCACACTCCTGATACAAGCCCTACAGTTACACACCCATACACATTCATGGACACACGTGCCCCCACACACGGAGGCATCCCATCAGTGGCACTAAATAACTTACAAAAATCGTTAGTTATGTTTTATCTGGAACGAAAACTAAATCTGGATGTGAAAAGACAATCAAAAAAGCCATAATGTTGAGACTCCAAAAATAGGAAACATCTGTCTGGGGAGGCAGCACGGCCTGCCCTGACACTGAGCCATGGTGCAAGGAGGTGTGTGCCCAAACCGTGATTCTCTGCAGAGGGATGGGGACACGTGACTTTTTATTTCCTCACACTTACCACCCTGGAATACTATACAGGCATGACTATTTGTACAGTGCTATGCGTACTCCACCAGAACTATCACGCCCAACAGAAACAGAAAGACAGCTGAAAATGAGAAGGCTCAAGGTAATTATTTGGGAGCTCCAAGAATAAAATCATTATTCAGAGTGGGAAGCGGTTATGGTGTTTGTCATGACACATTTGAGCTGGTGGAGCTGGGGCTTCCAGGTAGGCTTCAAAGAAATCTGGTCAACAATCAATGAATCTTCAGTTTGTCACAGACAATGGGAGAAATTATTCATCTGAAATCCATAAGGTTTGGAAGGGCCTCAGCTGAAACTAAGGCTTGTCAGAGTCTATTTTCCAGAGGTTCAAAGAACATCAAACAAACAAACAAACAAAACTCATACAGCATAAGCAAAGGAACAAGAACATGATAGAGAGCAGAGAGGGGAAAGCTTGTGCTGAAGGACAGGGGCAAGTTGTGTTTTTGGCTGTATGTTTCGTTGTAGAAAGCAAACATAGCATAATGGACACACTAGTGCTCCAAAAACCACATCTCAGAGATACTATTAGCTCAGGACGTTCACAGCATATATAAGCTGAAAAAGACAAATATATACTTTGTGTAATCACAGTCCAAGTAAAGACTGCAGAGACCATTACCACACCAGAAGGATAACCCAGCCAACCACAGTCTCATAGGTTATAAAATACTGCATTCAAGAAAGTCAAATATGCTCCACAGAGCTCTTGAAATGACAGAAATGGCAGGAAAGCAAAAGCATTTCTGAACTGAAGGGACAAACCGTGCCTCACCAGTCATACAGCACAGTGTGAGCTATGCATAATTATCTGAGGACAGAGACATAAAGAACAAGAAAATAATTCTCTTTAAAGCCAATAATTGTTTCCTATGGTTTCACAAAGCTGTGCTGAATAAAATGCATTTGTTATATTGTGACCGTGGGTCACAGAAACCACAGTAAGGAAGGAAAATGCAGGAAGATTATATGTTGCAAGGAGACATAGCTGCATTAAAGATGAACATAAAAAGCAAAACTGAATAGAGATCTAGAATTTCTAAATTACCCTTGGCCCAAATATCTGGCTTACCACTGAAATAGTATAATTATAAACCTGGCATAAAAAACAGGACATGGATCTAGTTACTAATTTCTTACTAGCAATAGCAGCAAAACAGTTTCTGCCAGTAGCGGGTCTCTTGACAAAAACCTTGTGTCTTCTACATGATATGACTTATAGGGAAAACTGGTTTTAATCAGGCAAATCTATAAATGGTATGCAGTTGTGGTTGGTCCTCTCAGATGTCAAAAGGAACAGAGGAGAAAGTGGGGGAAAGGGAGGGGGGATATTCACTGTAAATTCTAGTTTAACACTTCACTTTCTCTGAAACACACACTGGAATTTTGTAGGTTTAGGAGGCTGCCTTTGTCGTGCAGGCCAGTGATGGCATGAGTCTCACCTCAAAAGCTAGGTGAAAAAAATAGATTAAATAAAAACCCAGCCTCTTCCTAGTGGTATTGTTTTAGCTCCTGTGCTCCACTTCAGCTTTGACTGCAAATACAGGGGGCTTTTCATTGCTGCAGTCCTGAACTCAGTCACTCTAATCTCTTGTTTTCTAGCACACACTTAAGCCTAAGCACATGAGCTACACCACTGAAGTCAATGGCACTGCTCCGGTGCCAAGAACTTAGGCATGTGTTCAGGTGTCTCACTGAGCTTGTCCAAAGAGCTTGGACAGAAAGTAATTCTAAGTAGTTTTCTTTCTCTGTGGTAGGTGTCCATGAAACAGCAATCAGTGGAGTGGTGTCAGTGAAATAACAACATTTAAATGTCTTACACCGTATCATAGCCCATACATAGTGTAAGGCTGTGTGGAGATTTTTGTCTACTCTTTTTACTAGTGAAAATTTGTCTTCAACAAAACTGGACTTTTTTTGCCATGTTTCTGCTTTTTACTGAGGTGTTTGAGCCTTTGACAAAAACCTGAACTCCTGAAAGTCTAATAGCTTAGCTGCACTGAAAAATGCAGAGTTTATGGTTAAGAAAAGCTTTTAATCTTCTAATGGAAAGACAAAATTTTGTGTAGAGCCAAATCCAAGTCATTCAGCTATTGAGCTGAATGCATTTTCTCAGGCAACACATGGCAATTAAATTAATATTAGGCATAGCCCCTTTCACACCAACCATCTAAGTTCTAACCCCAGTTTTGCAAACCTGTGATCTATACTTGGTATTTAAAATGTTGTTTATTTATGTGTGTGTGCATATTGTGTACATGAAATTCCCTGTTACTTTGCCTTGAGTATGCTGAGGGCCTTCCAATGCCCAAGAGCTGCCAGGGTACTTGAGCATTTATGACCTGTGAATCAGAGTGGGTCTGAAGGTCATCAAAGGCTGGGTGAGGAAGCGGGTTCATGCGACAGCCAGTTTACCATGGTTGATTCCTGTGCTGCAAAGTATTTTGAAACCTCCCCATTAACTCTTTTTCTCTGCAGAGGGCCTACAAGGGTGGTGAAATCCATGAGGAGCAGCTGTGTTAGAGTGCGGGCACAGGCAGCACTTGTCCCTTCAGCTTTTCCAGATGGTGTTCTGAGTAATGTCACAACACTGGTGCAATGTTGAAAAAAAGGTCACCAAGGCTGACAAATAATGATTTTCAAAAGCAAACAAAACTCATGAGTTAAAGAAATGCTTTTGCTCTTAAAAAAGTCCACATGCACCTCCCCAGCCAGGCAATAAAAGGGGTCATTGAACTGTGCTATGCTGGATGATGTTATCTTGCCAGGCTCATGGACAAAGGTGATCCGGGAGTTCCTCCTCCCTCCTGCAGGGAGCAAAAACAGACACAACAGCATTGCAGAAGTTTAACAATGATCATCCCACTCTGGATAGAGTTTTAATTTTCTCAGAACAGATTTATTAGTTCCTTCCAGGTATTATTAGCAGAACCTTGCCACAGTGGTGTCCATGTGCCTCCAGCCTGGGACTGTCCTTTTATGCTGCACCAAGGCCACAGCCCACTCCATATCATCCTTTCTTCCAAAAGCCTGTAAGAGCCTATAAGAGACATGCATCAAACAGCATCAAATAGCAAAAAAACAAAAAAGCAGGTATCTCCCAGCCCTCAACACAGGTGAGAGAGAGCAACTTGCTTCCATGCCTCAGCACGTCTAAACACAGTGTCCCCAGCAATAAGACCTCACGCATAACCTGTTGCTCATGCATATTCTTACCATAAGACCAGAATTGCACTGTTTTGGTGACACAATAAATGCTGCTGTTTGCACAACTGAAAAAAGGAGGAAGGAAAAAAGGCTCCGGCATAAGTTTTTTCCAAAAGATAAAGCCCCGATCAGCTGTTTCTCTCTCATATCTACCCCAAAATAGAAAAATAGGCAACTCCACGTTACGTCCCAAGCTGGAGCAAGATCAAATACTTGTTTTCTTTATGTGTCATTGATCCCTTAATTCTTACTACAATGTTCTGTCACCAAATCCTGCCACACACCTACAGAGCAGCAGCCTAACTCTTGGCTGGTCCCACTGCGATTTGTGGTCCACTATCAGGCACATGCCCAAAGGAATGAGCAGGATCACCCAAAGAGCAAGACCATTTGTGAATAAGAGCAGCAGAATCCAATCTCTAATACAGAACCCCCAGATGTCATCTGCTCCCTCTCATGATCTCAGTTCTCAAGTTTGCAGTCTGTATAAAAAAAGTGTCTTGTTTGCCCAGAGATGTCATTCACATCATCTCAAAGACCAGGCTGGGAGTCTTCAAAGGAAAAGGTTTGTTTAAGCAAAATGATATCTTTTTTTGTCCCATGCTTTCAGATAAGGTGATTGATATTTTTGGCTTCTGTCTAAAGTGGAACTTCAAATCAGGGGAAAAATATTATAGAAAACAAACTCCAAACAGTCAGTTTCTAAAAAGTTATCTTTTTATTTATAAAACAAAAGTAACTTTTTACTTTTACCCAAACCTAGTATGGAATCATTCTATGCACCAGTAAAACTAATCAGACAAAAAAATACTTTCTCTGACAGAGCTGGAAAGTAAATTCAGCTCAGCAAGAAATGTTTGTTTCCACAGGCTTTGAGCCTTTTATAAGTTACATTTAACCATCCCTCTCCAAATATTATAGACATAAATTACAAGGTGAGCTAAAACATGTAGTCCTTTTTTTAGAGCAAAATGCTGGGGTTGGTTCTCTTGGTTGCTCTGAAGAATAAATTGTATCATTATAGCCTTCTTCTGGGTCTTGTTATTCTGACTTTTTGACTCTCGCTAGCTGCAGTCTATACAATGCACAACTGTATTTGTTCACAAGGAATGCTTTCGTTCCTTTTGACTTTTTCTTTTCCACTTCCTAATGGTTTACATGTAGCAGCAGAGCTTTTGAAAAATTGCCTAACACATACTATGTTTAATGAGTACATTTAAACATACTTTAGCTACAAATCTTATCAGCTGATTATTTAACCTTTGTGAATAGGCTAAATATTTTCTTCGACACTTAAATAAATATGATACATGGTTCCCGTGGAAAGCCTAATGAGAAGGAAGTTGTTTTTAAACTTAAGTCAAGACTTCTCCTTTAATTTATTTTATCAGTATTTTTTTCCAAGTGATCAAAGCAAGCAGTTTGTATGGCAGATCTAAATTGCTAAAAGAAAAATTAAGTACTAAAATATTAATGCTGCTGGACTTTATTTGGGGGATGGGAGTTGCATGCCATCTGGAAGGACAGTCAAGAGTTTTCTGCACACCATGAGGCACATGGTATGAGGTGAGAAGTCAAAATCCTGCCTTCTGTCAAGGTGAATTTAAATAATTAAAATCAACATGTGTGCTTCTCTTTCACTTTCCAAAAAAACATGTCTATAAAATGCCTGGCTCCCCCAAATGCCTTGTGAACCTAGGCTCACCCGAGCATCAGTCTCCTTGCAGCAGCCAGAGTGACTGCTGGTGGGCACCCAGTCTGTTGGGGCCACGTAAAAGATATGTGTGAACCTGTGGTCACTCAATAGCCATGGGCTGCAGCCCTTTCAGACCCCTCAGATGCAGCAGGGAACAAGAGCATCCTTCCTGGTCTGCTGCCCCAGCCTGGAACAGGGCACTGGTGCTCCACAGACTCGTAGGATGCAGGTGCTGCAAGGTGAGGGGCTAGCTCAGAGCTTTCCCTGTCCCACATCTGAGACCTAAGTGTGTATGACCAGTGTGCTCACACGTGTACAGCACCACGTACATCCACACAGTGGATACCAGACGGCACTCGCCGCTGCAGGAGGGGGGTGGCTCAGGGCTAACCAGAGCAGGAGGTTCCTTTGGGGCACAGGCCCTTCCATGGGGGTTCCCAGTCCTGCTCCCCAGTGCATCTGCACAAACTATTAAAACCATCCACGACATGGATCTCCTTTCCTTCTTGAAACCGAAACAGGACACACACACAGGAAATCACTCAGAAAGCGTGCAGGAGAAAACTTGGGCTTTATTCTGGGACAGGCTGAAGGAGAATGTGAAAATGCACTGACGTCATGAAAGAAAGAAGTTGAATAGGTCAAGAAGCAGAGATGTGAGCTTAAGGAAATGGCAAGGCACACAAGAAAAGATAAGGGAGATTGTATAAATAAATAAGCACACAGAAAGGAGCTGAGAGCTCTGTGAACAAAGCCTTACTCTTGAGCTAGAGTTCACAGTCCCTTTTCAGCCTGAGAGCCCCTAGAAGGTTTTAGAGGAGGAGCAGAACCTTTTAGAAATTTCACATAGGGACATCACTGTGTAGCACCCACAAACATGTTTTCCTTTGTAGCCTTTTTAGATCAAGCAGAAGGGACCTGCAGGCATCCCCACTCTCTCCCCGGGTTCAGAGACCCTTGGCTGGAAGGAATCCTGCTTTCATAATTAAAAATAAAAAGAAGCAAGACAGCAAAAAGGAAAATAAACAGTACAAGGGAAACTGGCTTAGCACGCCTTTTGTACCCCGATCCCTTCAGAAGAGAGAAAACAGAGAGGTAACTGAAGTAGTATAAGTTTAGTCATTATTGGCAGCACATGTCTCCTCAGCTCCAAAACTGAAAAATAATGAGTGTACTTACAGAGTTTTAATTAGTGTTCTAAACTCCTGAATGTAAACTTCATCAGCCCAGAGGGAATCTTCTCTTCATTGCTGGAGATAGCTGTTAGAGGCATGTAATAATCATGGAATAGGTTTGCATCTTTTCCGCTGTGGTTGCTTTAATTTGCAGTGACATTTGTTAGATCACGTTTTTTGAACCACAATAATTTTTACATCCTTCATGCCAAAAGCAGATACATACACTGTCCCTGAAGCTAGGATGGTGGTGCAGGCAGACATATCCCACCAAACCCGTACACTCCCTGTGCTTTGTCATTAAACTGAAGTAGATCCAAGGAAATTAATTAGAAGCCAGTTCACGGTTACTTATGCTGATCATCTGAAAGATGTGCCCATAGAAAAGGTGGCACTGGTTCTACGGACTCAGCAATGTCAGGCTGTGCTGGTGGCTTGCTGGCACATGTGTGTATCTCCCCATCTCCCTGCATTAGCTGAGGTCTGCTCCACGGACAGTCCAAGGGAAAAATACAAATATCGACAGTGTGATTTGCTCTGCCTAACTTAGAAAGTATAATGAGGTGCAGAAGAGATTAGTGGGTGGTATTCTGGGCCTCCCACCGCTAGCTCTTAATGTTCGCTCACAGGACAGCAGGCTCTTAATGTGTCCCTGGGAAGAACTGTCAAGCTGGAAACACAGACCAAAATTCATTCTGCAGTGAGCTTGCCAGCTGAACAGAAGCAATGAGATATGTTTCAGGTGTATGGAAATCAATATCCTGGCCTTAGTAGTGCCGGGGTGGGACTTGAGCAGCAGATTTTCATTGCCTCTAATTCGAGACAACCTGGATTGAAAAGCTGTCCTCTTGCAGGCTAAAAAAACAGGTTATGTGTGCTATAAATATATTCCAGGCTCTATGGAGTAAATCCCTGGTTTGGAAATTTTTTGAGGAAAGGAACTTAAACAGAGAAAAAAACTAAAACTGCAAGAAAATGCAACATAACCCTAACAAAGGCAGCTTCTGCCTGTCTACCAGAATGCTCTTATCTGATTTTACAGAAAAAGGAACTATGGGAAGATGTCATTTATATGGACTAGAACAAAGCTTTTGGTACTCTGCCAGATGGAAACCATTAGTTCAAGAAGAAAAAGTGAGGATTAAGATAAGAATTGCGAAGTAGTTAAGGAATTGGCTAAAAGGGAGGTGACAATGGGTTGAGCTGAAAGGAAGAAAATCACTAGCAGAGTTTCGAAAGAGTCAGTATCAGTCCTTTTTATATCTTTAACAATTTTGACACAAAAGAGTGCCTAATGAAACTTTCTGATGACTGAGGTTGGGCATCCTTGTCCATACTGACAAGCAGCAGAATTTTACCTAAGAATAGCCAGATAGTCTTGAGAAACAATAGACATGGAGGAAAATTTTACTATTTAAGGTAAGAGGGTGTGCCCTTAAGAAATCAGAAGCAGGAACTTGTGTTAGCCATGTATCCAGCAATGTGGTCTGACCACTGGAAAAAGTAAATGTCACCTAGGTATTTCCACTACAGGAAGGAAAATATTCCTGAAATCAGTAAATGCCAGGCACTGGCAGGACCTCATCAAGAAGACCCTGATCAGTTTTGGTCACCGAGGCTCTGTGCGTGCTACTAAAAGAAAACCTGCTATGGGGGGTGCCCTCTGGCTTGTAGGCCATGCAGCACAGCACAGAGCTTGTCTAAACCTCTAAACCCTCCCACCATCTCAAAAGAGCCAAGATCAAACAGCCTTTTAGGGATGGTCCCCAGCCTTTGCTAGTTCCAAAACCAAGTCCAAGTATTGCCTGGGAGAGTGATAATTAATACAGGCGAAAGTAATGAGGACAATAAATCACGTGTGGGTATCTTTGGCATAATCCCTTGCTTTGTTTACTCCTCTGGGGTGGACATATCCCAGTGTGCCCAGGATTTGTGCTGGATTACTGCATGCTGAGGAAGAAGGCTACTAGAATGAGAGGAAAACTGGAGAGACTCTTACAAGAGGGGATGAGAAGCACTTGTACCATCTAGCAACACAGAGGCTGGGAAAGAAGATAAGTGGCATAAGTAAGAACTAGGGAAGAAATATTTTAATCAAAAGACAGCAGTTGTCATGAGTAGATTAAGAGACGCATGACAAGCATCTGCATTCATCCAGCAAAAGCAGAGTTCATTTCCCGAATCTGTCCTCTCTCTTCAGACTTCTTCTCTGGTGAGAAACTATGTACATAAATCCAGCATGGAATGGAAACACCTTCTGTTTTATTCAGAAGAATCACTGAACACAGTATATTCCCATTAAAACAAAATTATTTTTTAAAAAAATAGGATTCAACAAAAAAATAATCTTCTAGCTGCCAGATTTTTTCCATTGACCTATAAAACCCATCAGGAAAAAGAAGTTGCTGTTTGACATTTAAGTAAGAACTCTTTCGTTGTGATGCACTGTGGTACAGTACAAGGGTGTAGTCAGACATTTGCTAAGCAGGCTGTAGTTCTAATTTTTAATTTCCTAGAGGCAACATTCCCCTTCACCTCCCCCAAACCCAAGTCTCCTATATGGCAGTGTCATGGGCTGTTGCCATGCCACCAGCCAGCCACTGATCTTTTTTGAGAACAAATGTGTACTTATTACGAAGATTAAACTGGTGACACAATTTATCCACATGCCAGACACTGAGGGTATAGCATCCCCATGCTGCTTTTGAATGACATTAATCTGACCTCGCTTGACCACACTCTTCACAACAGCACTGTTTCTCCTTGGCCAGAACCAAAGCTCAAATGAATTGCACTTTATTCACTATAAAGCCCTGAGCCTTCAGCTCTCTGCACAGAACTTTCTGAGTATTTCCTCTAAGTTTACTAAACATTTCTTTGTTTTCAAGGCACAGAGAAATTGCTGGGGAGTGAGGAGGAGGGTGAGGGAAGCCCTGTGGCAGCAGCCTTCATCACTCTTGCAAGAATGATTTCTCACGCTCCATAAGTCTGACCAAAAAAGTTTTCAGTCTGGGAGGCCTTCCTCAAGACAATGGATTTTGTACCTGCACCTCAGAATCTTAACTGTGGAAGAGGAAAGCATTGTTTGACTAACAAAAACAACTGAAGCACTAGAAGGGCTCTAACATCAGAAAAACATCACCCATAGGAGACCTCGGGAGCAGTCCATGTGATGGAGCAGAGCAACGGTTTTGAGCAGTTGGCACTCAGAATGAAGTCTCAGGGAGCGAAACTGCATTTGGAAGGGAGAAAGGACAACAAATCTGATGACTTGCAAGTAGCCCTTCTTATTCGTGTTCAGGCCCGTTGTCAGGTGTGCCAGCTCCCTGCTCCTGAAGGGTAAGCACAAAATCAGAAGTGGTGTTTTGCTCTCTTCCCTGCCTTCCTGCTGTCTCCTCTCCTCCCCCTCCCCAGAATCCAGCATGTTGCTCCTTGCTGGCACAGATTTTGCTGGCACCAGAACACAACCTGCACTGGCCTCAGTGGCCTTTTTCTCCTTTGTTGGAGGAGTTCCCAGTCAGGCCATCTCTTTCTCATCCACTTTTACTGCAACCCATGGGAGATGGAGCAAGAGGAAAAGGGAAGAGGTGACAAGCCAAGTTTTGTAATGCTTAGATGCTGTTTCACATCCAGGAAATGTGAGATCCTCCAGCTACAGGGCTGACAGCATTACAACAGAAGCCATGCATCCTAATACAAATGCTAAACAATGTGCTTCTCTGACCTAACTTTCCTTCAGTCTTCCCACAAAACCACAAAAAGTAGGAGGGGAAGAGTTAACACATTCCCTTCTAGGTTTTCTTTAACAAATGTGGCAGCCTGTCACCGAAGGATAGGCAATTAAAAGTGTGATGGATTGGTTCGAGAAAGGCAAGTCCTGTGTCTGTCCTGTCTGTCTAGGTCGGACAGGGCCTCTCCCATACTAAAAGCTGTATGGAAAAGCATTATCTGCCACAGCATCAATCAGGATCCTGCTGGGTGAACTGGACCTAAACCAGCAACAGCAGTCCCCAAACCTGACACTATATGTCTGCAGGAGAAATCACGGGCTGGCTCCTCCTGCCACCAGAGTGGAAAGGAAGAGGAGACATCTATCAAAGCCCTGCAGAGAGGAACAATGCACTCCCTTGGCTGCCCTCCACTGCCTGAGCCTCTCTGGAGAAGCACACTCACTGCCGTCCGCACCAGTCACTGAGGGAAGGGACAAGCCAGTCCACAACGTCCAGCCTCGCATGCAGTATCAACCCCAGGAGTTATTTATAGTCTCTTGGGAAGTGACAGGGGATGTGGATGTGAATGGGAGGGAGATTCAGACCAGATGTCCACGGGCCCTTTCCAAGGAAGCCCACATAAATGTGCAGCACAGCTCACCATCAGAGCTGCGTTGTGTCAAACCGCTGTGGTTACCCGAGGACCAGTGTGATAGCGTCGAGCCGGCACCGGAGCAGGGGAAAGGATTCTTGCTCGCTAATTGAATAGAGTCCTCCACCAGGGAGAACAATGCGTGTCGCTGGGGTGGCAGGGCTGCGTTGTGAGAGCCCCCGCGAGGAGCGGCCGCCGCTGCCAGTCGCGTTGTTCGGCGCTATCTACGTCTGCTCGCGGGCCAGAGCTCCTCACCCTCGCCCAGGCCAGGCACACATCTGCATCCCACAGCTCCACCACACACCTCTGCCAAGGGCAGGGAGTCCTCACCAGCGGCACTCCTGGGCCTGGGTGCTGATAGAGGTAGAAAACTCCTTTGAGCACAGGATGTGCTTCCTGAGTGTTCAGCATTGCCAGTGAACCCAAAGCTCTTACCACAGCCTTATTGTTGCTGTTACTACGAGACCAAGTCCACAATAACTGCATTTTTCTGATGCTGGGTCAACAGATGCACTTTGCCAGCAAGGGGTTTTGTTAAAAAAAAAAAAAAAAAGAAACAAAACAGCTTTGCATGTGTTAGCTTTTGCTCAATGGAACTAGAGGGAGGTCCTTAGATGCTGAAATCAGAGAAATGCCACTGAAGTCAACAGAGTTCATACTCTGTGCAGCTGAACCCTGGGCTATGGTTTCACCAATGGGTGGCTGATGAATATACCATTAAACCAATCCCAAACTTACAACCAGGAGACAGTTCCTTCCTTACTAATGACAGCAAAAAGGTGCAGCAAAAATTAAAACAGCGGAAGTGGAGGGAGCCAAAGGAGGGAAAAGGAGAAGCCTGCTGAAATAGGAGGGCCTGAAATGACTTTCCCAAAACAACCTACAAACAATGCTAAAGAAACTCCCCTGACATGCACCTCTATCACCAAGCTCTCTGGACTTTTCAGTAAATCCTTATCCCTGAGCAGTTTCAGCTGCTGCGCATGGGCTCCTCGGCTGCCTGGGATGGCGTGAGGTGAGGCCCAGGATGAAGAGCAATTGCTCAACTGAGCTGGCTCAAGACAACGAAGGACTTTCTGCACCATTCAGTTACACAAAGGCAGGATCCTGGAGCCTTTCTAAAGACGTGGCATTTAGCCCATCTGTCACAGTTTCAGGACCTACTGGAAAGCCCAGCACTATAATGAGAGACTCTTCAGATAAAATAAAACATTTAGAAAAAAAATAAGACATTCAAAAAACAGAACTGAAAATTCAATAGAATGGGAAATGTTGCAGAGGTTTTGAAAGTTCCATCTGCTTCATGGTCTTTTCTAAATTTTCATGCAACTCTGCACTGCTCCATTAGCCAGATTCAGAAGCAGAAAAACCACCCCAAAAAGGACAGTTAATTACCTCACAAAGAAATCTGTTATTTACCAGTCAGTTTCCAGGTAGTAAAATTTAATTTCTAAACTTAGTTAGAAATTCATCTAAATTTATTGCAAGCTAAGCCTAGTTTCATTTCCCCTTTGAACAAAATTATTTCGTTCCTCTAGAGTAGCACTTGCCTGTACTCAGAACTAGTCAGATAGTCCTTTTTCCTGAGTGCCTGTTACAGCAGCTGCAAACCTAAGTTGTAAAGGAGCACTCTTCAGGCACTGAGCTTCAGCCTAATGTGAAGATGTCACGGACCGGGATCGTTGCTCCAGGCAGCTTCTGCAGCCTCCCAGGGAACAAAACTGAAGTGAATGCCCCTGCTGGGGGAGGATGGCCCATTCCACACCAACCTGTCATTTGGGGACAGCTGGTTGAGATGAACAAGCACCATACATTAAAAAATGCTGTAATGGGAACATTTCATCCCAGATTCCTGTTTACTGATGGTTTCCTTCAATCTTTTTCCGGCATTATCTCTATTTTACCCAGCAAATCAAATAATAAATGGATCTTTCCTGTGTATAGCCCCATCAGCTCTGTACACAGCGTATTCTCCAGTTATGTTTATCCAACTTTCCCTTCCAGTCCCATTTGTACTGATACTTTCATTCTTGGAATAACAATTATTAAACCACTTGGTGCCTTTCATGGTTAATTATTTCCTTTCCTTAACATTGTCTGCCTCCAACTATAGGCTAGCTCTTGAACACACCTCAGCATTCCCATTTGCATTTCCTATGAGAAATCATGTTGTAAAGTCCTTGTTAGTGACCTATGGAATTTTGTCACATACATTTCTTCCCAAAATTTCATCATCTAGCAATTTTTAATGACCACTACATGAACATTTTCTGTCTTTTGGACCTGTTTTTCATGCATCTGATGAAGGTAAATTTCCTCAGTTTTGTTATGTTTTTCACATACAAAAGTTAGCAGGACGGGACTGACTTTCCTGTCACATGACCAGTGCAGTAATAATCATATTAAATAAACAACTGCTATGAAATGTACAAAATTTGAATGTGTTCTTTGGCCCATATTTAATTATTTTTATATATCAAGTACCATTAAAATCTGACTTGTATTTACTACTCCTGCAAGAAAGCCCCAGATGACTCTTTCAAAAATTCTTATACAGTCTTTTTCTACCTCAGCTCTAAATATTACAAAGAAAGAACCAAATCCTGTCTTAAATTATCTCTGTATGATACAGAGCAGCAGCACATGCCTTAATTTAATAGAATAACACTGGTAAGTACTGAGATGGTGTACCTATTTTGCAAAGTTATGCCTAAGGCTTTGTTCCTTTTTAGTTAGATAAAGTGTGTCACAGTAATGTGCTTAAACCAACAGACCCTGTTTACATTTCCAAGCTGTAGGTAGTAGTGCAGAGCATATTGCTGTAACTGCAGCCATAGAGACACACATGCAGTCATACTTGAACTTGAACTAATGCAGAAACTTGTGCAGGTGTGACCCACGTTATTGCTACTGCCCGAGTTATGACACCAGCACTGCTCTAAGTGATTGGAATAGTGGGCCAGTCTCTTGGCGAATGAGAGGCTGGAGAGCAGTGCCATGGAAAGGGACCTGGGGATCCTGGTTGGTGTAAAGTTGAACACAAGTCAGCAGTGCCCTGGCAGCCAGGAGGGCCAACCCTGTCCTGGGGGGCATCAGGCACAGCATCACCAGCAGGGCAAGGGAGGGGATTGTCCCGCTCTGCTCTGCACTGGGGCAGCCTCACCTCGAGTGCTGGGGGCAGTCTTGGGTGCCACAGTGTAGGGAGGATGTAANATCATTATGGGTCCCTTTCAACTCAGAATATTCTGTGATTCTGTGATTATCCACTGACCAATGTATAGTCCACAATGAGAAATGAAGATACACTTGTAAACCCATTATAGTGCAAAACTCACACAGTAAAGGAAAATTTGGGATGAGTTTTCCAGCATTTGGAAACAACTCTAGATTCTGCTCTAAATTGGCAAGGATTGTGTGTATATGTTTACTTGCTCCTCTTCATCCTGTTACCGCTTCCCCTACTATGTGACAACATTAGGCTTTCTTCTTTTATCACATAAACCAAGATGTAATAAGAGAAGAAAAAAATACATGTCAATATTTTTTATAGTCTTTTCATCAAGACTTCAAGAGACACTATTCCTCATTACCTTTACAAAGAGGAACTTAATGGTATGCTATATCTTTCCCAGGGGATAATCCCATGCCAAGGGCAAAACTGAAGGCTACAGAATATCACACCAACCTCTGTTTCTCTGAACAGCAATCGTGTGTACTAGCACTTTTCAAAAGGGGCTGCCTGGCAAATGCACTTATCACCATTGTGTTTCTACAGCTTCCTCATATCAGAACTTCCAAATACGAATTTCAGTTAAAGACTTTCCCAATTGCTACTTCACTTGTCTTCAGGCATTCATTTAGAAGGTGCTTAGCACCTTTGGGTCACAGAATCTTTCTGAAAATAGAGTCTTTTCAATTTTATTTCACAGACCATCTCATCAAAATCCTTGGGGGGAAAAAAATGAAAACGGGGCAGGTCTACACAGAAAATTCAGCTCTTTCTTTCTGAGAGCAGCTAGCTCAGAAAGGTGCCACGTTTTGGAAAGGTCACTGCAAGAAAGGATATATCCTATAGCCAGTGCCTGCAGTTATTCTTCACAGGCAAGGGGATGTCTGCCCTTCAAAGGAGGGAGTTGTTTGTAAAGAATCCTGCTAATGACACCCAGGATAATCAGTGCAAACAGGTCTTTCTACTTCTGGGCTCCATGCCATCCGCTCATTCAAAGGTCGGATAGCTGAAGGCAGGGCACTCGAGGGCTTCGCTGTTTTGGGAAGTTCAGGTGGGAATATACCTCGGGGATGGGAGGGTTTACGATTAGGGAGAGTGATCCAACCTTTCATTTGAAAAGTGTGAATTTAGCAAACCTGCTCTCTTTGTGGTGCTATATGTTAAGTAATTATTAGCTCCAACCCCGAATTTCTTAGGAAGTTTCCCTTCAGATCTCTCTGTATGAGAGCCTGCCTGTGTGACAACGAGGTGCAAACTGGATGATGGTCCACTTCTACTGCTGAGTTTGTAAAGGCACAGTGCAATGGGATCCTGACCTGCTTGGTTGGTGTTTCCACCACTCTGTATGTTCCCAAAACCAGACCCACTTTTGCATGTGCAGTGAGCTTGGTGCTCTAGAGATTGGTCACACAGTGCTCTCAGCAGTGCTGCACACTCCTGTGTCTCCAGGACAGTATCTCCTAGTGATGTTCAGGGCCAGGGACTGTTCTCTTCTGTCCCTTCATTGCCACTCATCTGGCACAGTTTCCTGCTAAATGGTGAGTCTGTGCTGCAGAGTTCAAGTGCTGTTGGTGGTCTCACATCAAAGAACTGTATTTGGGCACCCAAATAAAGGCTCGGAACACTGATCAGGAACATTGGTTGTGAGATTCTTGAGCCTTTGACTTCATGCTTTTAAGGCCAAAGAACTTTCTTTAAAAGTCAGTAAATAATTTTGGAGCAAACAGAGCATGGAGAAAATTCCCAATAGTGGAGTATAAAGCATCCAAGATACGGTGATGTCCAGAAAGACAGAAGAATAACTTTGTTAAGATTGGGGCTTAAGGTCTGAATACCAAAACCCTTTGGGGAAAAAAATTAAAGTAAAAAAGTAAAAAAACTGCATAGCTGCTCTTTGGACCTTCTGGAAGTGTTTTACTGGTGAGAGCAATTCCAGACTCCAGGCTACACCAGAAAATCCTGGTCCTTCACCTAAGTTAATTGACTTAGTATTTTGGCAATGTGTTTACTCCTCCCCTCCCTTCTTTTACTACCTTTTCTATTTTAATGCTGTAAAACTCAACTAACTCCTAAAAAACAAATTTACTTTTTTTTCCAGTGTTTGTTAGACCTTCTCCACCTAGTTAATGACTGGCTGGAACAGCAGCAAGGCCAGGAATGCTTCATGCTCTGGGCACTCACTAATTGGGTTGTTAGCAGGCTAGAGAGACAGGAGGAGATGAGGAAAAGCACTGCTATTATAAGCCACTGAGTGTAAAGAAAAAGAAAGTGAAATAAATATGGAATTGTTATGTTAGGGAAATTACGGTACTTAACGCCCTATTTTTCTAAAAAAATAGCTCCCTCAGGACATCTTGCAAGCACTAAAAACAAAATAGACCAGAAATATAACTGGCGTTATTTTTTATAGCAAAGTCAGGAAAAGAAAAAAATATACATTTCCTTTTCTAAAACAAATCGTCATCCCCAACCCTCCCACCGTTTGGCAGTGGCTGAGGCTGTGAAGAACCCCTGGCAGCATCCAGGCTCGGTGTGGGTTAGCTGGGAACGCTGACCAGGGGAGCCCTGACAGACACAGCACCAACCCTGTGCTGTCTGTACGCTCTCGCCTGCAGTTCTTGCAGGCTGAGTGACTCGGTGCAGGGTCCAGCCTGTTATTTTTGTACTTCTAAGACTCAGTGACATCTCGGATCAAGCAGCCATGCCCCTGCATGCCACCCAGGGCGACAGCATGTCCCATTGCAAGAGCAGAGGGTTAAGCTCTTTGGAGAAGGGGCCACAAAAGCCTGCAGTGCAGGGCATGGGTGAGATGGGTGCAGATCTGCTGTGCTTGCAAGCTGCCCGCAGGCACTGTGAAAGTGCATCATCAGCACGAGCAGGTGCTATGGGCTCTCCACTGGCACTGCTGGGGAGACACCAGGCAGGACTCATGAAATTTCAGGAGCACAGCGAGGTAACAGATTGATTCGTGCCACAAGAAGCACACAGCACCACGGTGCTGCAGGGCCAGCGGTCAGAGCCACCAAATCCATTTGCCCACTGCACCCCTGTAGCTGTGGTCACAGAACCCTAGGACGGTTTGGATTGGAAGGGACCTAAAAGATCATCTAGTTCCAAACCCCCTGCCATGAGTAGAGAACCTTCCACTACACAAAGTTGCTCAGAGCCCCATCCAGCCTGGCTTTGAACACCTGCAGGGGTGGGGAGTCCACAATCTCCAGCCTTTCGCAGCAAGGGAGCCTGCCCTGGGGCAAGCCATGCATGGCTAGCAAAGCAAAGGCTTCATCCACTCCCTATCCTTCCTCATCACCCAGCACCGGGAGGGCAGCAGGAGTCAGGACTCATCCAGCCTTATCCTCTCACCCCAGACTTCCCAGAGCTGCTGCACACTGGGCTTTGTGCACGTGCGTCCGTGGGGGTTGTGTGTCTGTAGGTGCGTGTGTCTAGAGGCGTGTTTGTGTAGGCTCCTGTGTCTATAGGGTGTGTGTATAGGCACATGTGTTAATTGCCAGCCCTCCCTGGCCCCCTCTACAAGGTGTGAATTTCACCTCAGGTGAATTATTTCTCCAGGGATTACATAACAAAGTGATTGTGAAAATACCATCATCTGTGTTATAGAAACTTAACAGAGCCCCTGGAGTCTTTAAATTAAAACATTGCACTCAAGTGCTTTTTGCCATGTATCTCCTCCTACACACAGCTCATTCTAGTCTGAAAAATAAAAAGGCAGGACAGCTTCCTACAGGCTTTCAAAGAGAAGATCCTACCCTAATTAACTATAATCTTGTTCAGACGGCATTTTCCTGCAAGATTCAAAGACTAGCAGGGGGCTGGGGCTAGGCAGAAAAGGAGATTATTAAAACTTTAATAACACGAGCCTTTGAACCTTTCAAATTCTTTACAATTTTCTCACATCTCTAACCCAGATGTCTGCATTTAAAAACTGTGCCAACAAACATGAACTTTTTGTTTATGCTTTTATATCTTTCAATGAACAGCCTCTTTTAAAGTGATAGGAAACATCATGCCTGCAGTTCACAAAGCCGGATGACAGGGCTGAAGATTAAAAAAAAAAAAAAGAAAAGGAAAAAAAGAGGGTTTCACAGACGCTGCTTCCAGAAGGTGAATCTGTTCCAGGAGGCACAGGCAATGCCTTCACAGAGCTCCAGGCAGAGTTGGAACTGGGTAAGAAATGGTTTTCCTGTTCAGTAAACAATTCTAAGAGTCCAAAAATGTTCTCATGGAGCATCAGAGCATAGCTGAGACCTTGGGAATTTTTTTTTAAAGGGAAAAAAACCAAAGCAAAACAAAAAAACCCCAGAAACCAAACTTCTACACATGCCTATAAAAAAGGTGCTCATAGAAGTTAGCCCTGTCCAACGAGAGCTATGGTGACTGAGATATTTCTCCAGAGTCATGATAAGCTCTGAGATGTGATATGAGCAAGTTTCCTTTTCTGGGAGACTTTTATTGCTTACCAAGGGAAGAACAGCCTCAACAGCAGAGCCATGGAAAGGCACCTCCAGCAGCCCTGGCAAGAAGGACCGGGGCTGCAGCCCCGTCCCACCAGGAAGCCATCAGACCCACCCCATCAGCAGCATTTCTGCAGAATGACTTTTGGCATGCTGCCCTCCAAAAGCCTCTGATAAAAGGAATGAAAAGGCTCTTCTGTCCAATGCTCCCCGACAGCTCCAACTGCAGTTCAAGGGAAGGACCAATCTCACTAGCTATAAGGTCCTAAACCTGACTTAACCCTGCAAGATCTCACCAAACCTTATAAGAGAAGAATAAAAATGGCAGCTATCCTGACCGGCACTGCACTGCCAGCTTTTCCAGAAGCCTAAGAGGGAAAAAATCCTTTCGTTTCTACAGTGATTGCCCTGGAATCCACTAGCCAACAAGTTCAAATCATCACAATTGCTCCAGCTTTTGAAAACAAGAGGTTGTTCAAACACAGGTATTTGTTATGACTTGCTTCCTGATCCCACAGTAAGAGCAAGGGAATGAGCTATTCACCAGGCAAAAGCTCAAGTAAGCCTCTTAACACTGCGAGAGCCCTGCTGTAGGCACCAGTGCTGGTCTGGCTGCAGGTGGCCAGGGTCTGCAGAGAATTTGCTGAAAATATAGCCAACCACCTCAGATCGAGAAAGTGCCTTTTCTCTGGGCCAGGGATGGGAAATTCAAGGATCCTGAAAGAGGCTCTGAGAACACATCGGGCTGTAAACCCTTCCTGCTTCCCCAGGCCTGCAGTGGGAGGAGCACAGACAGGCACCCTCCAAACTCCCGACTGGTCACCATGCTGCTTCTGTCAGAAACATTTATTGCTTCACATTTGACTTCTGTTTCTTGTTGTTTAAGGAATGATGTTTTTAAAATTCAAATGGTCCCTAACAAAAGGGCTCCTTGGCAGAGCACATGTCCTGTAGTCACAGGGCAGTTTGGCCCAGGGAGAGCTGGAAATGGCAGAAGTCGCCAATGTTCCCAAGAAAAAAAAACTCCAAATAGGCTCCAAAAAGACCATGCCCACATCCAGACAAACTGTTCATGTGTCTCCAGTTTGATGGTATTTAATCTTTCCTCCCTAGTAATAATTTTCCAGTTGTCTCTCTAAGCTTAAACAAAAAAGTGAAACTGATTCATTAACTGTTTGTTTCAGAATATGATTGGTAAAATATATCTCCCAGTTATGTGTAAAAATACCCTTTTGTGGTTTCTGTGCAGATATACCAAATATGCTCAGGTTGATCAATGCACATAAGCAGACTGAAATGGGAGGTAGAGGCCAAGGCGTGTGTTCTTTCAGAGTTCCCTAAGCAAGTGCTATTGAACTGCACACAGACCAGCACCCAGCACTGCAGCAGGGTTTGAAAAAATTGTGGTGTGGCTTTGATCTCTACGTTTGGAGTGTTCTGAGTTCAAATCCCAACATGCAATGCAATAAGTCATGGGTGCTTCTCCCTTTCCTTTTCACCCGCTCCGCAGCTCCACTGAAGTCAAAGGAAGGAGAAAGCACCTCTGTGCCTGGGACAGGGATTCCTGGTCCTGCTGCCAACAAGAGAGGTGAAGGGCTGGGAAAGTCACAACAAGAGGATGTGACTGAGAGCAGGAGCAGAGTGATGCAGCAGATCATTGTGAAACCCCTCTGGAGATACATGGCTGACCCAGCAGCCCAGGAACCTGGGACCACCCTCCGGGCCCTCATCCCACAGGGCAGGAAAGATAGAACTGCAGAGGAGTGAGAGCTTCTCATGCACCCATTCAGACTGCAGAAGCACTGACAGGCCTTAAAGGATGTGGATTTTGTTCTGGATTTACTGAAGACAAGCAAGTGCCCAGAAAGCATTGCTCAGAACATGCCGCTTGGCTCCTCAGCCAGGTTCTGCAAACAGAGGGTGGTCAAATGCTGGAACAGGCTCCCCACAGAAGTGGTCAGCACCAAGCCTGACAGCATTCAAGAAGTCTTTGGACAGTGCTCTCAGGCACATGGTGTGATTCTTGGGGTTGTTCTGTGGTGGGCCAGGAGTTGGACTTCATGATCCTTGTGGGTCCCTTCCAACTCAGGATATTCATGGCTGATGGAGAAAGAAAAGTTGGGGGGTTTGAAGGGGTTTTGGGTTTTTTAGTATAGTGCTATTGGATATTACATATCTTGGTCCTGAATTCCTTACCCCAGGCTTTCACTTTAAGTGGCTCTTTCAGGCACCCTCCCAGAAAAAGGAAAGCTCATTTCTCAGATAAAATGCATGACACGCTCACACCAGCCTACCCCATTTCATACCATAACCCCCTTAGTGCGAGACATTAAGGCAGGGACAGGCAATCCAGTCCAAGATTTATTGTGCTCTAATCAACTCAGGCTTTGGGAATCTCCTTGCGGATTTGAGCCTGTGTTCAGTAGCTCTTGACTGCTGTTTTAATACCGAAGCCTTTCCAACCCAGCTGCAGCAATTACCCCCACGGAGAATGAGGAATCTCGGTTATAAACTAGCTGGCAATCTTGCAAGAATATGTCTCCTAGAGGACTTCAGGATATTTCACTCTGAAGTTAACCCTGTTAAATCATTCCTAAGCTGTCTTCAAATAAAGAATGAGCCTTCAGAATAACCCTTGCTTTGGCTTTAAATACTCTCTTTTCCCTTTGTAAGTCAGCTGATCTTTGGAGCCTTCAAATCTATCAAAGCTATTTCAGTTAAATAATCCCTATTTCTCCTGAAATGGTGCAAACATTCAACAGGAAAGGTTAGGAGAGACATTAAGAGCTGTTAGACTCTAAGTTAAAGCTTAACACGGCTTGTCCAGAGAATATGTCCAGTTATACTCAGCCAGACAGGATACTTTCACCCAGTTTATATAAGAGGAGTTTCTTTGCAGAGCAAACATTACATCAAAGCCTTGCCCAGCAGATCCAAATTCAGGTCTTGGCAATCATGTTCAGGTAAGCTTGGTGCAGGTCTGACTAGAAATGACACTGAGCTCTGGAGCTTCTCTGCTTCACCTGCATAAACCCAGTCTGGCTCAGAAGTGACTGTGACCCATTTGGTGACACCCTCAAAGTTGCTATGGAAAAGTGTGATGCCTAAAGAGCAAACAGCCAAGTGACTAAAGCCATGATAATGCTAAAGCTAATACCCTTCTTGTCCCCCAGAGGGGAGAAGAGATGGATAAGGAACACAAACCTGTGATAATCTAAGTCCTGCAGTCCTAGAGGCAACTCTGTTCAGGTAAGCACTGAAACCTTCCTGGCTAGCAAGACGTGATGCCACCCAAACCCATGTTGTGCTTTCTCTGCAGAAGCAGAGCTCTTGGAGGCAAACGCTATTCAGAAATGTTCACCTGGCCAACTTGCTGAGGAGATGCAGGTTGTACAAGGCAGCTAGTGCAGGACTTCCTTCTGCAGTGATACGTACTAATGACTTTTTAAAGCCTTTTTTTGCTTTGAATAAGTAACTGGAAGTTAGTGTGTCACATAATCCCATTGCTGGGTCCTTTCATGTATAAACTTGTCTAGGCTGGGAAAGACCCCTAAGCACTCTGGCCAGGTTCACCTGGAGACAATGAGGGCTTCAGAGATACCTAAGGAGAGGGAGGCTGCACAGCAGAGGGTTTCACTACCACAGATCCCCATTAAAAAAGAGCTGGAGATAAAATGGCTTCTTACTGCTCAGGCTGCTTTTAAATCCAGTCATGGCGAGTTTGGCCATTGATGTTTTCAGATTGCCATACAAAGAAATAGAAGCAATTTAAAATTGCTCTTTTCATATTTCTCCAAGTGAAAAAATCAATC
This sequence comes from Dicrurus megarhynchus, assembly GCA_013399195.1. NCBI lineage: Eukaryota > Metazoa > Chordata > Aves > Passeriformes > Dicruridae > Dicrurus > Dicrurus megarhynchus. The sequence continues at coordinate 582,882 of VXAD01012653.1, read as the reverse complement.
TGTATATTTCAAAACATACCATTTCGTACTACTAGGGCAGATTCACTAATATTAAGGTCAGGTAACTTTACTGTGTAATGGGGAGGTAATGTTACTGTCTTTCCCAATACACTTTCTCAAGCTCAGTCCCACAGCATACTCCACAGCTGCCCTCTCTGCATTTGGGATGACTCTTGTATAAAGCTGTTTGTTTTTCCCACTGGTGGACTCCACAGGGAGCCAAGGATGGGATGAGCAAGCAACTGGGCATTACCACCACTTGTGGGGCAGCTGAGGGGTGAGGGGCCTCAGGGCCACCCATGCTTCTTGTAGACCTGTCAGGAAGTCTGAAGACTTTTCCAAAGCAACAGAACTTATCAAACTGCAGAGAAGTGGTTGATAGAAAAGCTTCCTGAAAGATGATTAAACTGTTGCTTTGTGGGGTGTCCAGCAGCAGTTATCAAAGCTCTGTAGCAGGCAGTGCTGCTGAGGCTGAACTAGGGAGATAAGTCGCCAAATCAGCCCCTGTTAATTATCTTGGCCCTGCAGTCACTCTTTGCCAAAGTCAGGAAGGTTTAATTCAACATGCCAAAAAACCATTTTCATGTCAAACATCTATCCTGACCTGAAGGGATGGTGGGAAGGGAAAGATATTTTTCAATTTAAAAATAATAATAATAAAGACTCATATACACAAAGCAAAATACCTTCTGTATGAATTGAGCAGTTCCTAAGAGACATCTTGGAGCAGCAAAGGAGCTGGGCAAAGTTTAATAAGGGAATTCTTCAGAGACTAGAGCTTTGCTTTGGTTGCTGGCTGCCTCCTGGGGAGAGAAAACACTACGGAAATGAAATATGACCTTGCACCATTGTGGCAGAGCATTTCCAGTTCTTTCCCTTGCCCATGTGAGTAACCCTTCCTTGTGTAAGGAGTTCCATTTAATGGTTACCTGCATGGCTTCACCACAGGTGACATTGCTGCACTCCTTTACTTGGCACACACCACCTGGAAGCTCTAACCAAACTACTTATTGTTCCCTACGATTTGAAGGATGTAACTAACTTTCAGCATTTGCTCATAGCATTAGAAATTTCATGTAAGTCTGAGTTTTGAGACAAGGCTCTGCACCCTCTCCCTGCTCACACGTGTACTTTGCAGCCACTCCTGCATGGCATGTCCTCCCAGAGGCACCAGAAGGGTGTCACCCCAGCCAGCCCACGCCCATGCAGAGTTCACCCCACCACTGCAGCCTGTTCCTGCCCATCCCCTGCCCGGGCAGCACTGGGACCAAAGTACCTGGTCCCAAGGAACAGCTTGGTGTAGATAGAGCCCACCTCCCTTCCTCCTGGTACAGTATTCTCCAGCAATTTGCTTTTCTTTTTTAATCATCTTGTCTAAAATAATTAAGGGGGAAAAGCATTCCCCAAATAAAAATATCAACATCCGAGCTTCCCTGCTTTAATCTGTACTCCTCTGACAGCTCAGACCCTCCTATTAGCACTGTGCCAGTGTGTGATTTCATTACATGAGTAGCTGGATTACAGAGTAATTACAACCTTCTCTGGGCTGATGATTTTTTCTGTTTGTTTCAATTTCAACTTCCACAAATGGTGGGAAGTCCCTTCTTTGTTCCTGCCTTACTCTGCTGTGGTCTGTACGTTCCCAGTCCTGGATTGTTCCCCCCAGTGAAGGGAGGGCTGGATAACACTTAGGTGTAATTCCTGCCTCCATCACGTGTAATTCCGTACTGAATGAGTAAATGTTCCTGTAATTTCACCAAGCAGCTGTCTCCCGTCTGGATGGCGGCACCGTGATACCGTTACCTGTTTATCTCCCGGAGGTAGAAGCACTGCTGGCAAGCCCCTGCCCATCGCTGTTTATGTGCAAGGAGTTAATACCCCAGCATTACAGTGCCCCTTGGTGAAACTATAATTAGGCAACGGTTTTATTTTACTGCCTGTGAACACTCCCTGACAGCACAGCCACTGGGTGCTTTCCAAACTGCTGCAGTTTCAGGTCCCAACCTGAAATTCTCATTTAGAGGAGGACTTTTACTGCTGCTAATCCCTCAAGTACCTCTCAGAGGCCCTAATTGCATGAGGGTGCTGGGACGTGGGGCTGGACAGGGCTGGAGAGGGCAGGCAAACAGCAGGGTGAGCCTCTCTGCTCTGTCCTGTGTGATGGCAGGACAAAGCACTGGAGGGACACGGTGATGCTGGTGGGCTGAACAGGCAGGGCAGGGGCTGCAGTGCCCCAGCAGCAGAGGGCTGGGCAGGCTGCTGGCCCCGGGAGCCAGAAGGCTGCTCATGAGTGTTGATATGGGCACAGCAGCTCTGCGTGTGGCAGCACCAGTGCCCACGGGAGGAAAGGAGGAGCGGCTGAACAGCAATGCTCTTTTTGTCAGGGGAGTTATTTTAAACCATCTGCTTTGTGGGTAGCCCTTTTGGCTCCCAAGTCTGTCTGAGGCAGAGGTGTAGAACATGTTGGAGGGCAGAACATCAGAGCAGCACTACAGGAGGACAAAGACAGTCTGTCTGCTGAAGCACAGGCTCACACAGGACTGAGAGGCACACACACACTTGCTCATCTGGGCCTAAGGGAACAAACATACCCAAGGCTTCCATAGTTACCTCAGAGCTTCTGTTATTAAGGCATTTATTTGGGGTTTTTCTTCTCCTTCCAACACCAAACACCCCTCTTCTTCTACAATCTCCATGCAAACCATGGAACCGTGCATTGCCCAGGAGGACATCAGCTCACAAAGACCTAATAAAACAACTACTTCTTCAAACCACTTCTTTTAGGACTACTCAGATGATAGGCAAAGGAGCAGAGTATAAGCAACTAGGGAGAAGATTCATTGGCAAGAAGAGTCACTAAATCTTTTGTCTACAGTGATAGAGAAGAGGAAAGCCGAGAACAAGGCAGGGACAGACCCTTGAAATGCAGGCAGCCCAGCAGTCACAAGGGTTGTCTAGCCTTGTTGAAGCACCTCTGCCTCCTTAGTGGGACTCATGTCACCAGCTGGGCACCTACCATCCCCTGGCCAGGGCCAGGAAGTCTCTCATGGCAGGGAACACGGGTTGGGAAGCTTGAGGGGAAGGGCAGAACTGAGCCCTTGAGCGTGGATGGCTGCCATGCCACAGCACTGCCTGAGAAGTCCAGTACCTCTCTCCCAGGGCATGCCCACGCTGTGGGACATCTCTGCTTTCTCATGGCACACTGGGCACCGTAAGCCCTGGCATTTACAACAGGGGGTTCAGAACTAGATGATCCTTAAAGTCCCTTCCCAAACTGTTCAACGATTCTGTGTTACAGTCCAGCTTCAGAAACACTAAGGAATTAGAGAGTGTCCAAAGGAGGGTGGCAAGGATGGTGCAGGGCCTTGAGGGGAAGCCGTGTGAGGAGAGGCTGAGGTCACTTGGTTTGTTCAGTCTGGAGAAGAGGAGACTGAGGGGAGACCTCGTTGCAGTTACAACTTCCTTGTAAGGGGAAGAGGAGGGGCAGGCACTGATCTCTTCTCTGTGGTGCCCAGTGACAGGACCCAAGGGAATGGCCTGAAGTTGTGTCAGGGCAGGTTTAGGTTGGATATTAGAAAAAGATCCTTTACGAATCAGAGGGTGATTGGGCACTGGAACAGGCTTTCCAGGGAAACGGTCACAGCACCAAGCCTGACAGAGTTCCAGAAGATTTTGGACAATGCTCTCAGGCACATGTTGTGACTCTTGGGGCTGTCCTATGCAGGGCCAGGAGCTGGACTCGATGATCATTGTGGGTCCCTTCCAACTCAGCTTATTCTGTGACTTCGTGATTCTGTGACCTCACAGCAAGCCAATTCCCAGCTTTCAAAAGCCTGTCAGATTGTATTTCCTCCGCACATTCACTCATAGCAGTGACTTACATTTCTGACATATCGGCAACATGCTTGGCTGTCCCAATAAAATATGTCTATGCCTTCCCATCTTCAGCAGGGGCTGCAGGCACTTCCAGTGCAAGGCAGAGCTGCAGCAACTTCTGCCTAAACTAACATTTCATTTCCTTGCTACAGCTCACTTCTATTGTCATCACTTTCATGCCTCTAATTAACTTGCATCTGTTTCGTGTTTGAAGTTTGTAACACTTGCCCACTTTGGCTACAGTAGTTTATAACCCAACGCTAAACATATGTTTATGTTTACTGCACACTAGCTCTGAATCCTTTGACTTAGCATTGTATCAGTTCATTATACCACTAATGGAGAACCTCTGAGACATGGCTGAAGTTTAAGTGGCAATAAATGGGGGAATCATTTGGAGGTGGTTGAAGAGAGGTGGCCAGTGAGGACATGCCTGGCCTGACATCCAGAAATGTTGAGCACTTGCCACCCACCCTGTAACCACGGGGATTTTTAGCACCTCCAAACACAAAACCACAACAGCTTTCAGCAAAACTGTCATCTGGATCTTAAAGAAAAGGCTGAAAACCTTTGTCGTCTTGGCTCCAGAGGCCTTCACCACACCCCACCTATCTACAAACTAAGTACCCATTGACTTTGCAATAGGGCTAATGAGATCTTCAAAAAGACTTTAGAAGACCAGGAGGGAGAGGGGGCTGTATAATGTACCATATTACACATATAATGTACAGCATACTGTTAGGTGATACTTAACACCTGCCCTAGCTGTCAGGTGACAGGCTGGTGTTCTGGCACCAGCTGAGGTGAATATTAAGGTTCAGTTGGCCATTTAGACAAGTTTTACATCCGTTAGCATCAGTGAAGCTTCTTCTTGTTTCCACCAGACATGGTAATGATGCCAGCATCTGGGTGAAGTAAGCACACCACCTCTTCATAGCCAGAGCCATTAAGGTGATGCCTAGATAAATGTGTTTATTTTTCATTCAGATAACAGGATGCTCCTTAGAGCTAATAAGTATTTACTTTCCCTTGCATTGCTATTATCTCCCTCATTGAGAACTGTAATTAACATCATTGATCATTTGTGTAGTTTGCCTTCTAATCTTTTTTTTTGTGCTATGGTGGACTGAAACTGCAATGTGCATTATGTCAATACAGGAAAAGTTATGCTTGATCTCTGCCTTTTCACTGGTCTGATCTACATGGGAGCTGTGCATAAGCTGTTACTGTGACACTCCACAATATTTTACACTGTCCCTCCAATTTAAAAGGGACGACCATATATTTTCCATGCAGCAAAAGTGCCCTTGCTCATAACACTATCACCAAACACTTGAATTAGCTGCTTCCACTTCGCTCATTGTTTCTTGATGGGGATAGACAGCCAAACCCTGAGGTTCATGTTGGAGCAAGTTTCTATCACCAAACCATAGGGCAGGTGGCATGCAAATACTGCTGGGGACCCAGAGGTGAAAGGACCTTCCCCTCACTCTCTCTCTGCTCTCAAGAGGTCATTTCAGACAGGACATTTTCTGCAAGAATGTGATCCCCATCTGACAGTTGAAAATGTCAAGAGTCTTCCTGTTATTGACTGCATACAGTGAGGATTAAATAAAGCCACAGCCATGACATATAAGGACATGCTCTCTCATGGAGCCTGAGCTGCAGAAATCAGTGCTGTCTTGCTGGTCAATGCCACAAAGCTAGTCTGCAGCAACAGATATCTGACCAAACATCTCCAGGGCTGCTGTCCTTCCTGTTCAGGAGAAAGCATCAGTTTACAGCCATCTATGGTCATTTGTTTTTTCAGACAGCAAAAGCTACACAAATAATAGATTTACAATAATAAAATTTGTCCAGTAAATTGGCCTGGAAAGTAAATATATATATATATATATTAAAAAAAAAGTAAAATCCTCTGCACAGCTTTTATTTTTTTTCCGACTTCCATATACCCACATAAGTGTGAGCACACACTGAGAGGCACTCTGTGAAGAGCCTCTGCTTTCCAAAGAGTCTCTGGGGAGAAAAGCCATCCCAGGCACGAGAGCCATTGCAGGACCTCAGCATCCTGGAAGTGCAGATGGAAGGGCCATCAGCTCCTTCAACACCCCCTTGCAGAAAGGGCCATCATTAAAGTTCAGCCAAGCCTGTCACAACATCACCTTATCAAGGACAATCCATCCCAAAGCAACTAAGGTTTGCTTCCCCTCTGTACCTGGCTCTTTGTGCCTTACACCTGGGCTGCTTTCCAGTAAGAAGCAAGCTGGAAGAGCGTCACCCCAGTTTCTGTTACATTCACCTGCACTGCTTCCTAGCCTATTAGAAATCTGAATGGGAAAGACTTCTTATTTCTTTTGTTTTGCTTTTCTCTCCTCTTGTTGGATAGGAAATGCCCAGACTCCTCCCTAATTTGGCATAAATTCAATGCACCTATTCTCAAACCTTCAGAGCAGAGAAGCATCCATTAAGCTCATTTCCATTTGTTCTAGCAACAAATCAGTATAGGGAGACATGAAGAAAATAATTTTGAATTACTTTTTCCATTATCTGGTTCTCACTTCCTGCCATTTCCCGTTTGCCTAGCCTGGCTTCTTTATTGTCTTTGCATCTAGCCCATAGCAATTATCTCGATACCTAGGAAAAAGCATTAGGTTTTAAGATCTCAGGCTCCCTTTTGACAAAGGCTTTGCAATCCCGAGACACTAAAAGGAGAGGATTAAACTTCCATCTGTTTGCCTTGAGGGGCCAAAGCAGAGAAATCAGAGAGAGGTTTCACAGGATGCTTGTGTGATAACAATGCACACTCACTAGGCAGGAAAGTCTCAGGTAAGACGTATTTGCTTGGGAGCCATCCCAGTCGCCTACTGGAACAAGTTCTTAAAAACTTGCTTCATGCACAGCAGACTAGAAAGATTCCTTCAGGTCCCTTTCTCCAGAGCGTCTGCCTCTCTAGACCTGTGCCATCTGCAGCTGCAATTTTTCAGACAGCAGTGACGAAGTGGCTCCATCCTGCACTCTGCTGAAGCTGGAACAGAAACACCAGTGTGGCTACAACCAGAGGGAGCACAGATGTCCCACAGAGCAGCAATCCTGTCCCTTTGTAGGGATGATGATCCCATGGCACAGACAGGGCAGTAGGTGGTAGGACCAACACCTGGTGCCTGCAGGACCCCAATCCTGGGGTCACTGTCCCTAAGGAGAGGGAATGCAGGAGCCATTGCAGCCTGGCCCCTGCACCCTAAGCTGGCACTGACCTTTCTGGGGACAGAGCTGAATGTGGCTGCGACTCAGCAGCCTCCTCTCCCTCAGCAGTGGCTGGTGACTAATTGCATTTAGTCCCATTCTTCATGTTTTTGGGAGAACAAACGTAAACAGACTTAGCAGTAATTGTTGCTATGTCTCTACTGTTTCCTCCTCCGGCCAAGTAGGGGTTTTCCCACACACTCATAATTTTAGAGCAGCATTTTAAGTACTTTTTCTTATTTTTAAGAAATAGTGTGAACATTTCTTGACTGGTGGGAAAAGAAGGAAGGAAACTTCAAAGAATTTCTGATTTGGTGCATACTCTGGGGAAGAAGTTTCTCTGACCTGTCTACAGAAGAGGGCTGGTCTGCTCTGGGCAGGGAGCTTTGCCACAACACAAAGCAGGTTGCTCACCAGCACCCTGGAGAAGTCCACGTCAGCCCTGGAAAGATCAGTTGTAAGGATGATTTCTCTAAGGACACAGCCCAGGAACATGGGGCTGCTGGAAACAGGTCTCCTGGGAGGAACATCGATGATCTCAAAGGCTGATCTGGAGAACTGGCTGCTGTCACACATCCGTGCCTGGGAAGTACATACCTACAGACATACAGCTCCTTGCACACACTTGTGCATATACAGGTATCACTGCACATAGCGATCCTCTATTTGGGATCCCATTCCCACATCCCACATTTGGTGGGAATCTGTAGCTCATATCTGGAATGGACCTGAAAAGTTCTTGAGAGCTGAGGTCTTCTTCCTAGCTGGAGAACACATAGATTGGGCAGATGAAGCAGGGAGAAGAGCAAAGAATGGGTGTGTGGTCAGCTGGACAGGGCACTCAACTCAGGTTCTAGTGGATATGTTGTTAATTATACAAAAACATTAAACAATTATAAAATAATTTATTTACTACTGATATAAAAATCAATTATGTAATCCTCATCCTCAGCCAGAAGACTAAGACAAATTTATTTATAAATTTTACAAACACGTATTTTTATGTATTTTAGAATATGTTTAACCCAAAGTTCACCAACTCAGATGCATTCCTGAGAGATAGGAGACCTTTGGTCAGCTCTCACTTATGCAATACCCAGAGGACTGTTCAGTGACAGCAATGGCAGTGACAGTGACAGTGCCCCTGCAAGGCAGCCTGATTCAGGCTGGCCCAAACACAGTCTGCCAGCCTTTACAGCCTGCAGTTAGGTGTTAAATTCAAGGTATAAGCTTATCTCTGTGCTCTCTCTGCAAGCTGGCCTGAAAGCCAGGAGCTGAAATCTTGCTGCTGGACACCTGTCTGTGCTGTGCACCCAGCGGCTCCCACTGCTGTGCAGCCAGCTCTGGTGAAGGATTTGCCCCTCTCTGGGAGTTGTGAGCTTCGGGGGTGATGCGTGGTGCAGTGCCCATGAAACACAGCACCACGAGGCCCAAACTCACCTGATCCACAAGCTGTGTAATACAGCATCAGCAAAGAGCTGTATACAGTTGAATTCAACACCAAGCACTTCCTCATGCTGGCTGCAGCCATCCCATCAGATCCTTGCCCAGTCCAGTCATCCACAGGCTGCAACAAAAGCCTTCACATGCCATGGGAGCACTGAAGGCAAAAAGCCAACTTGTCCATGTTGTATTACGGTGCTAAGATAAGTTCATCTGTTGCTACTTCTGTTAATTTTGTATAGAATACATGGATATTTTCAGAGAAGAAAGGTTTTTGCATGCTCTGATCTTCCCTTTGTGACAAATTCTTCCACCTTGGTCTGGGCAAAAACTCCCAGTGAGATTCTCTGGCTGTACTCCACTGTCCTGTTCTGAAACCCCATGTTTTACTGCTGCTACTGCTGTTCAACTGTACCAGACTTTTACAAAGCTGCTGGCAAAACACTAGTGAAAATCAAGGAGAAACAGATTTAGTATCTGTAAGTCCAGGTGGGCAACTGAAGAAAATGTTTGGCTGTGGAAGAAACCAGTGAGATAAGATACTCAAGTGAAGACTGGAAATTATCCCTGTATATTGTATTTCTGATTCATTTTCACTCAATAATATACATAGCAGATCCCTGTAATCTTGCTGTTGGATGTTTCTATCCACTGAGACAAAAAACCACTGACAGCATCCCCAGCTGTGATTTAGTAGACACCAGGCCATCTGTCCTGCAGCAGCACTTTCCTCAAGAGCAGACAACTCAGGAACCCCAATACTGGCAACTACATACTTACAAGTTTGTCATATGTAATGAAATACTCTGGAAACTATTTGTGAGCAAAGAGCTCCCAGGATATTTCATTACTCATTACAAATTGGCGAATTGCTCATGAATGATCAAATATTAATATGTAGATAGGGTGCAGTCCCAGAAGGGATCCACGGCTTTGATAAGAGATTAGCCGCGTTCAGCGGGCACCCGCTCAGTGCTGCACTGGGCACTCCTGTGGGCTCATCGATTGCCATTGTAAAGCAGGGAATGCCACTGAATGTTTGCCCATGGATTGAAGATTACTGGGGCACTACAACCTGCTTGCTCAGACACTCGTAGGAGAGAGTCGAGTGCTTCCCACGTGTGGAGACGCTCCGTACAAAGGGCTGCCGGAGCCCCCGGGTGCGCTGGCTGCAGCACGTGTGCAGCCCCGAGGTGGAGCAGACTGCTTTTCTGATACCATGTACATAACACTCCACCCGAGCCTCCCTGTGTAAATAAAAAATAAAGTCAAATTATGCCAGTAAAGAGTGAATTACACTGGTCACTGGGAGTGCTTGTGTATGTTCAACCATAACCTATGATAAGGTGCTTGCCATAAAATTCCTCCTGGAGCCTGCAGCTCTCCTGAAAGCTGCAGGATGCCAGCAGAACCACCAGCGTTTTGCTTCACCCAGTGGGGGCAGCAAGGGGGGCACTGAGGAATGGGTCAGAGACCCAGAAGGCTGCACAAGACCCTGGGGCCATGGGGGTCCCTCTCCCTTGCAGGAGAAAGACAGGAGTGCCGATTGCCACCAGATATAAGGAGACAAAGTTCAGTTCAAAGAGGTAAAGGGTGACAACCTTTCTACAGACAAAATTATCCCGCAGTCAGTAAAGCACAGCAGCAATCGGGACAGATAACAGAGCAAGTAATGAAGGCAGAGATTACAAAACTCCACAACCAATCCATCCCACAGCAAAAAGCTGCTGTAAAGCAATTTTAACCCAGCCTATAAACACAATTAGAAATGTTATGCTTCGGTACAGGAAGTCTTTTAAAACAAAAACACATGGCAAGTTTCATTTGCATTATGATAAATAAATGTCTGAGCAGGTCCCAAATTTGGTGCATTTTTTACAAACAACAACAAAAAAAATTTATTTCTGTCATCTGTTGATGCAGGAAAAAAAAGTGTTTCCAGCTTCTGATATAAAAGCTTCACAAAAAAGTCACTTCCAAGAGAGTGTGTTTTATACTTTTATGAAGAGGAAGACCCCCATGTTTGGACCTGTCCTATCCTGAGAGGAGTCTGCTAGTCAGTGAAGGCTGGCAGAGGCTGGCTCTGCTCACCCACCTGCCAGTCCATCATGAGGGAACCACTCTCCTATCTGCTCTGCCACTACCAAACAGTCAGGTGGAATTGGGTAGGAAGAAACATCATTGTGGCTGTCCCCTACAGTCTGCTGGGGAAAAAAAATCAAATAAGGGAAAGGTTATTGTGGATTGATAACAGCTGGGGAGGCTGGGAATGGTACCTGTTGCCAAGGAGAGTTTGCTCCTGTGCAGGCAGGGCGCCCGGCTCTCCAGCCCTGGGAGAAGAGGTTGAAGAGAGACATCCAGGGAAGGGAGAGCCAGAGCAAGGACGTGAGATGAAGAGCTGCAGAGAGATTTCAGCCACCCAGACCGGGACCCAGATGGCTGGAGGGGAGATTCACTAAGGAGGTGCTGTGAAAAAACCTTTGCATGTGTTCATGTAATTAAAACCCTGATCATTGTGCACTGTGTGTGACAGAGGGGGATCATGGTTGAGAGTGCAGCTTTGGGCACTGGGTAGACTTAGAGAGCTGGTCTTCTGCAGTTTTAGCAGTCATGTGATTTCTTGTGTGCAAAAGCATACAAGGTTGTAGGTGATGGAGATCTTTTGCAGAGAGATGTGGAAAAGAACAATCCTGTCAGCAGCCAGACTGCTGCACAAGCATTTGTGTTTCTGCACTTGCTGCTTTGTGCTGCCCATGCTTGTGCCGTGAAGACACTCCAGAGCAAGCCCAGGAGCAAGCCTAGGGTTCCTGCATGGAGGGATGGGAGGATGGAAATGCACCATCTCACGGCTCTGGAAAACAGTCACATAAAGCTGTGGCTTTGCCTGGGGCTCATGTGCCGGTGAGGTGCCTGTTAAGCACAGGGCTGCTGTGGATTTGCCTGGGGGCATTGCTTTGGAAAGTTAAGCCAGGCATAACTTCAGAACCTGTAAACCATGCCCCCTCCTGAGCACAGTCTCACCATGCAGCAGAGCCAGCACCCTGTGCAGGAGGAGCAGTCCTTCCCTTTGCACTGTCAGGGTGCTCTTCCCTATGCCGCCTGCAGAAAGGGCCAGCTGCAGCCTAGGACAAGGCCCTGGAGCCAGGTGAGATGCTGCCCTGACAAACACATACCCACACTAACTTGGCCCCTGAGTTGTGTCCTGCATGGGCTTTTGCTCCCCCATCACCAGCCACAGCCAGGGCAGCCGGGTCACTGCTCAAGGGAAAACACCACCTCGATGGCCACCGGTGCTGTGACTGTGACTGAAAGCTGGTGTCAACTCTCAATCCCCCTCCACGCTTTAACAAAGCTCCCCCAGAGCCTGCTGCAGCTCCTCAACAACGGGCCCACTGCCAAGAGCAGGTATCCAGCATAGAGCTCAGCAAAGCCCTGCCAGCAGCAGGGACAAAACAGCCCCTGGGACCGGAATGAATGATGCACAACCTTAAGTATTTGCAGGATAGAGGCCTTAGTTCACTGGGTTAAAATACCAGAACAATATAAAACACCTCTACCTCTGGAACCCACTGCACTTCATAAAAATGCTTGGGACCCTGCTGGAGCTAATCCATTGTGGGTAGCCATAAAAAATTGGTTAATAAATCTTCTTCCACAGATGAAATAGCTACTTCACAGCCAGAACTCAACAAATTGAGCATTTCAAAGCAACCTGCTTGACAGAGGCCCTGATTTGCACACCAGTACAAGTATCCCCAGCCTGGGCAGGACCCTGAGCCTGCACTGTTCCTCCCTCCCCATTGTCACAGCCAAGTGCCAGGAGGAGATTTAGTGCACCGATATTTTCCTCCCAAGTGACAAGAAGGGGATTTACATCTGCAGCCCGCAGGCCTTTGGAGTGAAATGATCCCAAATGCAGAGATTTGCCTGGCACTCAGCAGCCACGCTGGCTACACCACTGGCACTGCTAGGGCGACAGTCCCCTGCCCCTCAGAGCCTCTCCCAGACAGATGCTAGAAGTTCATCATAGTGCCACTTCTACCGTTTTTTTGATTGGAACACATATAAAAATTAATGTTAAGAAAAAGGCAAGTGCTCATCACCTTGCTGCTCCACAGACACTATCCTGAAAGTTTAATCTAATAGGTAAAAAAGCAGTTACAGGAGAGACTCCATTCTTAACAAGCTGTCACAAGTCAGTATTTTTTAAATGCAGCCGATAGCCAAGGGGAGTGAAATAATACATTTCACTCACTCTTCCCAACTGCATGGCCATTGATATATTTAAGTAGTGTGGTAACTAGAAAGAGAAAAATACTCTTACATTTCAGTTTTAATCAAAAACCTCTTAAAAAATTGAGTCACCCTATTTTCATGACAGTATGGATTTTTATGAAGTCAGGGCCGACTTGTTCTCTCCCTTTCTGCCTACAAGGAAAAGAACAGGGCTCGGCTGGGAGGCAGGACCTGCTTCCAGGCAGAAATATTTATTCAGTGAAAAGTTGCATTTAAATATTGATGTTTCAACAGAACTTACTATTTGCTTAACCAAATGTTATAGATTTGCCTAGAGAATCACAATGGAGAATAAAAAGCACATTTTTAGACCCTTTTAGCAACACTGAATGACTTAGAAACAGTGATGAGCAAATCCTAAATTTTTCAAATCCGTGTGAGTTGTGGCTCAGATTTCCTGATAAATTGTTGGGATTTCGGTTTGCAAGACAGGTGTTTGGCATTTCTAACTCCCTGCTCCCTTTAGGAGACATCAAACCGAGCATTATACTCCTGCGGTCTTGAAAGTTCAAGTCAAGGTGGTTTTTGTTTTGCTTTTCCCCCTGAAGGTCAGTTCAGGATTGAATCCTTTTGTCAAGGTTGGCTGGAGAGCAGAAGGCTCTGTTAATCTGCAGGCACTGCGGCTCCCTCCTGGCTTCCTTCCCTCGCAGTTTGTTTTACTTCAGGATTCACCCCCTGGGATTGTAAAGGCTGCAGATGAGGGTTAGAGGTGAAACAAAGAAAATGAGCTTGGGTGTTTATTTAGAGGGAGCCAGAATTCATAATGTTGGAGACACTGGGCCCCTCCCAAGAGATAACCGTAATTTACCAGCACTTCTCCACCACTTGTTTTTCCCCAGAAATAAAACACAGTGACAGATTCAAAATACTACTTCCCCAAGTAACTTCTAGAACCAAAACAAGGAGAGTTTCTTTCTGCAAAGTGACCAGACACTGGAACAATACAAATATGCTTCCAGTGATCTCCATGTGGGAAAGCATTTGAAAAAAGAAATAAAGGCAACTTTGCCTTCTTCAGAGACTTTCTTCTTTTATTCACTCGACCTGTGCCTTATGGTGTGGGGTTTTTTGACGTAGATGTTTTTTCCTTGGTAGATAATCTTCTTATCCCCTCCCTTTTCAATGAGAAGGCCAAATTTTGCTTTCATTTATTCACTGTGGAACCCCACTGACTGGTAGCTAACAGGCACATCCCATCCCACACAGGCACCCTGGTGATATATTTTCCCTTCTTCATACCTTGCTTTAATAATCACCACAGCAGCAAGAGAAGGAGCAGATGCATCCATTACACCTAAGAAAAAACCTTGCTCTTTTCCCAGGCTTTTTTGGGTGTTTGGCCTCTAGGGCATCATCCATTTGCAATGAGATCCCTGGATTTACAACAGAGCAAGTGGTTGTACAACAAAAACTGGATTCCGGGGTCCTGATAAGAGAAGACAAGCGTCCTGCGACCAGAGCCTGACCAGTCACCCCGGCGCTAATCTGGTTGAATCAGCTGACGTCAGTGGTTTTATGCTAAACACACACGGGGTGAAAAATGAGAGTCGCGCTCAGCTCCGGCAGCCCAGCTCCAGCGCTCTGCTACCAGAAGTGGCTGCTTACTTTCAAGCTCTCCGCACAGCCTGTAATCACTCAATATTGAAACCAGATTTACAAGCTCTTTAGAGGAGAAGTTTGTGATTTCCAAAGCAGACGCATTTGGTATTTCAGAAAAAGGTCAAGCCCCCTGTGGAGTAAGGGGTTTTTAATAGAATCAGTTCAGCAGGAGTTAAGAGGAGACATACCAACCCAGCGGCTCGCAAAGCCAGGAGAGGCAGAGACATAAGAAAAGCCACAACCATTATTGTTTGAGGAAAGAATCAGAGAAAGAGAGGGGCACGGGGTATGCTAAATTAAATCTTGGACATTTGATTTAATTTATTCCAATCCGAGAGACTTTCAGTTGGAAATAGAGAGGACTGTCCTTACGGTCCCAGACTGGAAGGGGTTTCAAAGAAAGGAGTGTTTGTTATTGTCTGCAGGGGAAACCTGAGAGTGCTTAGCACAATGGCAAATCCAGGCTCTTAACTCAAATGCATTTAAAAGGATAGCCTTCGATTACTGTCTCATGTCTTTGGCCAGGCTCTCCAGCTATTAATATTTGTTGCCTGCCTCACTCGGCTGGGTGAGGTGGTTGTCTAGGGCTGCCTTGTTTCATGCTGGTACAGCACCCAGCAGCCGGGAAGCGCAGGGAACTGCACTAACGACCCTCCTTGTCACAGGAATACAAGTTTTCTAAATAGTGCTGAGGCCTGCAGGCTATATAAGCAGCCACTACAGAAATACTAGCAATGAAGCTGGCTACTGCTTACTCCAACGCCCTTTGGACTCTGCAGCCAGTAATTTCAGTGAAAAGAATTGGAGCTCATTCCATAATTCACATAGCTGCTGCCAGACAGACACCAGAGCTCGTAACACAGTTTCCTGAATATAAAGGCTTTAAAATAATTGGAAATCCAGATTTCATACTGTCCCAGTTTTGGTGGGGAAAGAGTTAATTTTCTTCTTAGAAGAAAGCTTAGAAAACTCATAGCCCAGAAACTCCTAGGCCATATCAGCTACCACACCTAAACTTTAAGTACCACACCAGGTAAGAGAACAATCCCAGGAGATGGCAGCTGCTAACCCAAGCCCCAGCGCTCTGTGGCCCTGCTGCCATGACTGCAGGGGATGGCAAACAAGCTCTTTTCTTCTTTAAAACATCTGCACAGCAAGGCGCCAATTAGAGCATCCTGGTCTTACTAGCCTTTTAATGGCAAGCATAAATAGGCCCTTATGCATTCAAATCAGCAGCAAATGAGTGGTGAAGGTCACAGGATGCTTAAATGACTATACAACATGCTCCCGCTGATTGCTGGAGAAGGCACTTGAAAGGTTTGGCCATCAGATCTTTTAACTTGTCTAGTCATAGTAACTACTGGTGCAGCTACAGACGGTACTTCAGGTTTGTCTCTTCCAGCATCAAGTTCCCAGTCAGCCATTCCCAAAAATAATACACTTGGCAGAGCAGACAACTGCCCTAGATTTTTAGATCAGTGCAAAGGAAGGGCAGAGTTCTTATAGGAAACCAGCACTTTGAAAGGTCAGCCAGAAGACCACAGGCCAGATTCCAGGAGAAGTTGTGGCCACGTAATTTCTTAACTTCAGCAGCAGAAAGAGGTAGAAAGCAGAGGATATAATTCTCTGCATTAAAAGCAATTCTCCAGACACTTTGAAGAAGTAAGAAGGGCCAGCAGCTTGAGGTATACAGATGAAACGAATCCTTCTAAACCGCACTTTAATATTGCAAACATGGGCACAGTGGGACCTTGGCATTCCCAAGGCTCTCACTGCACTTGGCTCATGTGAGTATTTAACTGTAGGGGTAAGTTTGCAGTATCGGCACCCCTGTTTGCACAGCCAAGTGACCAACTCATATCCAACGACAACCCTAGCACATCGTTTAAGTGTACTTTAAGGAACACAAGCCTGTGACTTAGAGGGGCAGGTTTTCCTTTGCATTTCAGGCTGCACATCCCAAAGCAATCTACCACAGCAAACAGCACACAGGATCAGAGCATTGCTGCAAGGCTGTTATAACCCCGTGTGTGCCATCCCCTTCTCACTGCTGGCACCAGCAGGACCTCAACCTCACAGCCAGAACAGGAGGCAGAAGCATTTGGAAAGCTTCTTCAAACATAGATGAATAGTAGACTCTTGCCAAGTTTTATCTCCTGAAGCAGCATTTTGGATGCTTCTTTCACCATGATGTGGCATCAGCCTTTTAAGCAAGTATACTTTAATTACTGTGAAGTCTAATAAAGCCAGAAAAATAAATACAATAAATTCCTTGAATAATCCAGAGGTTGTTTGTTATTAGCAACTAAGCATTGAATAAATGAAATGATCAAGTGAAGCCAACTAGCAGAAGGAGTAAGAAACAACTAAGTGCACAAATATTGGCCAGAAAGAAAAGCCACCTCTGCAAGAATAGTATAAAGGAGGAGCCAGAGATTAAAGTATACTGCTGCTTCTTCAGTCCCACACAAACCTAGGAGCATATGATACTTAGTTACATGATAGAAGAGCAACGCAGAAGCTTTCCACTGTGCCCAGAGGGGCTATAAACAGAAAAAAAAAAACCAACAACCAAACCACAGCTGAATAGGCAGTGCGGTTTTGGGGTTTCCCTCTCCTCCCCCAAAAAGTTTGGGTGTAAAAGATACAAAAGGAAAATAGATCATAGAAACAAGAATTGTGAGACAAGGGAGGAAAACCAGTTTTAAAGAATTAGGAGTCACTTTCTGACACGTTTTGCACAGAGGAAGTCTTTCTTCATTAAGAGAGAGGAAGAAATAGTTATCTCAAAGAGCTTTGGAAGAATTCACTGAGGTTATGAACAAAACAAAACAGCCAAGAATTGAGGATGTGGGTTCACTACCACTTGAAGTATAAAACAATAAAGCTGCCACCTTCATTCTCGAATAACCACCTAAATTCCTTCACAGAGTAGGAAAAGTCCACTTTCAGAATCTAATTGTTATGCATGGCATTACCATGCACACCTTGATTTGTTTTCCACTGTCACCCACTAGAAAACACATTTTCCAAAATAAAAGTCACAAGCAAGTTTCAGACAAAATATATATATATTTTAAAAAATCTTTACAATAAGTCAGGAAACATAGGAGCTTGCATACAGTTTATTATAATAACTCAATTCTCAGCTCCCTACAGTTCAGATAACCCTGGTGACAGTGTTTACAACTTCTAATTTTTGCTTTCACAACTCTGAAGCAAACAATACATTTGAGTGTATTTTACTCTGTGCAAATAAGACAACTTTTGGAATCCTTCAGAAGAAATATCCAAGATTCTGTTTGCAGAGGTCCTTTGTTTCTCAAAGATGATTTATGAGAGTTTTTGTTTTAAGATAAAGTGCTCCTGTCCAGCAGAACCCAAAGGCCTTCTAGAGTTCAGAGAGTAAGTTTAGCTCAGATTAAAAAATAATTGGTCATACAAATTCCAGCTTCCCATGTCCGCTGTACATTCCCCAGTGGACTAGTGAAAGAATTTTATCATTGCTGAGGTCTGAATGTCTCATTTTATCACAGGTCATGCAGCAGTTCTCGTGACCAGTCACAGGCACCATGCATTCCAAGTCCAATTTTGCCACCTGCCCTTTTTTCGAATGATGTCCATGAAAACTATAGTGCAAACGAGAGAGCATTTGCTGTCGCTGATCTTGCAGTCTCTTGTTTTCACTCCTGAGCATCCTCAAGGCCAGCATGATAAGGAGCACCAAGATTAGCCCACCAGCTATAGGAACAGCAATTACAGCTGCCCTGAACCATAACTCTTTCGAAGAAGTCAATTCCTGCACCTTGGTGATGAGATTCCTGCTGCTGTCATGTTGATATCTGCTCCCTTGTCCTGCAAAGGGGAAAGATGTAGAACTTATTTCAGGATTTACATATACACAGTTTCACATATAAGCAACTCCCTTAAATCCCACACTGACAAGTTTAAGGAGCAACTGCTACACTCCGCAGTATATACAGAAAATACCCCTGCAAAGAAAAAGAAGAGTTTCTAAGTCTGCTTATAACACAATTTCTTACCCCAATAGCCAGTTTAACTAGGAACACCACTGCCACTGATTCTTAGAAGCCATGTCAGGATGGCAAGAGAGACTTCCAATATTAATGCACACAAAAAAGCTAATTGGCTAGGATGTTCCCCTGCACCCAGCCACCCTCTTCTCCCTCTGGTGTCTCTACTTACATTAACAACTAAATCAGTAACAGCAGATGCGAAAGGTTTTGACTGTTGCTGGCCTGATGGCCAGAAGAGGGGTTTCACTGAAGCTTTATTGTCCTACCTGAAGCATCGCCTCTGGAAGGAGACAAAACATCATGTAGTCCTCTGTAATTGCACATATCTTCATGACAGCATTCCAATGTGGACATGGTGGTGGTGCCAGAGTGGTTTTGTGCTTGTTTGGCTTGGCAGATCTCAGCTGTGCTTGCAATAGAGTCCAAGCAGCCATGAGTAAGTGGGGAATGTGTATTCTGAGGATCAAGCAGTCTGGAGAAGCAGGCGCTAAGCTCAGATTTGCACATATAGCCGGTTGCAACACAGTGTGCAGCATCACAGTAGCATCTGATTTCACCTAAAAAACAAAAATTGTGCAAGAAAGGTAAGAATTTGGTCCTCTAAGGACACGTCATCATATATCCTTATTAGCCACAAGCATCACACAACCAAACTCGGTGCCAGTTTTGAGGTACTTCTCTAGGCTGTAGTTCCACAAGAGCTGGGGTTGTTTCCTTCCCATCACTGTACAGTGCCTACCTCGCTGTAGCCTTAATCCCTGTAAATGCCTTGGGGCACTTGCTTTAATGACTAGTACTATAGTTCTTTGAATTAAAGCAAGAGCATTTCACTAAAACAGGGACTGGGGGAGGGAAGGTCACAATGGCTTTTTTCCCCAAGGTAAATAACTAACAAGACCATTTTATAGCTACTTCCACTCGCTGTCAGCAGTTGCATTCAGCAACATTTAAAGTGAAATACCAGTTCTAAAAGCAACACACACTTTCAGTCCTAGAAGAAAGTCACATCTTTAATGTTTTAACCATCACTCCAGGAACAGCATTCTACTTTTACAAAAGTAACATTTCTTTTAACTGGGCATAAGCACACAACAAAAATATCATGTTTAAATATTTATGTGACAAATGAAAAAAAAAAAATCAGAACTGCTGAATTGTTTATTACCTCTCAATACTGCGCCAAAATTTAAAAGGTTTAACTAACACCTTATAAAGCTATTAGCTAGAACCATTACCATCTAAGTCTCTCAGTCAGGAAGGTTTTACTGTGTGAAACTGAGCAACTATTTGTAATTTCTCCAGAAAGAGAATATTTTTAACTAGTTATTCATGAAAAAGGGCTTTTTAATCAGTATTATAAAACAAAAAAAGTTCCAGTTTATAATTATTCTGTTTACCAGAGACAATGACTCTCAACTCAAATGTAAAGTTTTTTAATGGAGTGAAACTGCAAGGCTAAAGGCTCCCCCTTGCCTCTCCCCAGTTTCACATGCAATCCAACATGCAGTAGAAAAGAGGAAACACTTAGATTGAAAATCCTCTACCGGCTCTATGAAAAATCTCAGGAAACCTCAAAAATTTCTGAAGGAAGCGATAAAAAAAGTTCCCTTCATAAAATTCTTCATTTTGCGCTCTCCAAACTCTCTGGTATGAATTAAACATGTCCTGTGCTGTAGCGAAAACTTACTCTTTCTAGGCAAGTTGCAACTCAAACATAATTCAATGCGCCATCGAGCCAAGGTTTAAAAGGAAGCCAGAATTTGGAGAAAACCTTGGAAGAATTGACTTAAAAACTACTTCTGGTGTGCCTACTGTACTTGCCACCATAGTGGCACCGAAGCTTTCAAAGTCGACCAAATCCGTCAGATGTATTTCTTCTACAGTCTGCACTTCAAAAAAAATCAATCTACCGGCTTCCCTGCTGCCACCCCTTCTTATGATGTTACCTACCACCCATACCTAAAAAAAACGGCTCTGCAAGATGTTAAAAATCATCCCAAACAAGTTAGCTTCCCCTCGTCGGGCTACCTTAATACTTTCCCCAAAATACTACTGCAGGCTCCAGGCCTTGAAGTTCCCGCTGCTCTTTAATAACTCTGCTTAATAGAAGCCAAATGATGGAGTGTCTCACTGTCTCCAGTCCAATTCCCTTGGGCTTTCAGACCAAGTAACCTAATTTTTCATGAATTCACACTCACTGTCATCCAGCACGTTACAGAAAAAAAGACTCAATCATTTTCTAAGCATTCTCTATAAGGTCTCCCCCCACCCCCTCTGAAAAAAATAGTTTTCATAATTTTTGCACTGTATGAGGGTTAAAAGTAAGATGCAAACATGGCACAGTACCAGAACTGACAGTTCTTTCATGAGTTTCAGCACAGTATGGGAATAAAGTGAAACGATACACATACTTTCATTTTAACTGCTTATACAATCGCGTTCAAAAATCTACATTTTATTGCCCTAAGACAATCTTATAAACAAAATCTGACAGGCTAGTCATCAGGTTAATTCAACTGCTTTTTAATTAAAGCCACGTTTTCAGTGAAACAGAATGGACTTTGTATTACTGTATTAAAACTGTATTTCTGTCAATTCATAAAGTTTCTTCCTGTGCTATGCAAAAGGCCAGAAAGGGTATTTAGTATTTTGAAACAGTGAACAATGCCCTTCTGTTCCCTCCTCTTTCTTGTTACTGTATGTAGCTATTAAAGAAAAATGTCTGCTTTTAGTCAAGATGGCTACAGGAGAGACTGCAGGCTTCTCTTAAAGCTTTTGAAGTCAACAGCAGCCAGAAGTCTGTGATCCCCTAATTATATCATTATCAGGCACATAGTTTCAGTATCTGCGACTTCACATCACTCAGTCACTCCCTGTTCTGCCCGCTTTGATGGGGCCAGCAGGCTCTCCCCTGCACGCTGTAAGGCTGTTATTTAGGGTTAATTACAGCCTTCCTTCCAAAATAAATAAATACCGTCGCACATCACCACCACGCTAACTTATCCTTTACCCTCCTCCCCGGAGCACGACGATTACCGGCAGCCAGCGGGTCGCCTCTGCCCCGGGAGGGCGCTCCCCGGGCGGCCAGACCACAGACCACAGCCCCCAGCCCACTGCCCCCAGCGGGCGGGGACAGGGCCGGGCGCGGCCGCCCCGCCGGGACACCCGCGGGGCCGTGACTGCCCGGCACCGGCGGCCAGGTGGGAGGGGAGGGACGGAGGGGCGGGAGGCACAGACCCGGCGGCTCCGCCGCCAACACCGCTCGGCGCCGGGTCCCGAGACAGCGCCGGGCCCGGCTGCCCTCGGGCGGCAGTCCCCGGGCACCCCGCTCCCTCCGGCGCGGCCCCCGCAGAACACGAGCCCCGCAGGCGCCCCCGGTGCCCCGCCGCGGCCCCTCACCTCTGGCGAGCAGGACGGCCATGGCGCACAGCTCCAGTTG
>VXAD01012653.1:520385-560549 GCA_013399195.1 Dicrurus megarhynchus | reverse complement strand
GCGCCGAAGAGCCGCTCGCCTGCGGGCAGAGCCGTGGTGCGGCCACCGCTGCGGCGGCGGGCCGGAAGGACGGCCGCGGTTCTCTGCCTTTCCCTCGCTGCTCCGCCGCGGCCGCGGGAGCAGCACCAGGAGCGGCGGCGGCNGGGGAAGGGGCTCTGCTGGGTCCCCGAGATAATTCCCTCCGGAGGCAGCAGCGCGGAGTTCCACTAAAAAACATCGTGCCCTGACTGCGAGTTCGGCGGAGCTGCTATGGATGGATGGATGGATGGATGGATGGATGGATGGATGGGCAGCCCTCAGCCCCGGGTCGCGGTGACGGGCAGCGCCGGAGCGGAACGAGGCGGCGGCCGAGCCCTCCTGCCCGCGCCCGCTGTCCCGGCGCTGCCGCCAGCGCGGCCCCTGCCTGTCCGCTCCCGACCCGCAGGGCTGCACGAGGCTGCAGAAGTGTTGCCCGAGCGGGAACAGCGGCGGTTTCAGTGCAGCCGGGGCTTTTTTCCCAAGGTTTTGGACATTCTGCCCTTGGTCTTGGCGCAGCGCAGAGCTGACAGCCATCGGCTGGAACCACAGTGCAGCTGGGGTGTCCATCCCCGGCCCCACGCCGCTGTCCCGGCCCGGGGTCCACCCTGCGGCTCGGGGGCTCCTGCACCTCGCACTCAGCCCCTCAGGGTCTCATCCGCTGCTGTCACATCCACGCAGCAAGGGCAGGCCCGTGGGACAGAGCTATTAGCGAATATACCCTGCAGTAGGTAGTCTCCTTCCAGTGTTTCCTTTCCAAGAACAGCTGTTGGGGATGGAAGCACGAGGTGGTGTTATACCACTGAGTTCCGACACAGCTCCCGTGGGTCGTGTTTAGCTTGGACAGTTTTCCTTAACGTGTTGGTCCTGAAAAAAATGTGCCCCTTATTTAAAATTTCTTTGCTAACTTAGTTTTCTTCTTTCTTTGCTCATTACATTTTATAAGCCTTGATTTCTACAGCACTGACTGTTTCCCATTTATGGGCAAAATGCTTTACATATTTGGGTCCACTACTAGTATTAAAGCTGTTGGATGATGTGTAGATAATAATAAAAAAATTACTTGAAAAATTTCATTTCAAATCTTTTTGTGAGTCTTTAAAGACATTTTCAATAGGGGACATAATACCTCGTGTCGGAGACATTCCTCCCTGAAAGAGAAAGGAGGAAATATGAAATCTGAGATTGAGATAACTCCAGTTTACTTTGGCAGAGAGGAACAGACTGGATCTCCGGCTAATTAGTGCTGATGCCATCACATGTTATAATGGTTTTACTGTGAGTCTTGCGATTTGCATATGTATAAGATAGATACACATGTGCTACGCCGCAGTCTTTACACTTCTGTTAGATGTATTTGCACTCCACCACAAAGTAATTTTCTAATTCTTGTTTCTGTTTAGAAATTACAGAAACAGCAAGAACAGCCAAGTCATATCTCCCAGTCTGGCACCAGCTATCAGAAACTCATTTGCAAACATACGAAAATATCATTCATTATAACTTAGCATCATTACAGCAACATGTGCAATTCTGCTTCTCCTGTTCCTATCACTGGTGACAAGCACATTTAACAGATCTCATTTGTTACGTGCAGTACCGACAGACTGGAAATGGCTTTTATTCATGGAGCCACATTACTGCACTAAGTAACATGAGAGACTCCCCGAGTATTATAAACATCCTGGCCAAGGGAGCACAGACAGACTAACCAGAGGGCAATATGCTTGAGATCAATTTTGAGCAGCAAATTTCATTGACAGCTGTCAAGTTTGAATTGTGAGGTACAATTTACTGTAAAAAATGTGCTAATTCTCTTTGCTACAAGCATGCATGAAGTACCAAAAGCGAGGGAGGAACAGCAGCGATCACTGTCCAGGCTTAGTGCCCCCCAAAGCAACTAAAGACCCTTTTGGAAACCTGTGGATCGAGTCAGAGTGTCAGGAGGGTTTGACTGCCTTACTGTGTCTCTTCACTCTCTGGTACACTGCTCAGAGAGACATGCAAGGATTGTGTGGGGTCCTCTGACAGACCATAACATAAACAAGATAATTCAGCTTCTGCAGTGCTAATTTGCTTTTGTTTTAGAGACAAGAGCTAACAGGGCCAGATTGGCCTGTAAAAAAGGGACAGGAGACAGACCCAAGCACAAAGAAATAATAACAACATGTTCTGCAACCAGAAGGAATGTGGGATAATGACTACAAGGAACCATCAAGGAAAGCGTCAGGAGCCTGAGGCCGCATTACGTGTCTCCAGCAGCCATGGGAGAGCAGCCTAAAGCCTCCATTTGAACGGACTGCACAGCCTGTAGTCAGAGCCTGCAGAGCGCAGGACTGCTCCCTCCCACCAGATACGGTGAAGGCCCTTGAAGCAGACATGAACAGAAGGACCTGGTTGCAAAATCAGCCTCTCGGCACCTCACGGAAAGGGACTACTTTGGGCAGCATCTCACAGGAGCACATTCTCCTCTGCATCAGCTCAAAGCTCTGTCACAGATGCAAAATTTTGTCTTTAAGAAGAAGAAATTGCCAACTAAAACAAGACATCCATCCAACAAGTCTTTGCAGGCCACACAAATGCTGGTTTGATTCTTTTACTTCATTTCACAAGCCAATAGTTGCAGCACCAAGTTTCTGGCAGGAGGACTTTAGAACTGATGAGTCCTTCTAAAAGACCAATTCAGATGAGCACCCAGTGTCCTGAACTGTTACAGACCAGGATTTCTCCTATCAGGCCATCAACTGCTCAGGACAGTAGCTGCTCTCCTCTACAATCACATTCCAGAAAGGACTCACTATTTTCCACCAGGAGCATGTGAGCAGTGCAGCCGTGCAAGAGTCTCCTTCCAAATGTCAGGATGAAATCCCTCCACTGAAGTGCCAAATCACATCCATCACCTTCTCCAGAATCTCCCTGTGCCTGAGAGTCCCAGCACAGGCATGAGGGAATGGCTGCCATGAGGGGTTTGGGCCTTCCGTGCGTCAAGGAGGAAAATAAAACAAGCCAAGACAGAGGTCAGCCTGGCAGCATTTTCTGAGTACAGAACTTTGAGCAAGAGAAAAGCTCTTCTCTGGCTCTGGGAACCCAGCTTTAGAAAATTCAACTTCCTCCCATTGTTTTGCTTCTCTCATATATTCCCTTTCTTTTTTTCACATGAGTTGGCATTAATGCCTGTCCCTGCTGCTACTGCCTACTGTTTATGTGCCACCACAGCAGACTGTATGCAAAGCTGAGCTACAACTTCAGCCTGCAGGTGCCCCTGATTTAGGTAACTCACCCCAGAAAAACAGTTTTGAAGAACAGTTTTGAAGAAGTAATTCTTTCATCTGGCAGCTTTGAACACTACCATGAATTCCTCATCCCTCTATAAGCTTGCATGGCATGCTGGCAACTCACCACCATTTCCCCCAAATGACTGGGTATAACTCTTCTGTCGATCTCTTGCAAACAAAACAGTGTTTTCACAGTATTATTCACTTGTTTGAATCTTTCAACAATGAACCCACCCCCCCAAAAAAAATTTAGGCAAAACCAAAAATGGATTAGCATTGCAATTTGGAAATCCTTTCTACAATCACCTCTGTAGTCAAGGCATCACTGCAGCCCTGTCCTGGGGAGACCCACATTCCTCAGGGAGATGAGGATTTGCATACTGCTGGATCTGCATGTGCACACTGGCATTTGTCAGTATGCTCATTTCACTAGCAAGGAAATACTGATGCATTGGAGTAATTTCAAAGTGGTGTCAAAAGCAACATTCGCACACTATATCCATTCCTTTTTGCACCTTGCAATTATGATTCAGATGGGAATTTCTCATTTGGAAATGATGTGAATTTAAAAGCATTGGGTCTGTTTCAAGCATCTTTGGAGCAACATTAATCACAGCAGTTTGGGGTTTTTTTGTTAACTGCTTAACACTAGCCAGCAAACAACCAGCTTTTCTTGAGTTACTTTGTGAGCATTTGGGATATGATACACACAAGCTAATTCTACTGAATTACATTTATTTATGCTGATTATTGCCTTTTAGAAAAAATTAAGGCTCAAGCTAGCATAGCTTGGCATAATGCCCAGGGGGTAGGGAACATAATGTGACTCTGCAATCCTTCTGGCTTCCCACTTCTGGGTCTGGCCATGGACTTACTGAAGCAAGTAGCCATTTCAGGATCTAAGGCTATGCAGAGCCCAAAGGCTGGCTCCTCCAGCCGCTCTCCTGTGACAGACAGGCTGCTGAGCAGGTTCCCTCAAGGTTAATAACTCCCAAGGAGCTTTCCCTCTGTAACTGGGGCAGTTCAAAGAGGTGGATAGACGCCTGCACATTATTCCCTGCTCATTTTCAGCAGCAATTAGTGTGTCCCCAGCGAAACTCAGTTACCTGCAAACTGGAGGAGGGGAGCTGCGTTCCAGAGATGATCGGTGATACATGTTCACCTAAAGTAAGTAGGAAACCAGACTAGTGTCTGTGTCGCAGGATCCACCTCTCCATGCACCTGATATATTATCCAGATGGCACCAATCTGCATCCCTTTCAGACACAGGACATGATAAAGAGACAATACTTAAGAAGCGCAGAAAGTGAAGCATTTCCTGCCATGCTCATCATTTTACTTTTTTTTTTTTTTTCATTTAAAACTAATCCTCCCTCCCCCAAACGAGCTACACTCTTACTCCTCACAATCAATAGGACGATTTGCATTTATCCTCCTGGAGGCATCTCTCCTAGAATCGGGGCCAGAGCGATCCAATCGATAGGGGAAAGCTGGAGCAAAGCTGGAAAAGAAGCAGCAGAGAGATTTCCCCCAGGGAGAAATGCAAAACACTGGAGAGAGGCAACAATTATTGTAATTGAAGGTAATGAGGCCGAGGCGCCAGCTCCAGCTCTGCTTAACGTCATTCAATACAAAGTGAGACACACATGAAGGAGACGGCCCGAGCCCGGCCGGCCCCGCGGCGGCCCAGCCCGGCTCCCGCAGCCCCGCACCCAGCTCCGCAGCCGCCGCCCGGCCGGCAGCAGCACGGATGCTCCCGGGACAGGCCTGTCTCCTGTGCTGCTGCATTTGGGAGAGTCGCTGTGGATCCGACTGCTTCCAGGGTCCCGGAGTCCTCCTTTCCCTTTCCCTAGGAGACTCCCGCGTCTGTAAAATTCTCGGTGTTTATCGTCACTGTGGGCTGAAAGTCCCGCTCTGAGCACCAAATTCCTCGGCCAGGGCCAAACGCCGTCCTGTCCCGCGGCAGGACAAGCTCAGCCCCAACCCCTTAACCTTCAGCCCTTCCCCGCAGAAACCCTCTCTGCCACCGCAGCCTCTTCCTCGCAGCTGCCCGGTGTCGGGGTGCGACTTCCCGGGAGGACAGAGGGGATGCTGGCGAGGAGCTCCACCTGCCCTGCGGCTCTGCCAGGGCACGGTGCAGGTGGTTCGGTATCCCTAACCCTGTGCCCGGCCGGCACGTTCGCTGATCCCGGAGCAGAGCTCACACGGGCTTGAGGCGAGGGATCTGCACTGGACACACTCAGCTACGCCTTCGCCTTGGATTCCTTAGGCACAGAGCCCCGTCTCAGCCTGGGCCGCCGGGGGGTCAGGGAGCCACCAACACCGGGGCGGGTTTATTGACCCCTCCTTGAGCTTAAGGCAGCTGGACCTGGCACGGGCCGAGAGCCTCAGGGCCGGCCGGAGCCCCGGCGGGGCGCGGCTGCGGGCGGGCGGCGCTCCCGCCCGCGCTCCCCGGGCCGGCAGCGGCTCAGCGCGGGCACCTCTTGCCCTCTGCCGGCAGAACCGGCCCTAGCAGGGACAGCCGGGGCCCCTCCCGCAGCGGGGAATCTGTCCCCTGCTAGGTCAGGGCGAAAGGGCGCTGGGTGGAGGGAGGGGAGGACGCGCCTGCTGCAGGCGTAGCGATGAGTAATCCCACCGCCAGAAGAGTAAGAGCAGTGTGCGTACACCGGGGCTCACATCAGCATCTACCCCCAGCCACATCCTGCACACAGGAGTTAACATCCAGTATTCAGCCATCACCTTCTGAAACATCCATGTAAAGGTGTTATATGTCAGAAATTATAAACGGTACCTAAAAAGTCAAGCACCACCTATCAGATCTGAGTTATCAGGTGTCTAGAGATAAGGTATGGCAAATATTAGGAATTTGCTTTGTATCCCAAGCATGAGAAACCATTAGTTATGTCTTGTCACGGCATAATGTGCCCATGGGGGAGGAGAGCAGACACCGGACATGGCCAAAAACCACTTTAGCAGGACAGAACATACAGTTCAAGTAAAATTTCTTAAAGAAAGCTATAGTTTGGATATAGGACATGTAGCAAAACCGTCATGTTTGCCAGTGAAACCAGAGCCTTTTTTGAATGAGCCTATTGCCTAAGCAAGAGTCTCAGGCTCATATGTGCACATGCAAGGCAGACTGTCCACGAGTGTGAACACAAACACCAGTTCCTTGGAGGACTTATCCTAAGCCTTGGAGGAGTTACACCCAGCAGTCAAACCCTGGGTGCTCTGTAGGGCCTGAGTGCTATGTGAGGCTGTTCTCCACTCTCGCAAATCTATTGTCAGCAGCCCCTTCACAACAGCAGCTCTAAAAGCTTTTGATGCAGATAAAGAAACTCTCCAGAGATACATTACTTCGTATTAGTCAATATTTATTGCTCAAACTCTGTTTTCTGAGTCACATATTTCAGAGCCAAATGCCAGAGGTGAGGCAGACAATGCAAGTCAGGAAAGCCTATACACATTGTAACAGACTGGAGTCTCAGCTACTTAAATAGGCAGCACTCTGCCAGATTACACCAAGCTCCAGTTCTGAGACATTTGCAAACACAGTAGAAAAAACTGAAGGCGGAGCTAGATCTCAGAGCAAGGACCAGCAGTTTCAAGGAGATGGATATTTATCTTAATAAGATTTTAACAGTTCAGCCCCAGAAATCTGCCGTTTGAAATAGAAGGC
Organism: Dicrurus megarhynchus; assembly: GCA_013399195.1. Classification (NCBI taxonomy): domain Eukaryota; kingdom Metazoa; phylum Chordata; class Aves; order Passeriformes; family Dicruridae; genus Dicrurus; species Dicrurus megarhynchus. The sequence goes on along the minus strand of VXAD01012653.1, from coordinate 553,580 downwards.
AGTAGGACATCTAAGCACAGATGTACAATAAGAATAAAACCTTAATTCTCACTTTACCATGAAAAGGAGAAGGGACAAAAGTGAGAGGGGACATGAAGAGCTAAGTCAATAAAGGCTGTGGACGTGCTTAAATTCTGGCAGCATGGGATGGTGTGCTCCAAAGGGAGAGTGTGGAGACTTCCCTGCCCTGGCTCTAGGGCAGGATCAGCAAGTACAGCAGAGACGGCTTCTAATTTTGATAACTGTGAGTCAGAATAATTGTAAAAAGGACAAATAACAGGGCAAGGGGAGCTGCAGTGAGCTTTAGCAAATATTTAAGAAGCTGGAGGCATTCAATATCCGGGATGCCAGGCGGGGCAGCATCTGAAGACACAAGTCCACCACCTCTGGTGGGTTTAACCAGGGAGGGTGAAGGTAGTGATACTCTCAGCTTTCTACCAGCCCTCCTTGGGGGACTCCCACCCTTGTGACAGGGACTGCAGATGGGATCATCCATCCCTGTCATCTGCAGCCTGGCACTGAAGCACCCAAGGAACAGGTTTGAGCACCCTCTGACTGAGAGGATAACTTCAGGCAGAGGAGGAGGATACACAGCTTGTTGCCAGTAACACCTCAAGAAGCCACAAGGGTTCATCTGTAGGAGCACTGTGAGATCAAAGGTAGATCAGGCAGAGGAAAGGATGGGTGGAGAGAGCGGTGTTGGCAGAAAGTGATAGCAAGTGCAACATAAATTCAGATTCGGGGCTGAGTTCAGAGAGCTGAGAGTCCTGGAAAGGGGAAGTGCAGCCCCTATGTTTTCATAACCACGAGTGCAAGACATTAGAGTTACACAGGACTAAAACAAAATTGAGAAGCCTCAGAGTGAGCAGTCCTGATTATTCTCACAGCACCTTCTGTAACAAAGAGTATTACATAGCAGAGTGGGATATTAAACCGAGGTCTTCCCCACAGGTTGCAAGGCAGTAGTGAAACATGAGAGTTAAACACACTGGAGGTGAGGAGCAGGAGTGTGCTGCCCAGAGCCCCAGAGCCAGAGTGGCTGGGCAGCCACCCCCAAGCCTTGCCCCCAGCCCCAGATTCACATCTCTGCACTGCAGAACAAAACTGGTGCTGCCTCTGCCAGACTGCCATCCTCTTCTTCTGCCGTACATCCAACATGCTACTCTTCTACTTTTTTGTGTTCCATGCTGTTACATGTTTAGGGAGGAATATTTTTTCTTCACTTTGACTGAAAGAAGTTAGAAAAGGAGGTAGTGAGTGTTGCCATCTGAGACCCAAAGGGAGCTTCAGAGATGAAGTTTCAATGTTCCAACAGCAATGAAGAGACTAAATCATGGCCTTCAGCAAATACATCAGTCTGCCATAGACTGTGAACAGTCTGGCCAACTGCTTTGTCTTATCTTTGTTGCCTTTGATGCTCATGGCAGTGCAGCGCTGCCTGTGGCTGCTGCAGCCCTGTCTGGCACACACCCCTCTCCCGGCAGCAGATCTATGACCACCTCCTTTTTTAAACAATTAAATCATAACCTAGTTTTCACTTTTATCTTCACTATCAAGTCCTAATGAAGCAAAACTCTATCAATCTCTCTAAAGACGCATTCAGACTGATATTAAGTGTGTCTCTCTAGGTCTGCATGGAGAGCCTGGCAGAAAGATTGATAAAGCATAGAATGTCCCTTTCCCTCCTAAGGGCAGATTTTAAATGCATCTCGTTTTAACCATGGGGGTAACACAAGGGCTGATATTAGGAGCCCAGTTAAGGGAAACTGCTGCTGAACACTTAGCAACTGAATGGCTATTAGCATGATAGAAATCAGACACAACAATCTGCATTAATTACTATCCCTGTTGTTAACCCTAGATACATGCATTTCTAAATAAATACAGGTAATATTCATCTGAATTGCATTCCCATGAATAAAACTGGACTCAAGCTCTGTGCCAAAGGTAGGTACCTTCCCTTCGAGATGCTGTTTTCAGAGCAGGGCTGGCAGAGGGGGACATTGGCAGCAACTCTGCCCCTGTGCTATGTCCAGCCAGGACCATTTCATTTAACCCAATCTCTTTGCCTTTCCCAAAACCCTCAGGTTAAAACAACATTGGCTAATTCATGACACAAATGCCAACTGAAACACTTCCATTTCCAGTAGCAGCAGGTAACACTTAATTCAGGTCTGAGGAGCCTGGTGCAGGATTTCTCTGCCTGTCCTCTGGCAGCTCTGCCTGTCCAAATGGCGAGGAGCTGAGAGTAACTACCCACCAACTTCATTGGGCTGCTGGGCACCCATGTACATGTCTGCTCTTCACATATGGTCAGAACCAAAGTTGGTCAAGTTCATCCCTACTAACATGCTCTTCAAGCCTCTCCCCAAAAAACTGAACTTCCCTTTACCCCTGTCACTCACACGTTTTTTTGCTGCATTTACACATGAAGCTACAAATCAGCAACAGCAAGAAGAACTGAGCTGTTGAACAAAGCGAAGCGGAGTGAAAACTGGCCAAAATGGAGAGGAGTCCAAAAAGCTAGCAGGGAAGAAGGATGAGAAATGAACCACCCAAGTGAAGAGCAGTGAGTGGATCTGAGCACAATCCCCGCAGTGAGAAAAGCTGATCCTGGCACTCTGCTGAGGGAACAAGGGGTGATGTGCCAGGAAAAAGAGATGTGGTAATGAAGGCCAAGGACATGCTGACTGACAGGCACTGGCACTACCAAACACCCACGTGTGAAAAATTGTCCCCACTGTCCCCTCTACTGGTTTGCAACTTGACAAGCCTAGGAGCCCAGCTGGCACTGAGGAGGTGCTTGGAAAAACTGGGGACAAGGAGTAGGTACAGGGGGAGCACAAAGATGAGGTGCACCTGAAATCTGAGGAGCAGATATTTGGCCGGAGGACAGAAGCCTTCAGGGACACTGTGTAGGACAGTGCTGTCAGGATCCCTCTCTCAGCTGAGAGGGCCCCTCTACATCCATCTTGGCAAATCTGCAACAGCACTCCTACTTTCATTCCTAAAATCTAGTACCTTGCTCCAGAAACAGATCATTATTTCCAGCATGCCAAGCTCAGAATTTTTCACTGTGCCCAGAAAACAATTCTCCCCATGGCCTACTCCATCCCTGACTGTCCTGCAGGAACACTTGGGTGAGGAATATCTCACCATGGCTGACTGAGTTTTTCCTTTCTGATTTCAATGACGTAATTAGGAAAGAACAAATGACGTGTTTTTTTGAGAAGGCACGCTCCTTCCCTCTTTGCTGGCACATCTGGAGCAGTCCTTCTCACTACATTTGTGTCAGAGATTTACTTCATTTGTGTTGAAAGAAGGGGTTGTCAGAAATCTGAAAATGGAAACTGAGCCAGGGTCCTACGTTAATCCTTAAAACTACACAGCTGCCTCAGACTCCCTCACACAGTTTGCTTAAAAATGTGGTGGTATGCAATGACTGATCACCATCAACCAGCAGGGACTGGCAGACAGTGTGTCAGGAGATACCTTCAGCTAATAAAGCATGTTTCTTCCAGAAGACCCCTAAAGTCCGGTATTAAAAACAGTCAGCAAAAATGATTAACTCTCATGATATTTGATTAAAAGACCTGCATTTTCTCAACAGTGGTACAGGTGATGATCCTGAATAGAAATGCACATGCCAATTCTGAAGCAAGAGAAATAAATGTTAATCGATTCTCTATAAATTGGGAAACACATAATCCTGTCACCAGCCCCCATGGCTCTTATCACAACATTAAACTTCACTGGAGCATTACCAAAAACAATCCTACAGCTGATTCAGAAAGCAGAATAACTCATTCACGAGCTTCTTATTTCCTCCAAGCTCAATAATTAAGACTGGGATCCTTCAGGGGAATGTAATGGTGCTAAGCTCCCATTTGCCAGAGAAACACTCTCTGATGGGTACAAACCAGGTCTGAGCGTGGTGGACATGGGAAGCAGAGCAAGTTGCCAGTAAAAGCTGCGCAGCACCTACAGCCAGAATGAGTTGGTGAATTTGCACACCCAGCAGTTAACACTCATTCAAGTATCCCCACCAGACAAAATCACACTTACTTCAGCAGATGGTTTTCCCTCCGCAGAAGGCAGTGTCCTGAGGACAGTGCTCCACTGCAGGGGTCCGGTCAACCTCCACACAAGAGACCTCCTCTTCACCTGGCTTTCCCTTGAACAGTGCCCTTACAGGAGAATCTTTAGGAAATACTAGGCATGTCCCTGTAGAAATCATCAGAGACCATCCTGTTTGACCCTTTAAGAATAGATGAAAGGAACAGAAATTAACCATATTTCTCAGTCAATCGTCAGAAGTATTCAATTATGCAAAGTTCTGCCCTACCCCATGCTAGACTCTTGCTCAAGTACATAAAATAACGTGTGAGGCTTATTCAGCATCCAAAATTGAAGTAATCAAGTTCTACAGGTGTTGAAAGTTCATGTATAATCATCCAGAAATGACAAGGAAAGAGCTGCGGGCAACTGTAAAGTATCATGGCATACATAATCACTTCAGAACCAAAGGAAAATAAAAGTAACAGTTGACTAAAAAAAACCAACATAGTGCAGTCAGAGCTGCTTATTCCTTGTCCTACCTGCCAAGGACACAGAAAAACTTATGCTTCTTGCAACAGCCCTCTTATATATTTGAGGATATTGCATATCCCCTCTTTCACCCTTAGGCTGCCCCAGGCTAAGCTACCCCTGCTTTTTCAGCCCTCTCTGTCACATCATGTTTTGGAGATCATTGTCCTTGTTCTTGTCCAGATTCTTTCCAAAATGCAGTCTACAAATACAGACTCCACACTACACCTCAGACCCTACTTGCCTGATTTTGCAGTCTGGAACATAGCATATACCTCAGAATTTGCTGTTTTTCTGCTACAGCAACACACTGACACATATCCTGAACTGATCTCCAAAAGGAAGAAGTTTATCTCCCTGTAGCAAATTTTGAGTCTACTCCAGAGGACTAGCTAATGCAGTCCAAACTTCAATGCAGGAGGTAACTGCTGGCTAGGAAGGGACTTTGGGAAAGCTGGCATCGGACAAGGTGTGTCTGACAGATACCCTGCCAGTACCACTTTCAGCTTGTGAGACCCAGATGGACTCTCAGACACCTTCCAAAGGGCTGCTCCCCGGCAGCTGCTCCCCAGACGTGTTCCTGCAGTGGACTCTTCCCTGTGCACAGTTGTTCTTTTTACCAAGGAGTTTCATCCCATGTTTTTTCAGAAAAAAATGTTTTTCACTTTCTGTACACTCCTACCTTGTGAAAGAAGCTATCACATTGTAGCCAGTGTCACCTCTTACTGCTTTTTCTTTCCTTGGTTCATTGTTGCTGGAACAACTTTTTTTGGCATTCTTGGGACTCGTATTTAAAATATTATTTAAAGGATTTACCAGTTCTGCTTAACTCTCTTTTCCTTCAGGCTTCCTCCCTGAAATTACCTTCTAATTCTGATTTTACTCAAGACTTTTGTCTATAATTTGCTCTTCTCTCACTTTGTATTCCTGAACAGTAAATACATTACCTTTTGTCTTCAGAGTCAACCTGTTTTGTTTTACTGGTTAGACCCAAACCTAGAATTTACCTTTTAAAATTACTTTTTATATCTATAAAGAAGGTGAAAAAAAATTTTTCCATCTCATTCATATAGGTAGGAATAGACACATATATTTATGAAACCCATTATGGCAACAAGTGCTGGAATTTCTCGCCAGTCTGCATCCCACTCATCCTTTCCCAGCAGATGTGCAGATGATTATAGCCATGACTGCCTGTCACGCTCTGTGCTTTGGATGACATTGCTGGATGCTGAAAGGCTGCCTGGTCCACCTGATTTTCCTACTACAGAAGCCTGCAGGAACATGTGCAGCCATAGTGCTCCTTTCCCTGTCATTGTCACTGACAGAGCCAGTAACTCCTGGGAAAGCCTTCGCCTCTTCTTCAGTGCAACAGCCTGCAGCAGTGGAGGATTGTGGTGTTTCTTTCTGCACTGATGGTGCTCAGTCCCCACTTTGTGTTTGGGCAAGGATCTGGTCAATCTTTCCTACTAAGGAACAAGTGACCGACTTCCCTTTGCACAACAGCTTTCACTCTCTCATTAGCAATGTTGCTGCAAACCTTCAGCTTCCCAGCTTTTGCATTTTCAGGCCTCTGCCTCCACTCTATCTGGGCCTGTGGAATGATGATCCTTTCTCCACCTGACCCAGCTCTTGCAGTCTGCTTCTGCAGAAGTTTCCCCAGAACTCTTCTCCCCACTGGAGGATGTTGTTCTCCTCACCCTCACCAGGAGAAAAATGTGGAGTTCAGCCCTTGGCAATGCAGCCCAGGATCCAGGCTGAAACATGGCATGTTTGTCGTGACCATGGGGGCCTGGCTCTCACAGGTCAAGGTGTGTCTGGGTTCCATCATCACTGTTCCATCATTCCTGCCTCTCAGGCTGTGCCCCAGCCCAGCTGTTAGCCACGTGAAATTCTCCCTTGTTACCCCCTATTCACTCACAGATGCTGGGGCTGGAGGTTCACAGGCTCTCTCCCAGCCCAGCTGCCTCCTGCTCTCTTATTAGGTTGCAAAAAGAGGGCAGAGATGCTGCTTCTCATTAAACTGATGTAGCTGGGGAAGCAGCAGCAGATGGCTCTGGCTGGAGGGATTATGTCGCTATGCTGGAATTCCCTATAAATTCATCTTAGTCAGACCAGTTTTCTCATAATCTGGAAAGGCTAAATGAGAAGGACTCCTAAAGCAGGTGAGGAGGAGGAGGAGTGGCATTAGAGTCACAACAAATCCCCTTCATTAGCTTCTGAGCAAGGGCATTGCTTCTGGCTGCCAGTGCAGCTTGTCTCACAACAGAAATGGGGCTGGCTGCACCAATTCTAGACACCAGCTCTTTTCACTGCAAGATTGCCTTGTCAGAAGGAGAGCCAAGATTCACCTAGGTGAGCTGGTGTCTCCTCTAAGTAGGCACCTGCATTATGTAAGAGAAGCCCAGCATTTGAGAGACCTGTTTTTTCCTCGGTGTGCATAGATACCACTGGCTTTGGTAGCTGTTAGTATGTGTGTTAGGCATCAAAACCCCTAATATTCAAAAGGAGTCAGGTAAAAGTTTTCAGCTGTGTTATTTCAGCCATCTTTCTTACCATTAATCTTCAATATCTCTGAAAACATAATGAAGTTGGTTCTTTCTGTGTCGAATATTATGAAAGAGATGGTAACTATGTTCCCCTATTTTTTTACAATCTGTGCTCCAGACAGCTTATGTTTTAATGTACTACAGGCCACCAAGCTTCTCCAGTCTCAGAAGGGCTGGGTTAAGATCAAGGTTATACTTCCCTAGCCCAAATGTGGACAGGTGGCTACCAAAGCAGGGCTTTTTCCAAAGTCTATCAGTTGATGCCTTAAATTCTTTCCCAAAGAATCAGGAATAAATAACTCGAGTTTATGTCTCCTCTCAGCATTGAAAGAAGTGTTCCTATGTGTATAGGTCAAGAGATTTCTGCAAGCCTATATATTTTCTGACATCTCCAGAAACACTTTGAGGTTTGCTTTTTTTTTTTTTTTTTTTTCAACTTTTAACATTTTGCAGTGGGCATCTGCACCGTGGTACCTGAACAGCAGGACCTGGGAAAGGCTGAGCCCTCAGAGGCAGGGATTGCTGGGGAGTGGGGGTGTGATAGGAAAGGGAAGCAAGTTTGTAGAGTTGTCACTGATGGGTAAGTTAGATCAGCATGCCTAGGTCAGAAAATCTATCCCAAAATTCATGACTTAGATGCATGCAAATGATAGAGGGAATTTTAGACAAGCTAATTCACCTAATATACTAAATTGTTGCAGATAGAGGTTCAAACTGATTAACAATCAAGCTAAGATACCTAGTTTCCTCTTTCTTTTCTCAGTACTTCTAGTGGCTGTCAGTGCATCTTGTTTTATAACATACTGGCTGTGAAGTGTAAGGGTTATTTCCTAGTTTCTGAAATGTTCCCAATACTTTTTGGGACTCAGAAGCAATTATTTCCTATTCTCAACTAAGATTATGAGGGCCATTCCCATAATTTCTCCCAAATCTAGGTGAGTTTTCACTCAGCCTGAGCACTGATCAACTGTTGGCACAACCTAAACCCACAGAAGACATTGTGACCCTTTCAGCTGCGGGGCTACGTTTGACCCCCAAATGAGCAAGTAAGGAACAGGATCTCCACCCGGGTCACACCCAGGGAAATGCGTTCTTAATGTGAGATATGGGTTTGTGGTACGGAGGAGGTATTTTGGCAGAGAAACCAGCCTGTGTCCAAGCATATTTGGGAAGTCAAATATACAGGAGCCAAGTCTCAGTTATCACATTAAAATCAATCAATTAAGTTCTTAATCATCTCATTGCAACATTCTGTTTGTGCTGCCAAGCTGGGCTAGTCAAGAGAATTTGTTTTCTCTCCAGTATACCCCAGGACTAGCATAACAGGCTAGAAAATCCCACATCGTGTGGGAGCTGCCAGGGCCTCTTCCTTTGTGAAGACAGAAAGATGACAAATCAGGGCAGAGAGCAGAGCAAAGAGAACGGGCAGTCACAGCGTTCCCATTCTCTTGTCCAAATTATCTGCCTCCCAAATTGCAGAGGCCAGAAATAAAATGAACTTGCACAACCCTATAAGAAGCAGGGGATACTTAGGCAGAATTGCAGAGGAGAGCTGGTGTCATGGAGCAACAAGCTGTGCTAAATGACAAGATGCATCCAGGAAAACAAAGCTGACTGGCAAGGTCCAAGGGGACTATCTTGCTTTATACGCAGTACGGATATTAATCAAAAACCCTTTCAAAAGCACATATTAACCTTCCTTCAAGAAACAAGGAATCCCCACATAACTGTTCTCCCCCATGAATAGAAGCACCTTGTGAAAACATCTCTGGGATTCACAGCCTGCAGTCCCCCTCTCTCACCAACTTCGCACTGGGACTGCACCTCCAGCAAGTGCCAGTAGGAGCCAGGGCCTCCCCAGCAGAGGCTGAGCACTGCCACACTCTGCTTCCAAGTTCTAGGTTCTAAGCACCTAAGAATTCAAGTTCTCAATGCACAGAATGTTTTTGGCGCAGGCCTTTTGCCACTGTAAAAGGCAGTATTGTGTGAATCATCACTGTAAGCATCGATTTAAAAAAATTAAATGAACCTGATTGCAAAATTATGCCAAAGGAAAGAGAGATTTTCTTTCTTAGGTGGTGTTACTATGAGTAGAGCTCTTACTGAAAAAAAACATTTGGAAGAAAGTAGCTTTGGAGCCTGACCCTGGAAGGTCCAAACTAGCACCACCTCTCCTCAAAGCTGAGCAATAAGCCATAGCCTTAGTAAATGGCACTTTGAACAAAAGTTATTCCTGTGTCTCCAGATATCCTCAACCCCCGGTATATTCTCTCATGGTCAGAAACTATTAGCTTCACATCACTGTTTTTTGGCATGGCACCTCTGTAAAGAAACAGGTTGCAGCTGTACCCAAGCATTTGGCTTAGCTCAGCACAGCAGGAGATGCTGGAAGCAGGGGGTTAACATGTTGGAGTAACCACAGCCCTTCAACTTCCCCTTGCAGCCAAACTCAGAACCTGCCAAGTGCTGCGTTCCAATAAAATGCAACTCACACAATCTGTAAGTGCAATAAAATAGCTGTTAACAATTCTGTAACTCTCTCTCTCTTTTAGCTTGTAAAAGCCTGAAGGTCAGCTGGAAGTCACGCCGCATTTCTTTGGAAAGAGGGCAGGCCAGTCCCGGGTGACCGGTTCCTGTCCTTTTGCCTCCGCCTCTGGGGTTTCTGAAGGGCAAGCACTGTGCCTGGAGGGGGTCTTCTGCCTTATTCCCCCTACAGGGGAGCAAACAGAGCAGAAGGGTGTGGCCAAAGGGGAGCAGGTACCAAAGGACCTTGCCATTCCAGGGCAGCTCAGCTCTGCCTTTCATCAGCAGTGACACTGAGTGAACATCTCCGTTTGGTCGTTTGGACAAAACAAGCTGGTGTTTCCCCTTCTCTGGACTTGACACAGCAGACTCTCAGGACCATGGAGTAAAAAGAGAAGCAATTTCAAATCCCGTCCCTCTAGGAAGAAGAAAGCCTTAAAATCACCTGGTAACCTCCAGGCTGCTGAGGTTTGGGGCTAGGTATGCAAACCCAAACACAGTGCTCCTGCAGTCATGTATGTTGAAATTTAGGGTCACCGATCAAGGGACCAAAGTGGCTCTGCCGCGTATGAGAGTGGGGAAGTGGGACGGGTGCAGAGGAAGAGCAAGGGTAAGGGAGGCAGAAAAAAATCATCACCACTCCCTCATCACAAGACACTTCATTTCTAGTTTGGCAAATCAAGTGAATTTACTTGTCATCTCCAGGGTCAAAAGCCTCCTCATTTAATCATTGAGATTTGGAGGGACAGAATGTGCCAACACTTAAGAGTAAAAACAACCAATATGAAAACAATGTTTTCCCCAGTAATTTCCCAGTTGTGTCCCCAAGTCTATAAAATTCTTGAAAGAAAGAACATCCAGAGAGGCCAGACAGAGGGCTGAGCCACACCACCAGAACACTGGTGAAAACTGCAGTCGTTGCAAAATGGCGTAATCCACTTCAGTTAATTACCAGTTGTGAGAGCAAAGCCTTCATGGCAGGATCCTTTTGTTGTTTTAGCAAATGCTATGTTATTAGACTTATATCATATTTTACATTAAAACTCTGATTATTTCAGCTAAGAAAGGAGGGACTCAAAGGGGAAAAACAAAGAAGTGCACTAACCTGCGAAACCAGTTCAAACACAGGCATTAAGATCAAGCATTTTTTCCAGGATGACATAGGAATACTCAAATCCCTGCTCTTCCTAACAGGCTTTTGCTTGCCATTACTTTATAGTAGCTGAGGCCAGGGTCTTCAGGGGCAGATTTGGATGAGCACTGTGAGGGAGGAGGAAAGGTGAGGCTGAACACCATCAGCAGGCTGAGTATTGCCCTCCCCTCCAGGTGCTGCAAGCCTGCGATCCTAAGGTATGGACATATCTGCAACACTCATAGACCAAGTGCTGACCTTTTAAATTGGTTTTTTTGAAATTCCTTTAGAAATTCTATTTGCCAAAACACCTTTGGCAAAAGGATACAACAGTAGCTTAGGTAACAGTAAGATGCACCAAAATAATGATGAAACACATTCACTTTTTCACCCAGCCTGGCGTCTTCTGTCCTGATTTAATCGGGGAAAAATCTGGGTCCCTTGGGGATTTGATTACAGGAAACCAGCTGTAGGGCTGGAATAAGACAGAGCTTTTCCAGAGGGAGCTGGTGGGATTTGTGCCTGATGAAGAACTACAAAAGTTCAAATTGGCCTCGAAATGATCTCTATTCTGCACTCTCCTTTGGGAGACAGCACGGAGATACGGTTAAGGTGTGGGTGGTCAACAGCTGGGGAAACAGCACATAAATCCAGAAAACAGCCCCCGGGATGTGCCATGTAAGGCTGGCATCCCATCACCTTCATCCGCCAGTGTGTGCCTCCCCCCCGCGCTGCTGCTGCCGCCGCTGTGGGGAAAACGGCCGGATGAGGTGAATGTTGTGCCGAGCCCGGCGGGATCCCCGCAGGCCGGTATGCCGTGCTGGGGCAGCGGGGGGCCGAGGGAGGCGATGGAGGCGATGGAAACGATGGATGCGGTGGAGCCGCCGGAGCTGCCGCTGCCCCGGGAGGGCGCGGACCGAGCCCGCGCGCGCAGCGCCACCAAGCGGCGCCCGGCGGCTCCCGCCGAAGGAGGAGGCCCCAGCGGGAGCGCAGCCGCCAAGGTGGAAGATGAGGATGGGGAGCAGAACGAAGCTCTCATAATCCAAGAGGAAGTGGCCAGAGACCTGTTACACTATTATTTGGCCAAGAAGGCCAGTGGCAGTCTGGCTTGTATCAGCAACACTGTGGCCAGCAGGACCAGGGCAGTGATTGTCCCCCTGCACTCGGCACTGCCGAGGCCGCACCTCGAGTACTGGACTCAGTTTTGGGCTCGTCAGCAAAAAAAGGGCAGTGCTGCAGCATGTCCAGAGAAGGGCAATGCAGCTGGGGAAGGGTCCAGAGCATGTCTGATGAGAAATGGCTGAAGGAGCTGGGGGTGCTTAGCCTGGAGAAACAGAGGCTCGGGGGAGACCTTACCACTCTTCACGACTGCCTGACAGGAGGCTGTAGCAAGGCGGGGCTCGGTCTCTTCTCACACATAGTAAGTGACAGGATGAGAGGAAATCATCTCAGGTTGCACCAGGAGAGGTTTAGATTGGATATCTCTTCATGAAAAGGGTGGTCAAGCACTGGAACAGGCTGCCCAGTGAAATCACCATCCTGAAAGTGTCAAAAGATGTGTAGATGGGGCATGTGGGGACATGGTCTAACGATGAACATGGCAGTGCTGAGTTAACAGTTGGATGCAGTGATCTTGGAGGTCTTTTTCCTTATGATTCTGTATTTCTACATGTGCTGTCCACTGAGAACTCCGTGGGAGTGATAAGGGAATTTCCCTTTAACAGCAGAAGGAGACTGATGAAAGGAGGTGAAGAGCAGCAGGAAAACAAAAGTAGGCAGAGAAAGATGAGGCCATGATAGACAAAACTTCAGCATCAAGACCTTAAAAATGCGATGGAGGATAAAATCCTACCTGGAAAAAGAGAAATTGCATGACTGAAATATCCCAGCAAGACACTTTGGTGCAGGCATGAAGAGGGGACACAATCCCTGACCAAAGATTAAGATCACTATGACAGGATGTAGAAAGGAATTTAGGAGACATAAAAGTCTGCTGAGAAGAAAAAAAAGCCCCAAATAATTAAAAGGAAGAGTAACATTTCAAATAAAATGGCTCCGATGGCTCAAAATGGAAAAAATAATCAGGATGATTTCTCAGTTCAGGGAAGTCTCTAAAGTCACTATAGCCTACTTCTGCACTGATTAAAATGCATGAATAATCTCTGAGTTTTAGATTAATACTGAAAAGTAGATTCAGTTATAAGTATTTCCCATAGTTCACGAGTGCCCTGTCATTCAACCCAGGAAATTCCACAAAATGTGAAAGCACACAGAAAAGACGGCATTTAATGATATTGAATACAACTTCACTGAAAATTTCAAATCTGTGCAGAACTCAAGTGTGTAAAAAAAAGAACAAGAAAATCTGATTTAACTTCTACCTTTCTCCTCCCCTCAGCAAACTATTAGATTCTCTTTCTTTGAATTCAGGGGTTTTAGGGTACCCTGTTTATGACACAATTTCTCATTTATGTGCATTCTCCTTGAAAAAATAAAATATTAAAGCATTTAAAAAGCACATCAAAAGCATCACAACTGTGCTAGATTCCCAGGTAGAAATTCTGTCTCTTTAATAACCCTGTATAAGTGAATTAATCACTCCAGCTCCAAAGAGAAAATCCTATAAAACTCTACTATGAAGAGGTACAAAATATGAGGTTATTTCAATATTTCTACTTGTCAGCCTGGGATGCCATTGCTGAAAAAATGTGATTAACAAAATTTCCCTTGTGAAAACCCTCGTAATAATCCAAATCCCACCGAAGTTGAACAAGGCAGTAAAAATAATAGATCATTAGAAATAGGAGATTTTTTTTTCTAAACAACTACGTAAGAAGTTAATGGCAGGTTTCTTTTAGGTGGTCCCCATCTAAAACTATACATCACCATAAAAGCCTGAGGCATCTCAATGTTTTCACACTGTATCTTCCAAAATCTAGTGCCCATGGGTGGGCACACTGGATGTGAGCAGAAGTTAATGTTGTGATATGAGTAGCTTACCTAAAAATATTACCAGCTATTTGGGTCAATGCATGATAATGAAAACTTATTTTCAGACTACCAAATGCTGAATAATCAATCTATAGCATGCCTGAAGTGAAGTGTCGTACTAAGTACTGTCCAGGGATGGTGTGCATCAATACCACTTCTGACTGGAAAAGGAAGATTCTTGTGAAACTCAGACCACCATTACGCTTTACCAAAGCCATGAAGAGCAGTCATGTGAAACTGCAAAAGCACGGAACAAACTCCCATGAACCACCTACCAAAATGTTGCCTTCTGACCAATAAGCTATTCTAAATTGAACCTCTAATCTTGAATAGCTTGAAACAATTGCTGACATTTCAGATTAAAATACGTCAGCCACAAAACTACATGTAACATATAAACTCCACTTAATCTTATATTGATCAAGGACAATCAGTACTAACTCTGGGTACTAGAGAATTAAACAAGGTCAAATATATTAACAATTAAGAGAGAAAGCCAGAAATGTTATCTAGGAGAAAAATACAGAGATTTAGGGGCATATACCAACGATTATTCTAGGTGGGGTATCAGAGCCCCAAAAGTGGTGACATTGATTTTTAAGCAAAAGGAAGCCAGTTTCCAGGGGTCTGGCCTAGCATTACCAAAATTAGTTCTGAGTTGGCCATAATAGCAGTGCTCGATGCAGTTCAGGTGAGCACTGACACTCTGATGTGGTTTTCTGAACCCTCATTTTGGTGGTTCTCCTTCTCTGACCCTCCAGAGCTGGATGCTTTGCGTGTGCCAGAGAGATTCCTGCACTTGGGAGTTTCCTTAGCTACTACTGCACTAAAAACTCCAATTAGGTAAAGAAGTGCCAGCTGAAGCAGAGGTTTTTACCAGGCCATGCACTAGTCTGTCTCTGCTGAGCCAGGGGCAGCACTGGACCACCTCAGATATATATTCTTCACACCCCCTCACACCCCAACGAGGCACCCAACAGTTTCAGCTGCCACACAAGTGAGGCAGATTGTCTGGAGAGTGAGAGAAAACACATGCAGAGACAGAGCCTGTGTCTCTCCATGTACCAGCACAAGGGCAGAGGTGTGCCAAGCACCCGAGCTGGCCCAGGAACCGTGGCAGATCCCCAGCCTGGCTGGCTGCTCAGCACCTGCAGTCAGAGCACGTGCTTGCTCACAAGGCTCCCGCAGGGGAGTTTGCAAGATCCTCACACAACAACTAAGGAGTTCAGGAAATGCTCCAAACTCATCAGATGGCAGATGAGGACAGCCAAGCAGATTTTCTCTCTCTTGAGGGAGGTTTGGTATCTGATGAGACAATCCAGGGCAAGAATAGCAGTTCAGTGTTAGTTTAACAGAGAGTAGTAATTGAAGAGGAATAGCATTTCCTTGGAGATACTGCTTCCTTTATATACCTAACCTATTAAAGATGCACTGTTTACTTTGGGATGGGTGCTTTGCTTAAAATATATTAAGAACATGCTTGACAGTTAGACCTTGATTTATGTTTACCTGAAAGCTCATGTTGTAGTCGATAGGGCAGTTTGATTGCTAGAGTTTTGTTCAGACACACAGCAGGTACAAATTCAGAGTTGAAATTTTGAAATGAAAACATACATGCATCTAAACCCCAGAAAAACATGCCTAACTTGGAGTAGTCTCCATGTTCCAAGTCCCTGCTCTCTGCACATGTAGCTCAGAGTTTTAAGAGCATTTGCCATTTGAGCTTACAGCTGACCCGAGCGTTACTCTGACCTGCCCTTCAATGCCAGAAGGTGCCAGCCCTGCCCTTGTGTGGCTCCTTGGTGTGAGCCCCGTCAGCCTCTGACGTCAGTGACACATCTACCAGGCAGGTTTCTGCTGGGGCTTTACTCCCTGGACCACTTCAGGGCTGGCAAAAAGGACTCGGCAGGAGCTGAGGGAAGCAGTAAGCAAGGGTCAGCTCTTTCTGCAGGGAGCTGGGTGTCAGATAGGCTGTGTGAAGCCTCACCCTCACTGAGCAATTCTTTCAGTGAAACGACCTGTGAGGCAAACATGAGTCCTGAAAGATCTTGTCCTATCAATATGATACATATATTCCACCCTACACACACCCACACCCCTGTCTCTAATTGTTCAGGTGAAGAGGTGCCAGGGGACATAAGAATACACAACAAATTCATTCTCTTTTCTTAATTACGTGAAATTCAGACACCACCCTAGGTCAAAGGGAACTCTGGGAATTTTTACCCTAAAACCAGAGCAGTACTGAGAGGTTCAGTTATCCGTGCTTCTACTGGCAATGTTACTGCAAGCAGAAAGGGTGTTTTATTTAGCAAGCGAAGACAGGGACATGCTGTCAGTGGTTTAATAGCTTTTCCATTTAAAAAAATATAAGAGACTTACTGTGAAATTAAATCTCCAACACAAAGAAGTAGTTTAATAAACCTTTCAAAATGTGGAAGAAAGGAACAGCCTTTACTCCGAGGATGCAGAGCAGCAGCTCAAGAAACTGGGTGGAACTGATGAACATCAGAGCCCCTTGGCACCATCACGTAGTCCAGACTGGCCGATAACACATTCACCTTCTGTAGCACCATCTGCCATTGGCTGTGGTCATTTTACCAAATAACTCTTCTCAGGATAAGTTTTTTGCTGCTAACGACGATGCATCCAGCAGAACTGAAACCCCCATGAAATTCTGACAGCATCCCAATTACACTGAAAAAGGATCCAATCACAGATTTTTGCCCAGAGAGGTATGTAAGACCTTGTCAGCAAATCTGCCTGGCCAGGCAGGAGAAGAAAGCTGTCCAGGCTGTTCAGAACTCTTGAGGCAGCACACTAAGTGACCTCCATGTACCAACTTTAGAAATATGGGAGAATGATAAGGATCAATTTTAGTGACCTAAACAATTCTAGCTGCTGATACAGATGACTGTGATGGTATTTCCCATGAATAATCTTCTTGTAATATAGAGTGAAAAGGAAGATAAGCCGAATTAAACATTCTGAGCATCACTATATTAACACACTTTTACACAGCCCAGATTCATTTCAAACTGGAGCACAGGGATTAGTCTTTGAGCATGGCACTGCACGCAGGAGTAGATGGCATCCCTTTGCAAATGCTCTCTGGCATGTATGACTAACAGAAGGTGACAAAATACTGTCACACATACTGAGTAGCTGCTGGAAAGATCAGGTTGTTCAAGCCGTGTTTGCAAACCTGCTGTGCCAAGTCTGGTATACACAGCTGTGTAGCACAGCTGCATATGGCCCATCAGATGCAGGTAGGACCCATCCAGGATGCAACAAGATTTCCCGGGATGTTCCTAGTTCCCATGGGAGCCAAAGTTGACAGTTCATTCTGTAGAAAGTCCTAGATCAGGTGTCTTTATTAGGGAGGAGAAAGTGCTTTTTGACTTCCAGATTCCCAGCTAGCTGGAGCCCTGAGTGATAGAGTCTACATCAGTCCTTTCCCTCAGACAGGCTTCCCAAACAAAAAGCCATAGTTAGAAAATACAGAAATCTCTACTAAGGAGCATCTAGGAAACAATTCCAGATGGGGTAGTACAACAGCAGCAACACAGGCATCCATGAAGGTTAGAAGGATAAAGCTGATGCCTACAGCTATGAAAGACTGAATCTTTTCGAACATCTGTTGTAGACCTGAGACAGAAGATAGAGAAACTTAACAGATACCAAAAATGACTGATGTGTAACTGGAATCCAAAAATTTAACATTATTGAATTTTTTTTTTTTGCAGAAGTCAACATCTACACGGATCTCAGTTGCAAATAAAAGCTTTTGCTCAATTGACTACAGGAAAACAACAAAGTAAAAATGGGAATTCCTTGGATCGGTCATGTCATTCTATAATCATATTAAGCTGCTTCTGCTGTAGTCCTTGAGCATGCCATGATATCTGATAAAATACTACCCCAATGGCACTGCTTGCAATATGACTGTACCAGCTCAGACATCTCCTCAGGAGTTCTGAAGGCTGTTTCTCTATTATACTGAATAGTTGCTTAGCAAATGCGTAACAAGAAAATCAAGAGCAACATATGCAACAAGTTCTTCCCCCAGTTTCTCATCACTTTTCCTTGACCACTTCTATTAAGCAATTAATACAGAGAACACATCCCACAGCTCCAATCAACACCTCCTGAACACCTGCCTAGGAAGAATACAAGGTTTGATCCAGGGGAGTTTCACTTGCTTTGACTTACAGGTGTAGAGCAATTCAATAAAGCCCCTTTAATTATCCAGTGTGAAGGATAGCATCAATTTCAGGATGGGTAATTAAGGAAAAGCTGGTAATCTTGTAACAGGACTCAGTGCACCTGGCTCAGTTCTTTGTTGTCTGGCTTCAGATAAAGTAGGGATAGGGAGGATAAAAATTGGTTTTTTATCCCCCTCCTTAAGGAATCTACAGACTGACAGCTTCTGTACACCACTACAGAAAGCAAAGAGGGTCTCCAGATCGCACAGTAAGGCCAGGATTGCATTTGCATGTTAGTGAAGCTGTTTTGAAGAACCTTAACCCAGACCCTACTCCTTGGTTAGTGCCGACTTTAAAGCAGTACCTGCAATCCTCTTCTCCAACTTGTCTAATACTAGTGAAAGTCTGGCAGGCTGTCCCTCCTCAGCTAACAACAGCTCCAGGGCTTGGAAGGGTGTGGAGGATGGGGAGGAAAGCTATCACATGGGGAGCAAATACAGAACCCAACAAGGTGTGGACATGTCACAGGATGCTGACAAAGCAGCCACCTTTATTGCATGAGTTAGGGAGGGCATCACCTGAAGAGAGTCCACCTCTCTGTGTGATGGGAATTTATGCAGGTGGTTTTAGGGGGTTAAAGTGGCAAATTAATCCTTGTGACTCCCAAATTATCTGTGACCATTCCTACTTTACGGAAGTTTTCAAGTGATAAACACACTAGCACTTTTTAGGCTGGAAAGGATACTCTTCTGTAAAACTGCAAGATCAACAGGCAGTAATTAAGGAAATTAATTCAAAACAGATTTTAAAAAAACAATCCAAAGTAATTTTCTACAAATAAAATTAACTTGTGAAGCTCATTGATACAGGATGTTATAGAGGGCAATGTAACAATCAAAAGGAAACAAAATAAGCTCGTGGAAAATAGACCCAGCATATCTATTAAGATAGAAGCCACCTTAGTCTCAGCACATAACTAAACAGCAAATGTCTGAACTGCTGAGAGATCTCTTGTACATCCATGCATTTCACATGCTATTTCCCCCACACTTGGGCAACGTCCAAACACAGGATGCAAGGCAATTATGAAAGTCTCAGGAAGAATTTTGTCACTCAGCCTTGGGTCTCTAAAAATGCAGAAACAATGTGTGTTCCAATTAATTCATTCAAGATTACTCCCATTTTCTGAGAAAAATCAAACATTTGCATGATATGAAACACAACAGAACACACTGGGTTAAAAAGCAAGGAAAATTACAAGTTCATCTGTCCAATTTCCCATTGTTGTTAGTTAGGTATTTCAACTTGCTCCGTTTGCAATGTTTTGTTAGGTCAGAGCATTCAGCTTCCACTGATGAAAACTTGATTTTAAAAATCAGCCCAAGCTCATGCAACACAAAAATCAAGTACTGTTTCTGGTGCTGAAAGTATTTTTTAGGAGCAAAACACAAAGCATCACATGTTCACATGTCAACACCTTTATCATTTTTTTTTTAATCCATCCCCTACAATCTTCCCTACTTAACAGACTGCTGTGACATAGACACCTCTACAAATATTAAACTAGGACTGCCACCACGATTTCTGTCGTTTTTAAGCAAAGAAGAACTCACGTTTATTTTGTAGTAGCAATAGTTTCTTTTTTATTTTTAATATACTTTAGGAAACAATATACAAAGCTGAGCTTTTCCACCATTTTCAAACGGTGAGTTGCTCCAATACACAAATTCAGCGTTTTGTGATGGTTAAGAACAGCAGTCAGCACCAGACTTAAACAGTTAGCTACAACACAAACATCCTTCGAAATGAAATGTCATAATATCAAGACAGGTAAACCAGGAGTTAACATATGACAACTGTTGGGGAGGTGTCTTAAGTCATTCTTGTTGAATTTTATATTTCCTTAAATATTTTATACATATTTTCCTGTTTACAAGTTTTAAACAAAACCTCCCTTGAGGAATTATTTAAGTACAAAAATGTTCAACAAGAACAGTTCTAATAAAGAATCCCCAAAAAGACCAAATTTTAATGTGTTGACCAAAGGAAATGAAAACCAGTGTTTCTTTGCTTTAACATGTTTATTACAACAGATACAATTCACATCTGACTAGCTTTTTTTTTTCCTCTTTCCCCTCCCACAACCATGTTAACATGTTCATTGGGCTATTTCCTTATATTTGAGCAAGTAATGTACTTTCAGCACACATGCCCAGCAGTACTGTAAGTCCATTCTTACAGGGTGCAAATGGAAATACGTTTCAATAATTTATACAAACAAGTGGGTTATGCTCAATCACTGCAATTTTAAGCTACTGTACACAGGAATGAAAAGATTATAGAAAAAGTGCCATAGCAACAGTGCCTTAAGAAAAGAGAAAATTAGAAGCATTAAAAAGCTGATAAAATCAGATTTAGGATTTCACGGGGAAATGGAACACAGAAGATGAAAAACATTTCTCTGTAAAACAGAAATGGAGAAGCACTGCTCTCGACTCGGTGCAAGTGTGGAAACAGTTGTTTCGTGGTATTTTGTACATTGCCCAAACTGTTGCAGCCTTAGACACAGATCGCCTGGCGCTTGCATTGAATTTTAGGAAATTAAAAATTTCTGACTGATAAATTAACTAAAAAAAACCAAAAAACCAAAACAAAACAAATAAAAAAAAAAAAAGAAAAAAAAAAGAAAAAAAAAGAAAGCTAATTTTGCAGACAGGTTTACATGTAAGAGGCTAGGTATTTAGCCACCTCAGCATTGATTAGTTTTGGATGTCTAAGCTCTGATACACATGGCTTCCCATGGCTTCACTCTACAAAATATATTTACAACGTGAAGAATACATCTACAAGAAATCTACATTTCAAGGGTTTTACAAATCATTCTTGTATCTTTCCCCTGAATTTGACTCCCTCCTGTCCCCTTCCCCATGTCAACTTTTTTTTTCTGCCCAGCTCAACGGTCCAAAGTCTACTCAAATGCAGCTCAAAAGTGTTAAGACTGGGCATCAGTTTAATAGTTCCTGTACTCAAAACCATGTGCAATTGTTTACAACTTTTCACACCATGAAGGAATTCTGATTCTTTAGCTTTTCAAGTTCTTTAATTTGTTGCCTCAAAAATAGTATCCTGCAAGAGAAAATAAATAAATTAGTATAAATATTTCCATTATACAGATGTATTAAATAAGCATCTACACAAGTACTTCTACAATTTCAGTGGAAGATACCAAGTTCCTTAGCTCCATTAAAAAATTCAGATATTAAGTTAATTCCCGACCTGTTCAATAACTTACAATCATATGCAGATGCACAAAGGCTTGGTGTGTTTGACACTTTAGTTCAAGAAACTAAGTTGCTCTATTTCTATTATGACTGATACACAGTTATATTAAGGTCTGCTCTTCACTTGAATGTAGCTCCCAGAAAAAGCAGGACACTGGCAAGTAAGCCAAGTAATGAATAATCTGGAGAACAGCATTATGCCTGCGTCATGCAGTTTTCCAGACTGTAAAACAACCTGAAGTGCTCAATTGTTTTTAAACAAGTTGAGTTTCCTTCTAGGTGCAACACTGTTTTTAGTATTTGGTTCTGTGGCTAGTGGTAGTCTCCAGCTATGGAAAGCTCCAATCTCAAAAATATTTGAGGCATCATTAAAGGGCATCTAAGAAAAAAAGTTGTAACTACACCTTGGTTAGAAATAAATTATATTGCTTACAACTTTTTATATGTTTTTTCTTCTTCTACTGAACTGACATAAGCAATTACTGCGACTTACAAACATTTGGTTTACAGGACCATTTCCCAGAATTTTTAATGAACATTTCTAAACCACTTTTCATGATGCTGAATGTAATGGAAATATGTCAGTGAAATAAGAAAACACTCAGGGAGAGTTTAGGTTTTATATAAATATTCTATGAAGTCTGAAGCAACTTTAATCAATGCAGAAAAAGCATCAATTCAGCAGACCTTTGTGAAACACTTTACAAATATGTGCCCAGTTCATTAAAAATGAATTTTTTACTGAAAAGTAGGTGAAAATTAAGATACACCGAAAAGATAACATTTAACTTCAAGACATGGGCATATAAAATGTATCAGTCAATGAAAAGTGCCTTTTCACATGCTGTCAGTTATGATTTAAATAATGTATGTGCTTTGTCTAGAGATGAAGTTCCTTCTTAGAAGAAATTCAAGTGATACTCTTCTGTGCAAAAGTACAGAAATAGTATCATCATTTAAATGTATTGATTTAGATAATCCCATCCTTTGCGAAAGCCTCCCCCATCAACTTGGTTAC
Source organism: Dicrurus megarhynchus (assembly GCA_013399195.1). Classification (NCBI taxonomy): domain Eukaryota; kingdom Metazoa; phylum Chordata; class Aves; order Passeriformes; family Dicruridae; genus Dicrurus; species Dicrurus megarhynchus. Next base: position 531,294 of record VXAD01012653.1, on the reverse strand, counting down.
TTATGCCTTGTATTCCACATCTTTGGGATTGCAGCAAAAATAAAAGATACATGTTACTATAGGCTCAAAATCATAATAATAATTATCCATTGACAGTTTAAGGATACAAGGTGTACAAGAAACAAGGTGCTATTTAATGAGCTGAACAATGATATTTGACATTTTATTTCAGATCAAATGTGAACTCAGACAAATGACAAGAAATGAAAACTGTAAGAAAACAAGTAGTTCATTAAATATACTACAGAAATCATTCATGTAGTGAAGTTACAAAATAAAGTTTCAGAAAGAATGGGTATTTTCAATTCTTGATCAGGAAAGGTTTACAAATATATTATAGCCTGCTTCTAAAGCATTGTTTCACTAACTGCCAAAATGCAAGAGCTTCTAGAATAAATGCAGCTATTTTAACAGCATGCAATGCAATTAAGTTGGCTTCAAACAGTAAATCAGAAGCACTGTATTCAAACTTAATAGTTGGGATAACATCACTGAAAAAGGAAACTGAGTATGAAAGTAGATTCAGGACCATGACTACTGGTGAAAATTTTGAGCATGTATTTTAAGATTACAGTTTCCAATCTTGCACAAAAGTATTCAAAAGTGTGGCTGTGTATTGCTTCAGGGATACACAAGACACCTGCTATCATTGACTTAAGAAGCAAAGTCTACTTTGCTATTAGCAAACATTAATTTTTCCTTAGCTTGTGATGTAAATTACACCTGTTCATGCTTGCTCTGACTTTAGACCTATTGAATCTCTCATACAAACCGTAGTGTTTCAGATCAGGAAAAACTGTGCAGATGTGTACCTCTGTGAACCATGCACTACGTATGGACAGATACTCTAGAAGCATGCAGAAATCCTGTGAGTTAATCAGTTTCTTGTAATGCACTAACGTATTTGCAAAGGTATTTCTTTTCTATCCAACTAAAAATAGAGAAATTCCATATCTGGTTCCATTTAGTGGAGGGAAACAGGTAGAATGTACATAGGGAAGAAAGGCAGCTTGCAAACATGGCGAGTACTAGTATACTTACAAAGTCATCAGTAAACAGAACTCATGCAAAATAATGCCAGAATGGAAGTTCTAGTAACACCTTGAAAACTCAAGATATGCACAGAGCACACACTTACCTTTGCTCACGCAAAGTTGCTTGAATTTCACATACTCGAACTAAAGACCTTAAATTCTTTAATTCAGTACAAATTTCTGACATATGCACACTTCCCATGTTATGGGCTTCCTCACGTAATCTTGATGCCTGCAGCAGTTACACATAAAGGTTAGGTTTTTGAATCATGCACTGGAAACAACTGGCAGTAGCCAGAGAATTGCTGGATGAGCGTGTCTTGAAATAGCAAAGCACTCTAATTTCAAAAGGGAGTATTGAATCAGAAACACATTAAGTTCTCTACAAAAGCCCATTTCAAATCAGAAATAAACAACACTTGTTGCCCAGAAACTGTCTAACCCAGGCCTATGCTACGGCAGGGATAGTTTAGACTTTCTTGAGCCTAACAAATGTTTACCTGACCATCTTGAAAGACAGTACATGACAGGGCTCTGAGTTTCCCAAGTAATTTGTTCAAGTAGTTCAAAGTCTCCATCATATTTCAACGGCAGACTTAAATTTCCCATCTAATCAGGCCTTAGTGACAAAAATAACTGAATGCCATCTTCTTTCCAGCTACCTTGTACATGACAAAAAAAACTTTGCAATCCTCGTCAGGTGTTCTCTTCCAGACAAACTCCATTACTTTAATGCCCCCACTTAGTCAGCCGGAGACAAGCAGAAGTGTAAATTTAAAGGGCATGACCTATCCAATTCCCAATCTGTGAATTTCTCCAAGTCTCATCACTGAACTAGATCTGACTCCAGAGAACTCAACAGCACCAAGGAGACCAGTACAATTCTCTGAGGCCCTGTGCATTACACTGCAAAGAGGACTTCCTGCAAATGGCACATGGAAAAATGGTTTCAAATACAACCTTGCCTGCAGCATTACTGTTTAGCAATGTTATCCTCTGCTACACTGGGTCTGGCTGGGGTGGAATAAATTCTCTTCATAGCAGTCCACGTGGTGCCATGTTTTGAATCTGTGACCAAGCCAGTGCCGACAACACAATAATGTTTTAAGCTATTCCTAAGCAGAGCCTACACAGCATCAAGGGTTTCTCCCTTTCTCTCTCTGACCCCCTCTCCACCCAGCAAACATGCTGCGGGTGGACAATAGGTGGGGAGGGAACAAAAATGGCACAGCTGACCCAAACTGACCTCGGGGATATTCCATACCACACAGTGTGTCATGCTCAGCAGTAAACCTGGGGGACACTTTTCCAGGGGTTGCCATGGCGAGGCTTGGCAGTGGCTGGCAGGTAGTGTCTGGTTTTGCATCACTTTCCCCCACCCTATTTTACTCTTTAACCTGCCTTTACCTCAACTCATGAGTTTTCTCACTTCTGCCTAGTTGTTTCCCTTATCCTGCTGGGGCAGAACTAGCAGGTGGCTGTGTGGTGCTCAGCTGCCTACTGGGATTCATCCACATCTGCTTAGGTACTCGTATGCTTAATTTTTCCTTCCCAAAAATAATGTTATTTAGCACAAATCTTCATCAACCTCTGGCATTTCTCCAGTTCAAAGCAGCATTTTGTGTTCTAATTCCCTACATTAAAAGTTTTTTTTTTCTGGAGTCTGTGAACGTCCAGGAGTACCCTGGTCTCCAGTAGGATATAATTTCCCGTGTCTTCCCTGCACAACTCCAGTTACTGAATTGTTTTTCAGTTTTCCATGTTAAGTGTTTTTTATGAGTTCTGTGACATAACTGCTGTAGTTCAAGAATGTTTTAGCTATTACTACTGCACAGCACATTTCTTCAAGGCTGACTGCTTTAGCACATACCTGTCCTGTCTCTTCTAGTTTATTTACTTATTTATTTTTCAGTTTACTCTGGCATGTGCTCTTCTACTCTAATTTCAAGTTACACTATGCATCTAACAGCTATCTGAAGAAACCAAGACACTGCATTTTTAGTCTCTCCACTTTGATCCATCTTATCTTCATTACGTACTGCACCCATACTTTCATTCACTTTTTCTTTTGTATCAAATATCTTACTTAAGTGCCTCAAGTGCTACTATTCAAAACTGGTCTATAAACAACACTACCACGTGAAATCATCTGAAGCAGCAGACAGGACAACACAGCATGCAGCATGTAGCACAAAGTACCCAACTGAGTATATTACTGCCTAGCATTAGCTGAGTTTTTTGATCTCTTTATTACCAACAAAGGAAAAAAACCCCAAAACCTAAGCACTGCATAAATCCGTTTTCTATATTAAGATGACTTGTGATCACTTGTGAATTCAGTACACAGTGAAAATAATACTTTTAAAACTATGGACCAATGCCACAGATAAGTACCTGTACTGCACCATTTCCTTAAAGACTCCACAGCAATGGCTCAGTGTTTGACTCAGTACAGGTTGATAATGTCTTAAACCTGATTTAAAAAAATTAATTAAAAGAAGCAAGAATCCTAAACAGGGTCTTAGTCTAGACTGTGCTTGTAAGAGTCATCTTGCAAGTTACTACCCAGAAGTCTCCAGGTTTGTGACCTCATGCAACCACTCTTCAAAAGACCGAAGTAAACTAGGCCAGGTAAGATTACTATCCCAAACAGACTGCATCAGATAGGGCTGCCTGTGAAAAGAACTGAACTAGATTAATAACCAATACGGTTCCTTTGAGTAATACATTCCAAGCAGCTGACATGCATCCAGTTTCCCTGTATTACTACAACACAACAGGTTTCATGCAACTAGCTATAATACATGGATGGCAGTTCTACTGGATTTCCCATTATGTAAAAATAGCCCAAATTCAGTCTGAGTACTCTACATCAATTTACAAACAAGGTAGAGTTTCTTTTTCACTGTGTAGAACTAATCAGTCAGTAACTAAAACTGCAGAGTTGTCTCAGTTTAACTCTGTACCTAATTTATAACATTTTCCACATTAACAAAAATATCATTATTAAAAAATATGTTGAAATCTATGTTCTTTGCAAATTTCAACAGAACTTTAGCAGTAAGAAAATAGTTATAAGGATAGTTACTCATCTGAGGGAATTTCAAAAACACTGAGACTTCCAAGTGAGACTGAAAATACCCAACTGCTGAAAGGCAAACACACGTAAAACCTGCAGGTCTGGCCTAATCTCTCTTTCCTCTCTTGTGGCTAAGGACAAGCATCAGGGTTTGGGGCTTTTTAAAATACTTTTAATTCCTAAAAAGCAACCTGAGTAAGAAAACCACATTTTAAGCTACACATTATGCATTCTCACAGGGAACAGAGCAAAGGAGCACTCACCTGCTTTTCTGCGTGATCCGCAGGCCAGCCTTGAACATGCTTTATAAGGTTTTCATTGAAGTGTGCTGCTAGCGTAGGTGTTAATGAACATGTGGGTCGTACAGATGGATTTTGTGGTGCAGGTGTTGAGTTTGATGCACTGCTGCTAGAGGTATGATTTGGACCTGGTGATGGACTTCTTTGACTACTAGAAGAAAGAATTAAAAAAAGCAAGACAGCATTTAAAAACATATGTGAACCTAAAGAGAAATGAACACTAAAAATTCATTGCTTCCAGGCACAAAAATAACATAAAGTGCTCAAACCACAAGTAAATATTTCTGGTAGACCAAAACTGCGCCAGTTTTCTACAAACCTCTAATTTTTATTGGAATGTTTGCATGCTACAACGTAACAGGGGGTTTTTGTTGTTTGGCTGGGTTTTGTGTTTGTCTGGTTTTTAACTCTGAGAGCTGTTCCAGAGATGTAAGCAGTACCTAGATGGTGTTGGAATAGAGAATATATACACATATGTTCATCCTTCAAACAGCTGCAAACCTAAGATTTTCAGTAATGATGTATCAGATGGGAGTCAAACAGGTTTATTCAACAGAGGTTTGCCACAATAATCATTAAGAACAATGCCCGACGTCCTGATCTGAAAATACAGCCATATAGGATTTGAGGAGTTTACTACTCATGTCAAAACACAACCTACGAGGTTTTGTCATATTGTATGTCTTCACTTAATGCACTCAGGAGAACAGAAGTATCACAGGAGCAGTGTGTTTTTAGCCACCAAACTTGACTGGTTTACTGGGACATACTCAGCAGAACAGTGATGGTACATCACATCTATGATTTTCTTTGGCACTACACATACTGAGGAATAGTAGCACTAATTGTGTAAGTACCTAACAACTCTCCCACTGGCAGAAGCTTTTCAACACAGGCCATCATTCCAGTCTGTTTCTTAAAACTTTATATCACTTGCAGGCAAGAAGAAAGTATTACGAAGGAGAACCAAATTTTAAAGGACTTTTCATTCATCACCTAACCTAACCTGTCAGTCCCCTTGAAGACTAAAACCATCATTACAAAATGCAACTATATTTCTAGTCCAATGCCCAAACATTTATCCTAATCAACTCACACTTGCAAAGAATTACAGCATTAAGAATCACAGCCAACAAACTGGATGCCTGACATGGACCTGCTGGAACGAAGACAGAGGAGAGCCACCAAGTCGATGAGAGGGCTGAAGCACTTCCCCTATAAAAAAAGCAATTCCTGCCCTCTCTTTAGAGCTTATGAGAGTCATAGTATCTGGAGCACTGTGTAGTGGGAAGCCTAAAACTGGACATGAATTAAACTGCTATAGCAAAGGAATGTGGAAGAGGACCACACAGATGACTAAGAGGCTGAAGCACATGCTGTATCAGGAGAAGCTAAAAGTTTATTCAGTCTGGAAAAGAGAAGGCTGAGGGGAACGGGATTGAGGGATCTTTTCACAGTTTTTTACTACTTTTGGGAGAACAGACAGACTCTTTTCAGAGATGCACAGTGATAGCACAAGGGGCAGAGACCAGCTGCAACAAGGAAAATTCTAATTAGACATGGAAAAAAAAAATCACCAGAAGGGTAGTCAAACATTAGAAGGAGGTATTCTGAGATATTAAAAAAAAACACCTAGATAATGCCCTTAGCAATTCAAACTTGCCAGTCCTACTCTAAGTTGGAACCTAAGTAGACCGAAACTAGAATTCCCTTCCAAACTAAATTATTCTAAGTTTCAATGTATTCATTTAGCATCAGCATAGTGATGGTGCAGAGAAAGGCTACTTTTATTAACTAAGTAGAATTCAGGCATAACCTTATTTACTCATTAGTTCTACTAGAATTAAGGTTACCTCTATGACTTGCTTCCTCTTCATTTATCAGCCTGTCTTCTACTTCATTAGTAAAAATCACTCTAATACATCAGAAATATTTCAAGAAAATAAATAAATAAAATCTGTGGGCTTCTCAAAAATAAAGTTGTATCTTAATTATGACTAAAACATACTGTCACAAAATATCCTAGGCACTGCTATGTTAGCAGCAGGGGGAGCTACGAATGCAGCAATGACGGTTCCAAACTACCATAGTATTTTTAAATGCTTTACTAAAGGCAAATACCTGCCTTAGCTGAGTTAAAGACTGACTATGCCACAAGTAACACAATGCCTCCTGAGAGGCAAAAATATCTGTAACATGGGTATGAGAATAGGATGGTTCTGAAATACACTACTACAAACAACAAAATCTTACAACCTACAAAAAATGGAATGAAATACCTCTCTTCCCAGTTCTTTTCCAAGGTAAAGGAAAAATGTTCCTAGTTCCTTCTGAAAACAAAAAGAAACTACTAACCTGATGAAACTATTAATTACGGGAGCACTCACTGAGTTTCATTTTTAAAGCAGCCATAATTCACGGCATGTCTTTGGAATAATCTCTAACAGACAGACTCACTGTATGTCCCCATTGTGTTAATTTCCGAACTTAAATGGCTGAAATGTTCACTTCTTTAAACTTAGCAATAGCTACTCAGGTTTTCTTACACAGCGTTTCCACCCCGACAAGTCAAAAATAATTTTACCTCCATTCACTTAAAACTTTTAATGAGCCAAGGAAATGTAAATGTGATTAACTTCTGCTCAATTAATCTGTATTTAAGATGGAGAAAAATGCAACCTTAATTCACAGAGCCAAAAAGATTTTGGACCATCTGTCCACAGTTCAGGTTGCTAAGTTGTTTTCCTCTCCTATAAAAGTAAAGGATATTAGCTCCCAAGAGCAATTCCCAATCCAACCGACTTTCACCTACAAAGGAATAATCTGTTCCATATCAATTCAGACATACTGCCTGGACACAGCAAATCTTTTGCAGATAAGTAAATCAACATCTGAGCTGGCCCACTTTCATTCAACCCCACTGCACTCAAGAGAAGAGAATACCAGTCACACAGGTTTTTCCAAGTCACCTATTCCTTAATCTTCCACTTTTTGCAAATAAGACACTTCCAAAGCAAACTGAACCACATGAACTCATGATGCACAATACACCAGAGTCACAAATGTGTATTAATTTGAGAGATACAGGATACTGAACAATACTAACATTGTCTCAGTATCTTTCATCCTGGCCTGCACACTGCCTCCCCCTCAGCCACAGGACTGTGCTACCTGCACAGCACCCCTGCTTCAGCAGTGCTGGGGCAAATTCAGCTTCCTCCACCAAAACACTGATGGCCAAACGGAGCAATGGTTTGCAGAGGGACAGCAGAACCCTAAACTTGCTGTAGGTAAGGGTCATGCCAGAGAACAAAGTCATGTAACCCAAAGGGAGGGTGAAGTATGAATCAGTAGGCCAAATGCCCACCAGTATCAACTCACACAGACTCCAAGCAAGCCATGGTAAATGTTTCCAAGAATGAGTATCCTTCTCAGAAAGATTCCCTGTGGGGAAAGGGTGATGAGCAAAGAACAAAAGGGCCTGTGACTGAGAGCTGTCCCCCAAAACCTCACCACTCCTCATAAAAAAGCTTGGCTTGCTGCAAGTGTAATTTTATCTCTGGTACCGTAATTCAGAAAGCTTTAAATAGCACCATCCATAATTACTGGGGAGGGTAGCAGGACACTTTGCCTTTATTCTCCTCAGAGATAAATGAGTTACAGGTTTGTAATCTGACAAAGATTAAAATCAATTGTCTGTAAAACAGCCTACATTAAAAACTCAAAACTTCTGACTTGCTTCTGTTTGTACCCTCAAACTGGTCAATACTGCAGGGTCTCCAGTAAAGCCAGCTTCTGGGACAGGACTAACAAGCACACAACAGATAACCCAGTCCCACCAGAACACAAAGTATCTCCTTTCTCCCCACAAAACCAGCCAAAACCAACAAAGAAAACAAAGGTCCCCTTTGTTATTAGTCCCAGAAGGACAGATAAAAGGACCTCACTTTTATGATCTGGAAGGCACTACTGTGTAGCTTCAGGTATGCTGACAATGAAAGAGTATTGGTGTTTGGTTTTTTGTTTGCTTTTTTAATACCATACCACACACTTTATTCAACCACTCTAAAAATCCAGCTATTAAGAACTGTAGATTTACAGAACTTCTAAAAAAGTCAACCTGCAACCTCTTCCTGCCACAGTTCTATACCATGACTCCATCACAAAAGGATCTTATGACACATATTTGGTTACAGCCCCTGGAACCAATATGACAAAATGCAGAGCATCCAACACTATGAAGAGTCCACCTTCCCAAAAGAATTTAAACAAGATACAGATTCTAAACCCACCTTGTAAATCAGTGGTTAAATGTTCGCATCATGCAACATCTGAATAAGTTGCAATGTTGACAAAAAAGTCTGGCCAAGGAAAGGTATTTGTGAAACTTACTTAATTTTTAATGTTTTTCATTAGAGCAGCAAAATCACCTAACAGACCAAAAAGTCATACTCATTTAAAAATCAAATTACACACTACAAACATCTAACACTAAGCAAATCACAGATTCCGTAACTGCACAGAGACAGCAACTCCGAACTCTGAAATCACAATACAAGGAATCACTTGTAAAATTGTCACCAGGGTGACAGAGCACAACTATGAGTTCCATTTTGCTTCTGTGAGAATGAAATCTAATGGTTACCCCAAAAATGGGAACCTACCACATTAACTAGGTAACAAAGGTACTTAGCTGCATCATCTCAGTAGCAGCAGTTAAATCTTATGTTCAAAAAACAGGCCAAAGAAGAGTCCACTAACTGCAACATATACAACACACACTGAATCCAGATAAAAAAACTAAGGACAGAACAGAGAAGCATTTCAATATACCTGGAACGCTGAAGACTTCGTGGAGAGGCAGGTTCATGACCCGCCTGCTTGTCAGCTATTACTGGCTGCTGAGGTGCTGCCTGGGAAGCTGGTCCTTGTTTAACACCTGGCGTAGCAACCTGGAAAGTTCAAAATTTCATTAGATTTCCTCCACAGTAAAGAGCAAGTGTAAGAACCAGTGAAAACCAAGGAAATTACAATTTCAACACCTGTGGGGTTTTTTGATACAAGGTGTTTTGTTGACACAATTTTTATTCTCTTCACAAGGTGTTTTTTAAAAAAAAAAAATCTCTAGTTCCACAGCTGTGACAGAAAGCTTTTTTTTACTAAAACTGAGTACTTAATAGACATAACAGAAGCAAATTTAGACCCATGTGACTTGTCAAAATATTGCAAGCTTATTAGGCAAAATAGTTCAACTCAATATTATTTTTTAATGTATCTTCCATCTGAGCATTGAGCTCATTTTCAACCTCAGAAGAGTTGTTCATTACCCAAACAAAATCTTCATGTACAAATTTAAGAGTTCCCTACTTGAAAATACATCACACAGTGTTAAGAACATAATTATATCACAAGCATATTAAAACATCTCTATCAGAAATGGAAAATAAAATCTAAACCGTAGTTGTCAGTTTGCTGCTCCCTTTTCTCTAAGTTCTAAACTCACAAGTGACTAAAAAAATAGTCACCAGTAGCTTCTTGCTTTTCCTTTGTAGTACACATTCAATACAAGGTGTTAAGACACCAGCAGTAAGATACAGTCTTTTCTGTGAATTTCTGAGCTATGACAGGATGAGAAGTTTGGGAATATAGTAATGTCTAAGCTACAGAAAATGAAGTTCAAGATACTTCATCTTGCCCAATGCTTTGCATACCTCAGTTACTTTAAATTACGTACCAGAGAGGTTCAGCTTCAAAATTTATCCCCCACTCTGCAAAATCAAACTAAAAGTTTTAAGAGAAAAGGGAGGGAGCAAAGCAAAAATGGCTTCTAGGGATCCATAAAGACAAAAAACCCAAATCATCCAGCCTGTCTGCATTTGCTGACTTCAAATTAGTGTAGACTACTAATGGTCACTTGAACATCCAGAAATTCTCTATTTCAGAAACAGACTTCTGTGAAACTAACCACAGATGGCAAGTCAGACACTATCTGCTAATGTAAACTCAAGACATAACTTGATTCATTTAAATACACAGGGAATCTTAATGCAAATTCAAACTCTTATATGTCTAAGAGGAAAACTCACCTTTTAAAATTATCATCAAAATGAAATTGTGTTCTTTCTGGTTTTTAGATTAATAGACATATACTAAAAAAGTTTGAGTAGCATGTGAAAAGCCCATGGTACGAAAAAGATGAAGCAAGATCACTCTGCTGTTGAAATAAACAGAACTATATAGTTGAGGGGGGTGAAACAGTAGCAATTCATAAAACTGATGAGAACAGACTACATAAGTACTTTTATGACATGTATGACATGCAGAACTTTGCTATTAATGCCTGCATTTTGCTCAGCCTGTGAGCAGACATTAACCATCAAGGCTGTTCAAACAGAAGGAACAATTTCAAAAGGAAAGTCCATCAGCAATAATGGAATCACGCTGCAGAGTCAAACTGGAAAAGTAACCAGCTCCTTGGCTGGTAAAAATAACAAAAA
>VXAD01012653.1:475571-520355 GCA_013399195.1 Dicrurus megarhynchus | reverse complement strand
AAAAAAAAAAAAAAAAGGACCATGTAGATAAATGAACCACAAAGCCTCTCAACTACTCCATGTTTTCCAAGTGTTTCAAAGACTGTAAATACATATACCAGAAACAGAAAAATAATAAGGGCTAAATAAATTCAAAAAACCAACCAACCAACCAACCACAACATTCTCACTGTGCTTGACAGGTCTGTGTAAAGTGCTTTACACAGCTATTTTGCAGAAATTCAGAACAGTTTCTGATCACACAATACAGGCACAGCAAAAACGCAAAACGTGACACCCAGGCTCCTGGAGCCTGTGACCCCCAAGCTGCCCCATGCATGCAGCACACCTGCAGGCAGACACATCAGTTTAAGTCTGAAAGCAGTGCTGACATGTTCAAGCGGTCCTAAGCAACAGCACTGTGCCAATGGCACTACACTAGTCCCACAGCCAGCCCAAATATCTGTGCATCTGGCACTGGGCTCTGCTTGCACAGGGCTAGTTCAACTTTGTCTGCCCTAAGCCCACAGGCCTGTGCTCTAAAACCAAGTGTGTCCTAGCACAGCACCACATCTTGACTAGGCATCATTTACCTCAAAGTCTACAACTGGACGAGCCAGCCTGACTGACATATCTGACGGGCTACTAAAACAGACATGCTCACACTGGAGCTATCAGCACCTAAGTTCCTACCTCAAGGAATTGAGTTACACAAATATGAGAACTATCAAGACAGTTCTTTCCCTACTGAACTGGCAAAGTATCTCCTGCTGAACCAAAACTTGTTACTCTGGGATTAATAAACAATCTCTGGGATGTAGAGACGAGAACAGATCTACTTCCAGTTATTGACAGTAAACAACTTAAGAAGATTCTTTTTCATATCTCAGGATTTGGAAGTGCCAAATATCTCAACACTGCTATTTGATAATTTCATTACTTGTCACCTAGCTATGGGATGTGAACACATAGATTCAGGATGTAATCCTGGGGCAGAAACGAAGGTACCAACCAGTACTGGTACACGCATGAAGCTTTCACAATTCATTGTATCATTGTCCATCACAAGAAACTGGGAGAATCACTTGGTTTTCTTTGTACCCATGAAAACAGATGAAAGAAAATGAGGCATTCTGACTATGATGACGAATGCAAACTGTTCTCCTGAAGACAGAAGTATTCCTCAAAGGCCTTCAAGGCCTAAGAGGTTCACTTGTGAGCAGAAAATTGAGGAAAAGACACCTTAGCTAAGCAGGGTGGTGACAGAGAACACAGATTTTAGAAAGGTGGGGGTGTCTCACCCCAAAGTCTAGAGTCATGCTTCTTAGGAAGAACCTTAGGAGCTTATAGGTTAGCTTCAATTTACATTTCCTAGTCACTGATCCAATGAAGGAATTCTGAATCAACAGGGGTCAGGGCACAGGAAGGGAAAGGGACATTATGTTATTGATCTGTAAACACCTAGCACATATCTAAACCAAATCTGAGACTACATCCAGTTAATTTCCCCAAGAAGTTCTCTCCCATTCTAAACATCTTTTATTGGGCAAGTCTAGAGAATTGTATCAGCTGTTGCCTTTGAAGTATGTTTTTGTTTCTATTTAAATATGCTAAAATACTGATGCCTTGGTAGCATCTCCAGACAGGATCTGAAGCCAGCATAAGAATTTCTTCAAGAAAAGTAAACTAGATTTCATGCTGGAGCTGCACTGCCAAAAGACAGTCACTTAGTTGTTTCCAGTTGTTTGTTTCTATCGGGAAAGATAACATACATATTTTATCAACCTATATACAACTGCTAGCACATGGATATATAGGAGCAACACTTAATATCATGTATAATGGTTTCTTACTACAATATGGCATAAATCAAAAGGAGGTTACCTTCTGCTGGGATGATACTGGTGGCGTAGTCATCAAAGGTTTAAGTGGAACAGTGTTAGTCTGCGGCGTGCTTATCCTTGGAGACACATATGATCTTGGCGATGAGGCATCAGATGTTAAAGACATTGGAGACTGATTAGATGGCTGAGCTGTAAAGGAAAAAAAATTGCTTTTAATAAAACTGTGTCCTATCTTAAACGTGAATTAGACTTTCTTTTGGTGCTTTAGAGTATGCCATATTAGATGATATACAAACATGGTCACTGTGAACAACTAGAACAATCAAATGTTCAACAACAATCCTAGCTAAGGAATTGTATTTTCCCCAAACTCCCCACTTCTAAAACTGCAGCGGAGGGGGAAAGAGAAGAAGCTATTAGGAAATGCTTTTAACGCATGAAGAGACAAAATCATTTCCGACCCCTATTTTAGAGTGCTCAACTCGATTTAACCAAAAGAATGCATGAATAGTTTATTAGAAAGCTATTCACCCATTCTAGGCATACACCAACAGGTCCCCACCCATGGTTAAAAATTAGAATTAGTACTGCTTACCTACTCAGTAAGATGACTGCATTTAAACTTTTGGTTTAAGTTTCTAAACTAAAGTTTCAAAGTTTTTTTTATTAAGTTACAAGCCAGAACATACTGAAAATACCTGAAAGAATATCTTGCCTGGAAGATGAAAAAAAACCATCCCCCACCAGACAGAGCAAACTTTCTTGTAAGAATTTAAAGCCTCCCCTAAGAGTCAAAGTAGCACAGTACTACAAGATGGGTATTAAAGCAAGGAAGAATTGTGTTTTATACTGAACATTAAATAACACCCAATTCAGGTCCAGAAAAAATTGAGAGGGTCTCACAGAAGTTTCACATTACTCATACAGAATTAGTTAACATACAAAGAAAATCCCAAATGGTGAGACAGAGAAGGATACCTGCTCCTCAGTAACAATTTTTTATCCTGTCTTTGGGAAAAAAGTCATTCAACATTCTCCACACTGTGTGGCCAAAGATACAACAAGAGACAGATTCTACAACTTTCAACTGCATCAGCCTTTTTAAAACACTAACAAATTTATGTAAGTGAAAAAAAGACTGTGAATACCTTGCGTAGACAGTTGTGCAGCTTGAGAAATTAGGGAGGTGATATTGAAAGCAGATGGTCCAGCAGTAAGAATTTTATGGAGTATAGACTGCAGAGAGGCTTGTGTCACAGCTGCTGTTAGAACTGAAAACAAACATTCTGTTTTACTGACAATTCTAGAACTTTAAACTGTTCAAACGGGCTAATTACATTTAAGCTACATTTTCTTTCAGATTTATTTCCCATATCTACTGTGACCAAAGATCCACCTGAACTGTTTTTCAGTTACTTGATTTCAAGTTGACTTGGAATGTCTAGCAAGTCCTTTATTTAGTAGTTTTAACTTTGAGACATACGCTTAGAAAAAAATCTTTTAAAAAATAACTTCAACTCTTCAGCTTGACCTTATGAATCAGTAATAATTCTTGTAAACATCAACAGAAAATTTGTTCAATTTGCTACTGCAGTAAGTAGAATGTGTGTGAAGTTTTTTACACTACAATTTTTTTTTTAAAAGCAAAAAGCAGATCACTTTAACTCACTAAAAGAGACGGGGGGCAGACTTCCTGCTCAAGACAAAAAAAAAATCTTTCAAGTTAAAAATCGGTGTTTCTTCTTACTAATAAAAAAACCCTTATCTGTTCTGGGTTTAACTCTCCCATGTCATCCCCCCAGTAAAAAAAAAACAAAAAACAAAAAACAATCACTTTTAACCGTTTTAAAACTGCCCAATACAGGAAGAGTATCTTGCAGTATGCGATGATGAGACCCTGAACTATGAGCTTCTGAACGCACCTTTCCAAAAAGGTCTGCAGGCTCTGTGGGATACTTCCTGAACATACATGCCACCCATGCACACTCCTGAAAAAACTGACTCACCAGCACAAGCACAGAGTAACTCTCAATCATGTGCACAGTAAGGGCAGCCCTGCTGTGCAAGGTGAAGTCACTCTGCCCACAGGGACACAGCCAGGCCCTCATGCCATCAGACAATTCTGAACACTCTTGTTCCAAGACATACACAGCTGCTGCTCAGATATGGCAAGAGAAAATTACCAGAAATTTCACTGGGCAGCTTTTTAATAAAATACAACTGGAGTTGACTGGACCTTTCATATTTCAACACAAACGATAACACTCCTTTTTTCAGTCCAACCTAGTGCACTACAGTTTTAAAGGCTTTTCCCTGCACAGGAAAAAGAAACCAGCGACCTACTCACCTATTAGTACTGAATGAAGACAGAATATTTGCTGATTAAAAGGAAGCAACTGACAGCTTTTTCTGATAATTAATTACAAGGTACAGAATATTTTGTACATATTTTCACTTACTTGATTAGCACTTTCGGAAAGTTAAAGATAATTAGGTCTCAGCACTACGTGCGAATGTTTTACTTCCTATTGAAATCAGTGATCTGTGCACAAGAAGCAAACAAAAACTCCTACACCACTTTATCAATAACCTGCCATGTGCAGACACATTAGATAAAACTGCATTCAAAATGCATCAACTCTACCCGTTCTTGCAGCAAAAGGCACTATAGGTAAGTGATAAACTCACTTCTAACAAACTAAGCCTATGTGACAAAAATGTAAGGGACACACTGATTACAAGTACAAAATTTAACTGGCTAGCAAAGTTACTGACATGCTATCTTTATTCAGAGAGGCTAACTTGTTATGCTAAAGAAAAAAGTCGTTAGGCAACAAGATTTAAGAATCCCTAGAAGTTTCAGTATTTGCAAACACACGTTAATAGAACAGCAGCACAAACTACAGAAAACAAAGAACAGTGCACGAAACAAAAGAACAAAGAGCTCTAACGAAATTTTGTGCAACAGACAAATGCTGACACAGCGATTAAGTCACCAGTCTCAAATAGATTGCTCATGTACATCAACGTTTATTAATTTGAAAACCTTAAATGCTGAGAAGGTTTAACGGGAAAAAAACCTCACAAAAATCCCCACCTTACCTAGGGATTCATTTATTCACTTCTCATTTAAAATAAGGCTTTCATTTACTACAGCCTGGTATCCAATAATATATTAATGTATGTAAATGCAAGATTACGTGAACTTAAAGGAATCCTTACCTTCATTGATTTTGGATATATCTACGCTAGAATTATTAAGCTGCAAGGTGGCTTGCAGAGCAGGCAGTAGCTGTCGAAGGAGATTTGGGTCCTGAAGTAATGGAGGAATTGGTGATTGTGGGACAGGTGAAACAGGAACTGTAGGAGCAGATGAAGCAGGCGCAGAAGTTGGATTCAGTCCAGAAGCAGAAGATGTAGAAGGAGTTGTGCAAGAATGGGATACAGACTTGTCCACAGATGCAGACTCTGAACAGAAGACAGAGAGTGTTTTTCATTTCCCCCAATATAACCTGACAACTCACTAGTACAATACTCATATTAAATTCAGAAGATCAAATGCCTAACTATAATTTTTAAGAAAAAAACCACACAACATTAATAGAACAAAAATTGAAGACAGTTGATTTCTAATGCAATTTACGCTATTGAACCTAATATTTATTAGGACCACACACATGAAACTATTCCACTTCAAAATACTGGATGAAAAGCAGCCAGTATTAAAAATGGGACATTTTTTTTCCTTAGCTTTTACAACAAATGTGGGCCAAAAATTCCTTATTGATCTTTTCTTTCACTGTGCCTGTACTCATATTCTGTATTTTTACTTGTGATTCCAATCTTTCTTTGAAAAATATACTACGAACAAAAACCTTATAGCCCATGGATTTCACATATAGGCTACCGTATCAAATTTGAGGGGAGGGTATGAGCCATGCTTCATTTAAGAAAAGACCAATACAAGAAGCCACAAAATGTAAGTCTATCATACAAAATTCAGCCACATTGCTGAGGATTTAGAAAGGATAATGAGCTGTACTAGAAATGTAAGAACAGTCCTGTTAGCATCCCCACAGCAGAGTGGAAAAATATCTAAAAATTTATCTGCCCATAACTGATTTTTAACTTGTCAGCTTCTCCTGAAGCGTTAAGACCTATATCCTTTATTTTATTAATACCATTTTAGGAAATATTACCATTTATTATCCACAGAAATACATAGTACTTAAATTCAGTTATACTGTATGACAATTTGTTCTAATTAATATGAGTTATTTAATTAATTTTAAATTTGACTTCCACTTAACAGAAAGTTGCTCCTCCATTCCAATACTGTAAGAAATCCCTGCAATGAAAATATTTCAACTTCCTACACATGTACCATCAGTCACTTCAAATATCCTTCCTTTAAGAAACCTGGACCATTATATTTCAATCTTAGCTCCCCCTTCTCTCATCCTCATTAAACCCTCAGACACCCCTGCCCCCAAATTCAGTCAAGATTAACACCTCTAAAGCACCAAAGAAGTTAGATGCAGAGCGTAAAGCTATGGATCCAAGATCTCATGCAGGATGTTTGTCCATAGTAATGAAGACCTGGATTTTAAACCCACCTCAAACCAGGCAGAGTTCATTTCAGAGGTCTACATTTCAAGCAAAAATCTAAATGAATTGGGAAAATGGGCTGGGAAGTTCTTTTACTTTAAGGGTGTGCTTTGTTTTTTTCTTTGGCGAGATGGTCAAAGTAAGATGATGCTGATTTTATTAGTAAAGAAGTGAAAAGGTCTTGTTTTGTTTTACTACATAAGAATAAAATGTTACAGAATTTCTAACAGCTTTTGTATTCCAATAACCTTAATTGCAACTTCCAAGACTAATTTGGAGAAGAACCCTAAAAAAATAAACATAAAAAATTACGGAAGTGAGTAACGATGTGTAAATCTTTTCACTGAGGTTTCTAATCTTACTGGGAAGAGGATTTCTGCCTCCATGCTGTTACAGTATAAATAGCTTATAAAGGTAACAAGCACGCCAGAGAACTTTTTCCAGACAAGTAGCCGAGAAACTTGAACCAGAAAAAAAAATGCTGAAGAATCCAAATTTGAAAGCTTGCAAGGATGCAACAGCCAGGACACAAAGACGCATTTCGGAGTTTCAGGTGAACTTCTGAAAAAGATGTGGCCTTATCTAGATACAGTCTCCTCTGGGTTGGTTGCAACGTATCTGTGAAGGGACCTGGTCATTTGGCCAGGAGTTTTCACAAAAACAACTTAAAAAGGGACAAAAAGGGTTACAAAGATTGAAGATAGAGGAAAAAAAGAAAAACCAGTTACAAAATTTCTGCATGGTTTTCAGTAATGTGAACTAGGACAGCTGATTAGGTATTAGCTCCTATTAAAACAGTGAGTCATTAGTAAAAGTTTTTATTATAAAATACCGCATAAAAAAATCTTATGTTATAGTGTTCAAAGTAAACATTAAGACAACTGCAGGTCAGGACACATCTAACAAACAAGAATCTTACCATACTAAACAAAAAACACGTGAAGTTTAAATTGAATTTGGATCTGTCATAGTCCAAATAAGATCAGATACACTGGCAGACAAAAGCAAGGGAAATAAGCACAATGGGACACGTTAGTACTCATGTGTACAAGCCTGCTACCCTACAGTTTTGAGAACCTTACCAGAAAAAACAACCATTAAAAAACCCCCAAACAACAAAACACCCTCATTTCAAAACGAAAAAAAAATACTGAGCAACTGCCAGCACTAATTTCAAAACATATTTAATATATCCAGGCTTGTCTTCACAGTTAAATATGAAGTTATTTTAAGTAAAGAAGCAACTCACTACTGTACTGTTTATTCATATAAGCTAATACCTGACCCTCAAACCACACCAGTATACCAAACAGCTGGAAGTGCTTTTCACCCATGCTGCAGCTCTGAACAGAAAACACACTGAATCAAAGGCAAACTCAAGCTAACAATGCAGCTAAAATAAACCTTATACCCACCCAGTCCTGGGTATTCACTTATTTCTTTTATAACAGGACTCAAAACATGGCACACAAAACCACTGCATTCCATGAGGTCTGTAAAACTACTTTAGTTTGAGTTTTTATGCTATAAAAATGCACACTGAATTACATCGACACAATACAGTTGAGTTACTTCTTTCAGACAATATGGAGACACTATTTCATAGCTGTATTACTGCAGGTATTTTAAGTGTGTGTTAAAATGTATCTGTGAAAGGTATATTTGTACAATCACCCAATTAAACCTAGAGAAAGGACACAAAGCAAGGATAGTGCCTAATGCTAACATGCCAATCTTCTGAGATGTTTAACAACTCAAAACCACTAAGTGTTATAATACATCTCTATGACCATGACTACCTACATGTACATCACATTAGAACTGTTATTTAACTTCATAGAGGATGCAGAGTAAAATGACTGTTCAGAGCACCACTGCATTACACAAATTATCTAATTTATTATTACTGAAATACAAACTATAAACCTGTTTCTGCCCCAAAAACTGCCTGTAAAAATATTGGTAGAAATTCAAGTATTTCTTGTTTGTATTAGGTAGCTGTGCTCGTTCTGGCCAGGATAAGGCTAATTTTTGGAGTAGTCAGAAGGGCTGGTTATTCTATACCACCTCACTTCATTGCCAGGGACAGGGGGAAGGGGGTTGTTTTCCAGTCAGAGTAGCGTGGTACTGGTTCACATACTGCAGGTTCCCACATGGTGAGCTTTTTTTCTGTGTGTGAATTTTGTGTGTGTGAATTGTCCGTATATCCTTTTATTAATATTGTTGCTGCTACTGTTAATTTCTCATTTCATTGCTGTTTCCAGTAAATTTTTCTTATCTCTACCTATAATCTTTTCCTTTTGTGCCTCCAATTCTCCCCTCCGGCCTGTAACAGGGGAGAGAGAGGGAGCAGTGAATGAACAGTGTGTGGTTTGGAGTGTTTCAGCAGGAACACTAAATTGGGGAACACCGATCATAAACCCCAATAGCCTTATTTGGTGCCCAATGGGATACAAAGGGTTGAGATAATCAGATCTGACCAGAGCACTTTGAAACAAATTTGACTTAAGCATTTGCTGTACTAGGCAGGGAGTCAATGGTCACAATGTTGCTTGGTCTGTTCACAGGGCTGTGGCTCCTAACCCTGTATATATTCCTGTGTATGCCCTGTGTGCCCACCATGGTGTTCTTTTTCAGAGCAGGGAGAGGGAGGGATCAGGATTGCTGCGTTGCTGTACTGTGGGAGACCAGTTTATGACATGGTAAGATGAAGGACAATGAGGGTCATTTGGGATGTGTGTTCAGTAATGCTCTTTTACCCTTCCCTTGGGGTCTACCTCTGGCAGTCCATTAAATCATACCTAGTCTGTGGGGGAACAGGGACAGATGATTTTCCCCAACTTTTTATGCCCTTTGCCTCTTTAAGGCCTGTTAAAACAGCTTTTGAGAATTTTGGATTTCCTTTGATTGTTAAGAAAAGCATGGTCTTGTTACTATGTCTCCTGAGTACAGTCAATACCATGTTTAGAGTCAGCATGGCCCACACCACATTTAGTCAGGGAGAGAGTTCTAGGAAGGTCTGTCCCGTGGGTCAATTGTCATGAGTTGCATAGAATGTGGGAGAAAATGGGTCAGTTTGGTGGGAAATTCTCTGCTTCAATGGAAGCTCACCCCTGAACAACTACAGGATCTTGATAAAGAACAGAGTATTTTCAAGGAGAATGCTGTGGCAACTCCAGAGAGGAACAAATTACTGCAGTGTGCTGGGCCCTGACTACTCTTTACCCAGCATAGTTCAATAGTAGACAGACCCTCGGGGAGAAGAGGAAGAAAACAGACCAACAGGCACTGAGACCACTCAAACAGCAGCTGAACCAGTGGAAGAACCCATGCCAGTAGAAGTCACCCCTATACAGAAGAAGAAATCCAAGATCAAATCAGTTCACTTAGTGAGGGGTGAAGAGGAAGTAGAACCCTCACAACAGCAGGGAGAGGAAGGGCCAAAGATAATCACCCAATCCCTACTGAGCAGTGAGATATGCAGAAAGATTTCAGCTGCCAGTGGAATGAGGCTCTGGTGACCTAACTGCTCCAGTGCTGGGGTATCATGGCCCATGATATGAAATTAGATGGTAGTGAAGCCAAGCAACTGGGATCCCTGTCCTGGGACGTGGGCATTGACAAGGGGTTTGGGAAGAAGACTAACTGTCAGCCTCTGGAGGTGACTCCTGTCATGCAGGAGGGAAGATATTCTCTCAAGGACAATCTAGTACTGCACCCCAGCAGGTAGAATGCCTTGGAAAAAAAGGTATCCAGTACCTGAATCAGATGTGCTGGAAGCAATCTACAGAGATTCAAATAACAAGCAGTCTCCTGTAGATTCAGATCAGGTCCAGAGTACACAATCCATGTGGCAGAAATTTGTACAGAGCATGCCATTGTCATATGCCAACTCACTGGCATTAATGTCAATGAAAGGAAGAGAACAAACAGTGCTTCGTGTGACTACCCAACTCCAGCACTATGAAGATCATCTTGACCCACACCTCAGCTGTGGAGATTGTCCAAGACTGTGGACAGACTTGAAAAAGTCAGTGAGGAAATGTCCTATGCCCTGCCAGTATGGACCAGTCACTGCTACTGGGAGCAAGCAACCCCCTGCTCAAGAGAGAAGATACACACGACAAGGTAACCTGTGTTCTTCCTGTGAGCAAAAGAGAGGACATGAGGAAGTGGGGTGAAAAATCCACCTCTGCCCTAGCAGTATGGGTATGTCAGCTGAAAGGAAGAACAACCACCACAGGAAATTCTTCAAGCATAAATGCCACTCCAGTTTTCAGTGGGCAAGTCCTCAGATAGAAGAGCTGATGGTACTTCTGATACTCTAGAAGGGACCTCCAGTTCATATTTACAAGGAGTGAGCAATGAGAACTATGACCAGCACTGAACGGGCCCGGCCCCCAACCAGATGGAGGAAAGGGACAATCAGATCTACTCTGTGGATTGAATGGCCTGGCACATCAGACCCACAAGAGTATAAGGCTTTAGTTGACACCAGCACACAATGTACCCTGATGCCATCAAGATATGTAGGGGCAGAAGCCATCTGTATTTCTGGGGTGACAGGGCGATCCCAACAGCGGACTGTACTGGAAGCTGAAGTGAATCAGCTGGAATTTGGAATAAATGGCAAAAGTACCCCATTGTGACTGACCCAGAAACACCATGCATCCTTGGCACAGATTACTTCCACAGAGGGTATTTCAAGGACCCAAAAGGGCATTGTTGGGCGTTTGGGATAGATGCTCTAGAGACAGAGGAAATCAGACATCTGAATACCTTGCCTGGTCAGTCAGAGGACCCTTCTGTTCTGGGATTGCTGAGGGCTGAAGAACAACAGGTACCAATTGCTAACGGTCTCTGTTGACAATACCACACCAACTGGGACTCTGTGACCTCCACCCTTGAGATGATCTGTGAACTGGAGAGCCAGGGAATGTCAGCAAGACTCACTCACACTTTAATAGCCCGTATGGCCAATGTGTAAGTCCAATGGAGAGTGGAGATTGACAGGGGACTGTCATGGCCTGAATGAAGTCATGCAATCACTGAGTGCTGCTGTGCCAGACTTGCCTGAACTTCAGTATGAACTGGAGTCCAAGGCAGGGAAGTGGTGCCACCATTGACACTGCCAATACCTTTTCTTCCATTCCTTTGGCAGGAGAACGCAGGCCATGGTTTGCTTTCACCTGAGGAGTGTGCAGTATACTTGGAGCCGACTGTCCCAAGGGAGCAAACACAGCTCCACTATTTGCCATGGACTGATCCAGAATGCACTGGAAAAGGGTGAGGCTCCAGAACACTTGCAGTATATTGATGACATCATTGTATGGGGGAACACAGCAGAGCAAGTTTTTGAGAAAAGGGAGAAGATAATCCAAATCCTCCAGAAGGCCAATTTTGCCATAAAACAAAGTAAGGTCAAGGGACCTGTCCAGGAAATTCAGTTTTTAGGAGTAAAATGGCAAGATGGACATCATCAAAGTCCAATGGATGTGGTCAACAAAACAGCAGCTATGTCCCCACCAATGAGCAAATAGGAAGCACAAGCTTTCCTAGGTGCTGTGGGTTTTTGGAGAATGCATATTCCAGATTACAGTCAGATTGTCAGGCCTCTCTATCATGTGACATGGAAGAACAATTTCAAGCGGGATCCTGAACAACAAGCTTTTGAACAAAATTAACGGGATCGTGCCATAGCCCTTGGGCAGTCAACACAGAACAAGATGTGAAAAATGTGCTCTACACTGCAGTGAGGGAGGATGGTCCTTCCTGAAGTCTCTGGTAAAAAGTACCTGGGGAGACTCAAGGACAACCCCTGTTCTGGAGTAGGGATACAAAAGATCCAAGGCCTGCTACATGCCAACTGAAGAAAAGATACTAGCAACTTACCAAGGGGTTCAAGCTGCCTCAGAAGTGATTGGCACCAAAGTACAGCTACTCCTAGCATCCTGACTGCCACTGCTGGGCTGGATGTGTAAGGGGGAAGCCCCTTCCACACATGATGTCAGTGATGCTATGTGGAGCAAGCGGGTCATGCTGGTAACACAGCAAATTAAAACAGGAAACCCCCATCACCCTCAGATCTTGGAATTCATCACAAACTGGCCCAAAGGTGAAAATTTCGAATTGTCATCATCAGAGGAGCAAGAAAAGGTGACGTGCTGAGGAGACCATACTATAGAATCAGCTACCAGAAAATGAAAAGTGATAGTCTCTTCACTGATGGTTCCTGCTGTATTGAAGGGACACACTGAATATGGAAAGCTGTTGTATTGAGTCCTGTGAGGCAAGCCACAGAAACTATTGAGGGATAAGGTGGGTCAAGTCAGGTTGTACAGCAGAAAGCCATCCAGCTGGCTTTAGATATCACTACATAAGACAAAATGGCCAACACTCTACTTCTACAATGATTCATGGACGGTAGCAACTGCTCTGTGGCGGTGGCTGGATTGATGCAAAAAGACCAATTGGCAGTGCAGAGGGAAAGCCATCTGGGCTGTTGTATTGTGGCAAGACATCACTACTGGGGTAAAGAAGTTGACTGTGAAAGTCTGTCATGCAGATGCTCTCTGTACCCAAGAGCTGGGCTACTGAAGAACACCGCAGCAATGGACAGGTAGACAGAGCTGCCAAGATTAAAGTGTCTCAGGTGCATCTGGACTGGCAACATAAGGGTGAATTACTTCTGGCTCAGTGGGCTCACGATGCCTCACATAATCAGGAAAGAGATGCAACATACTGTTGGGCTCACGACTGAGGGGTGGATTTAACCCTGGACAGTATCTTACGGGTTACGCACAACTGTGAAACATGCACTGCAATCATGTTACCAAGAAGGTAAAGCCCCTGTTGTACGGTGGACGATGGTCAAAAGTAAGTATGAGAAAGCCTGGCTTTCTTACTTTCACACTTCCACAAACCTGCCATGGCAAGCTCTACATGCTTACAATGACGGGAATAACCACTGGATGGCTGGAGACATACCCTGTGCCTCACACCATTGCCTGGAACACCACCTTGGGCCTTGAAAAGCAAGTCCTGCAGCGACATGGCACCCTGAAAGAATTGAATCAGACAATGGGACTCATTTCAAAAACAGCCTCATAGACACCTGGGCCACAGTATTGAGTGGGTGTATCATACTCCCTGTCATGCACCAGCCTCTGGGAAAACTGAACTGTACAACGGACTGGTAAAAACCACATTGAAAGCAATGAGTGGTAGGACCATCAAACATTGGGAGATGCATTTAACAAAGGCCACCTAGTTAGTTAACACCACAGCTTCTACCAAGTGAGGTGGCCCTATCCAAACAGAACCTCCATATACCATAGAAGGGGATTAAGTCCCTGTGGTGCATATGAACAATGTGTTAGGGAAGACAGTTTGGATTAGTCCTTCCTCAAGCAAACACAAAAGCCATCCATAGGGTAGGCAAACCCACCCATGTTTTTGCTCAAGGACCTGGGTGCACTTGGTCGGTAATGAAGAGGGATGGGGAAACACTAAGTGTACCTCAATGGGATTTGATTTTTATGTGAGAGCAGTCTGTAATATCAAATTTTAGAACACTGGCTGCTGAATGACACTGTCACTGTATGCTACAACTACTATGGACAATGAGTATGGACTGCTTCAGATACACCAATCATGAGCTCCTGATACAGCTTGCAATTAGCCAGGAGCACATCAGTTGGAAGGTGTAGGATCTGGGCATGATATAGATGGTACAGAATAAAGGCTGGATAACATCCTGGTTCTGGTCAGGACAGGGTTAATTTCTGCAGCAGCCAGGAGGGGCAGTTATTTTGTACCACCTCACTTCACTGCCAGGGTTGGGGAAGGGGGTCTTTCTCCAGGGGGGAAAGATGACAGTAGTTTCCATATTGTGGTTCCCCCCCACTGTGAGCTTTTGTTTGCCTGTGAATTGTTCACCTCTCTTGCACACCCTTCTAATAATATTGTTGCTTTTACTGTTCCATTTCTTATTTCACTGCTGTTTCCAATAAATTGTTCTTATCTCAACCCATCATCTTTACCTCTTCTCCACAGAGGGAAACTCCTTTGTGATGGAAACACATATGCTAAAAATACAGACTACAAATTAGTTGTATATAATACAACTTTCTTTACCTTAATTTAAACCCATCTATCTTACTTCATGGCTCACAGACAGGGTACTAAATCCTAGAAATACTGCCAATAAAACAAAGCCTCCAAACATCTCTTTTTGTATAATATAATTACAAAGGTTAAAACCTGGTTTAATTTATGATGCCATACAGAGCCTGCAAGTTTTGCCTTTTGAAGTTAATATAACTAGTCAGAACTCCTCAAGATGAAATATCTGTCTGACAAAGACCCTCAGATATCATTCACTAGGGTGTGTGCATTTCCCCCGCTTTTTCCACAAATAGAAGCAGAAACTCCTCACTCTCTTTTTTTCCTCCCTAATTCCCTTTCTCCGACCTGCATTGAGAGATTGTTTCACTGTTTATTTTGCCACAGAATTAAGTTTACTTTCCAACACCTAAACACTATTTTCTAGTTTATTAGAGTTTTTAAAAATGCTTATTAATAATACAATCCTGTAGTTCTGAAGTGCACTTGAAGCCCTCAAACATCATGAAACACAGTCAAGATGAACATAGCGTGCTGAGAAAAGTTAAATATCTCAACAAATTTAAATTCTGTAGTTTTACAGCTCTGATCCACTGGTCCCTACACCTGTGTCAACTCAATTCATGTTCCTTAACAAGCAATCTACACTACTATTGTAAAATAAGGATTACATGGCAGTCATTCATAAACCTAATCTGAATCATTAAGCATCAGACTAATTTTGAAGTGACAACTGGAATTTTACCAACAGAAAATGAAAATTAGTCCGTGTCTTAGAAAAAAATTTTCATAACAATTTAGACTTTTCCAGGCCTTGCAGCACAGACTATGGCTGAAGAAGTGGAAGAGGGCAAACCGGCAACCTCTTCATCGTCAACATCAATTTCAAAACAAATACTATGCAAATGACTCTTTGACCTCACCTAAAACTTCAGCTTTTATCATGACAGTCCCAAGGAAAGTTTTTTAAATAACAAAAAAATTAAATAAAAAACAAAGCTGGAACATAGCGTGCTGCAATCTCTTCAAGTTTTAAGAACTTCATTAAATTTGTTTTATCTCTTCCTCTGAATAACTAAAAAAAAAAAAGAAAATTAGATTATTTTTAAAATAACTTGTTGTGATTTTAAAAATACGATTTTGCACCAATTTTTCCATTATAAGCTATGCACAATAAAGTCTCAATATCTGGAGCTTTTAAAATGCTTCTAAAAAGATCCATTCCCTTTCTTGCAATAACGTGAAAATACAGTGTGCTTTCTGACAATTATGCACACAGGCTTATTAGATGCAACCTACATACAGAACCCTATTATAGAACTAAACAACTTTCTGGACCATCAACTTTAATCACGTGGGGAAAAAAAAGACCAAGAAATAAAGCCATCCAAAACAAAAAAAAAAAGGAGGAAAACAAAGTAATCAGGTGGCAAAAAGAAACACCGTTAGATGTAGAAATTAACTTAATGGGAAGAACTATTAATTGGTTTAACATTAAAATGGAGCAGGAAAAAAACCTTTTCATAATGAAAATAATTTTTGAAGACCACAATGATTAGGGAAGAGCTTTCTATTCATAACATTCTCTGCTGGGAGTGTGACCCACAATCACATTTTTTGGACAAAAAGGAAAGAAATCCAAGTTATCAGTCAGGATTTCACATAACAAGAACTTGTATGACACAAGGTGCACATTTGTTTTAAGTTTTGCAAAGAGGTTACTTGAAGATTTTGCAGAAGTAGAAATGCCACGTCAAGTCATAATGGAAACCTTCTGGTGTGATGCTTCCAAGCAGTGGGGATTTTTTAATAACATGGCCAAATAATCCTTTCAGAAAAAAAAACCAGATCATTTTCAGCAGTCATGCCACCAGGTTCTTCAGGTTATTCTAAGCACCCTTAGCTTCTCGGTTTGAGTCAGTACATAAACATGCTACTGAATCCTGCCATCACCAATCTCTGCCCCTTATGACAAGAACCCCTGCTCCTAGCAAACAGCTGATCCACCAGGACGGACATTCTGAAGGGCAATCCTGAGCCTACAAGCTTGAAGGCAAAGGGGTGGAAATCAAAACCTTCTGACTGTTCTTCTCTTCTGACTCTGCTTTTGATACTGACAGTCCCACACCTCTGCTGTGCCTCTGCCACCCCGCTCTGTCTGCTGGAGTCCTGTGAGCACCTGTAACTTGCTTATTCTCCTCCCAACCAGGGTGTGCCGAGCTCATCAGGCATATTAGCATAAGTGGGTGGGAAAAAAGAACAGAACAGGGAAAAGCTTTCTCTGCGAAGGAAGGACTTTCCTTCACAGTCCTCCTTCTGACAGCTAACATACGAGTACTCCATGCATGACTAGCTTTAAATTAATGCTATATATTAGCTTGCTCTTATTCTGATTTACTTCAACAAAGGTTTATTTTTAATGACATGGAAATTACTCACTACTGTTGACTAGATGATTCCTAAATTATGAAAATGACCCTTTGAGTGTTCCAATAGCTTTTACTACTGATGTCATTTTTATCCCATTTAAAACCAAACAAATGCATTCAAAGTCCTTTGGATTCAAAACTACAATATTACCCTACCACTCTATTGTGAGCTTGAGCTGTTATCTTTGCACTGCTAGCAACTATTAGGCACGTGTGCTCTCACAGTGTGCTCTCTGCGGAAGGAAAACTGCACTAAAAAATCTTCAGGAATTCATATCCTACTGCCCTATAAACCTCATCTCTGCCTCACTGAATAAAAAACTACTACCCAGAACAGTTAAGAGAATTGCTTTATTTTCTGCTGATGATTAAAATCGTAACACTGAAGCACTGAAGCACCTGGAGTGTACAGTTCACTAACTAAGTTCTCTGAGCACTGGCAGTCACATTTATCTGTTTTACATAGTTCAGTTCTGATCTACTAAGGACCTTAAGCCACAACAAAAATAAATAAATATTTAAAAGCAATGCATTCTGTAAACACATCTGACCAAATGAAACTATAGTAACAATAGTAACCAGGTTCTCAAAAATACTCAAATTATCTAATATACAAAAAATTCCCTATTTCTCACATTTGGATTACTCCAGTCTTAAAACTGAATTTTTTGTATTTTACCTCTGCTGTCAAAATAAATGTAACAGCAACATTCAGCAAACAAGTATAAAGTATTGGAAGAAACTTCTAACATTCTCACATTGTAACTTTTTCTAACCAACATAGGAATTGAGTAATATACTTGAAACTGCAAAACTCAGCCAAAGAAGATGCAACAATACCAGCAGCAATGTTAATAACTGACCACTAAAGACTAGTGAGTGTTACAAGAAAACCACGGGGATGAGAGAAGGAAAAGAAGCACCAGAGTCATAATCCACCCAGCATTGCACTGGCCAGCTTGCTGTGTTCTCATAAAAATTTTAGAGTACTGCTGCACTAGAAACAGAAGTGCTGCCTGATGGGACTTGGAGGAAAGGTGTGAGAAGCAGTATCCTACAGACAGACACACTGTTAAGATACGGACAACACAACATTTCATTCTGAATTAGAAATAGGAAAATGTGATGTGCCCTACAGATAAAGCAGCCAGAAAGTAGGAAAAGCAACCCCACACTTTACCTGCATAAAGCACTCACAGTGAGCACAAACAGAAGCAGCAGATTCTGACTGGAACATTCAAACCAAAGGGCAGAGGTCAAATAGTTCCCCAGGAACTCTCCACTACTGCCAGCCATTGAGGGCAGAGGACTACTGCTAACAGCTGAGCTATAGTTCAGCCAGGGATTTTATTCAATCTCCTTGTGGGACTACAACATACCCCTGCAGCAAAAGAGATTGAGCTGAAAAAAGCATTTTTGTTGGGTTTTGTGGTTTTTTTTGTTGTTCTGCTGTTCAAAACTATTACTGCATTAAAAAATACACACTGAAATCAGAACTATTAAAACAGTGGTACATATATGCTGGCATAAGGCAGCCAGCAACACATTCACAAGAAGCAAGAGTTCATTTAAAGAAGGACTACTGCACATATTATTCAGTCATTTGGACCAACCTATTTTTATAGGCAAAAAAAATACAGCTTTACCTCTTTTTAGAAAGAGAGAGGGATGGCATAGTCACTGAACAGAAAAAAAAGATCAAAGGCTATTTGCTTTTCTAGCGTAAACGTAAACCTCCCAAACTATTTTTCAGTTTTGCAAAGACACTTTTAGAAGACTGTTTGAACGAAGTGTCTCAGGACAATTATTGTATTTTCAATTCGTATCACAGCTACAAAAAATACTTTATAACTTTATAAACTGCATACCTCTAGTACTGCAGGTTCACAGTCACCTCTGAGAGAATGAGAAACAGTAAATCATCCAAAACACTGCTTCTTCCCTTCTTTTAAATATGCAAAATGCTACAGAAAATTTACTGGTTTATTTTCCTTAAAAAGACAGTCCGACATTCCCCAAAAAAAGAAAAAGGAAAGTCAACTGAATGTACTCTTTGATCATCTTTTATCATGACAGAACCTGCACTGAATTCTTCTGTTTCTGTACAAGAGGTAAAGCAACAATGTAAAGACTCGCATTTTCTAGAGTAATAATTTCAAGCCTAACATTCACCTATTCTAATTCTTCAATTATTTACTAACTTTCTGTAATCCACCCTTTTCTGAAGCTCATTAAGTACAATATTTGCTCACAATCAAGCACCATGAAACAGACCAGTGAGGCGTGATTATTACAGAGATTCTATCTATTTAACCCATAAAAAATTAAAATAACACCTATCTAAGAACACAGAAATTCAGTGAATTAATTAATATGAGACCATCCATGGTAATATGGATTCTAAAGTAAGATTTACAGTGTCAAGACTGCCCTGTGTGATTGTTTTCACCATTATACCCAGCTGTATGTTCTCAAATTAAGGTTGTATGTAAGAAATACTAGAACTCTGCCAACATTTGTAGCAGTTGTCAGAACGGGAAGTTCCTTCAATTACTGTAAGAGTCAGTTGCTCAGTTGAAAAAGATGTGCAGTAAAGCAGTGAAAGAATATCCAGTATGAAATCTGATCACACACCAAACAGGAATCAAGAACATGCCAGAATTGAATAATACTAAGAGGGTTTTCAAGTGTATTTTAAATATAGAAATGGAAATAGAGTAGATACTCTAAAGGAAAGAACACTCGACATGGATGTTTTCCACTGTAATGTGTACAAGTGGATCAAACTGCAGTCAGAAAAGAGAGGCTTAACTGAAGCAGGTAACTACTGCACTCAGTACAAGAACCATGCCATGAACTAGCACACCTTACTTCGTGCTTTCCTGTGTTGAATAGGAAAAGGCTTGCTGAAAATAACCTGTTCCTCTGTCGTTTACAGTCAGCATTCATGATCCAGGTTATGTAAAAATTGCACGAAGTGTCAAGAAAAAAACATTAAAAAATTTCTTTAGGTGCACAATTGTATTACATTGCAGTATTTGTCAATGCATGACGTTGTTTGAATATTTTGGGTGGCCAGGTGTACTTAAGTCTGTGTAAAAGCTGGACCTCTTTACTAAACAAAAGTGGAAGACTTGAAAACAAACACAGAGTACAAGACCAGTGTCAGACCAGGGTCTGTTTTGGTCTTCTTTTTAAAACGACACTTTTTAACAAGACCAACTTGCAAGTATGAACAGGGCAGCAAGCCACCTTCCAAAAAAGAACTCAATTACATACTAATTATGCAATATTTTAAATTAAAACCCAACATGATTATCAAAAATTACTTCTCCTCCTCCCAAAGCCCTCAAAATAGAATTTTCTTAAACAATACCATACCACTCTCTAAAACTCAACTACACCAAAGTAACACACACTATCACTAACGACACACATCTCATTCTCACAATCTTCTTGAACTCTTCTTCCCTAATAATGAAGTAAAGCTAACTAAAAGATTTTTGAAAGGTCACAATGCACAGTAAAGTCCTGATCTTTGCTTGACTCAAACTGTATCTAACAGGTATTATCAGATAACAGAAACACAAACTATCAGCAGATTTAGAACTGAAGATCCAGTATTTCTCAAGATACAGATCACAACAGATTAGCTCTTACAAACATGTAGAAAACTCTCACTTTCTGTAAGAATTGTGCTTGTCTTGATTGAAAGGTTTGACACTGACATTCCAAACAGTAACAGCAGTTCATAAAACATAATGGTCCAAAATGACTTTCAAATTGTGTTACTACATGACAACTCAAATAAATGGCAAAGATCCAGAACAACAAGAGAGAAGACAAAAATTAAAATATGCTCTACTAAAATACATCTTTCAAATTATCATTTGAAATGTTAATTTGCAGAATAAGCCAGTAAATAGCAAATATCATAGTGTCAATTTGAAGTTGTATAAGATATAGCAAATGTGGTTCAGGGGAAAATAAACACATTGAAACAGTATTCAGGTTCTAAGCACATAAAACCAAACAGGAAAAATATCTCTAAAGTCTAGTACTAACGTACTTTGAACAAGCACTATAATGCAATGCATAATCTTGAATACTAGAGGGAATTTCAGCAGACATACCTTTTCTCTCTGTTTTCTGTGCAGGGATGGAAGATGTGGATGTAGACAGTTTTGATAAAGTAGATGCTCCATTAGCATCAAAGGATTTCTTTGGCTGGTGATCAGATTGTAGAGAAAATGGACTAGGAGGAACAGTGCTTGGGGCAGCAGTTGGATGAACCACTGGTTTGATGGGATGCTGTACTGGAGTAGAACTACTGTGAGTCTCTGCTCTTGGCAGTCTGTAGTCTCTGTCATTGTGCCTGCTTGTTTGAGATAAAATATTCTGTGGGAGCATACTGCTGGTGTCACTGGAATGTTTGTCTTCCACTTTTTTTCAGGATTCCCCAAGTAACGTTGCAATAAGAAAAAAAAGATTAAATTAGAAACAAGTCTAAGATTGCAGTGACTGATTAATACAGCTGCACACCAACAACTAGAGCTGATTGAACTTCTTATGATTAAAAAAAGCCTCAAGTAGATCAGCATCAAAAAAGGCAAAATTTAATTCTACTCACTGACAAAATGCATTTTCTCTGACCTTTGCTTGATTTAGAGTTCCGGTTAAGCACTGTGTTTTGATGAAAGGCTGCTTTATAACGAGTGTTACAGTCAAGTTAACTTTTGAAGTCTCCTAAAAAAATCTAAATCAAGATCTATTATTTCCATCTTGTATTTAGTGTGAAGAGATAATTTGTGCCATTTTTCTTTTGTTCATCAAAAACCCTGAACATTAAGTATAATTTAATAGTTTCACATTCTAGCCTTCAAAGAATTCCTTTTCATGTCACTCGAGAACTACTACAACAAATTTACTAACTGTTAATTCAAGACATTTATATGTATTAAATGAGTGACTAATCTGCATTGGTCACACGATCACAGACTTTAAAATATGCTACTCAGTGAACATACCAAGCAAATACAGAGTAGTTCTTTTCATAGATTCTTACATTTTCACCTGTCACAAACCAAATACTCACTGCATTATGCATGTCTGCTATCTTTTTGTAGCATCCAGTAATTTTAGCATATGCAGTTTCAGTGTACACAGAAAAACAGCCCTTTATACATCTTTACCTTGCCAAATCCCAAGAGTGTGGGCGAAGAATAATACTTTGGCTTCTACTTTTAAACTACCCTGAGAACTATGCTACAAATTTACCCAAACTACATCAGCATACAGACAGAATCTGACAGTACAACTATTTTCCAGAAGAAAATTGACAAAGATTAAAGCTAAGTATCAAGACAAAAATCTCCAAGCTAGAGAAATTTATAGTCCAGGGAAGATTTCATTAAGAGTATTGATGAGGTAAAAACATGCTCTCAGTAACATACACAAGCATCTGAAAACCCTGGTATCAAAATCCATTAAATTAGGCTATTATTTTTAGATGTGAAATCTTTATTTTTAAGCTCAGAATATGACATTAGCTGGTCTCAATGATCACAACAGTCCAACTAAACTACTGATTATGCAAGTTGTTTAAGTAACTACCCATGAAGATAATTAAATTCGACAGTAAAAGCCACAAAAAGGAGGAGCACCATGAAAAGCATTAAGCAAGTGTTGCACTAGTGAAGTTACTTAAAGAAACAACAGTTAGGAGAGTTAACTGGGCTTTCCACTTCGGCTTTTATATATAAAAAGGTGAGAAGAACAGCTAAGGAAAGGGATTTAATTTTTTTTTTTAAGCTTGGAAAAGAAAACAGTAATGCAAACAAGGCAAGAATATATTGCTGTAAAAAACCACATACTTCCACTGGCAAACCCACTGGCAGCTGTCGCCTGCATCACCTCTCTTCTGTAATCCCTATCTTTTGGAAAACTGTTAACTGACATTTTGCTTGCTTCTTTTTGCCTCTGCTCTCTGAAGAAAAGAAAACAAAAGTTAGCTAAGAACTTACATTATCTAATAATATAAGAGTTTTTGTAAGTTGCATGAGATGAATTAAACTGTCACGAGCTTGCTGCTACAGGTGGGGTTAGCAAACTCTAGCCACTGCTTCCTTACATGTGTGCTTGTTGAAGCCCACAATTACACCAGTTTAGCTCACTAATCTTGGAAAAAAAAAACAACAAAAAAATACCCCACCCCAAAACAAAACAATATCCACGAAAAACCCAAAACAAAACAAGAAACAACAAAAAAAAACCAACAAAAAAACCCCCCCAAACAAACATACAAACAACAACAAAAAACCCAATCAAACAAAAAACCATCCCCACACAAACCAACCATACTTCCTCTCAGGCTCTGGATTGTCAAGTGATAAAAGAGATGCCAGAGGTCATGGTAAGGGTAGGAACACAGCAGACTTAGACCACAATCTTTTATAGCAGTAATCTATTAGATAAGCTCAACTGCTCTGAAATGTGCTTAAGAATATTTGTTCTTTATACAGTTAAAACAAATACAAACATATACCTTTCCAGCCACTCTTTTGGTTTTTCCCATTGTGAAACTTCTGTTCGGCAGTTGTAGTAGTATTTTTTGCCTGAAGAGCTGATGTGTTCAGACCAATCATCCGCAGAATCATAAGCCTTTAAAATACAAACAGCGTTGGACAAAAGACAACTTTTTCTAATATACAAATTCAAAAGCTTTCATTGTTTTTAAATCTACATGGCATCCTTATATGTAGCCATATCACTGCTTTCCACCATTTCTAAATGCCCATTTCATTAATAGCTTGAAGACGTGACCACTATGCTCCTGTTGCATTCTGCAGTAGTTTCCCATCAACCCCCTTAACAAAATTTAATAGTACGTTTAGTGGGATACAGTAATGTCAATACTGATAGTATTCGTCTCCTTCACCTTACGACATCCTCAAAATTATTATCTTTCCAAAATTTTTCTACAGATCACAAATTTACCAATTTTGTTTTATGGCAATTTTTAATATATACCACTCTAACTACTAAAACTTTGATACTGAAGTGACTAAAATTCACAATATGTAATGTATTTCAAATAAATAAAATCATGCTGTCTGCTCTAGATTTACTACAAAGTTCATGAAAAATATTTCTTTATCTATGTCATTTAAATAATCTAGTATTTTAAAATTAATGACAGGTAACTCAAAGCTCTGATGATTACCAGTTAGAATAGTTTTAAAACATACAACAACTGCAGATTGGGTTTACAGAGTGGTTATAAAATAAAGACTGATGTTGGAAAACTCAAGCACATAATGTACATGCTGCCAGTCCTGGACAAAATTATGAAAATATGGTGTATAAACGGGGCAACACATGGATGAAAATCAATCACAAATACTCACTGCATCAGAAGTTTTGCTTGGATTATTGCTGGGATTAGAAGAATGTGAATTTGAACTATGAAGAGCACTGTGGTTGTGTGAGTTTTCTTGTGGAGAGTAACTGGTCCCTGAAAGGAAACAGAAAGACTGTTCACCATGTACACTATCAAAGAAATGAATCATCTGCATTCTAAAGAGGTGGAAAGGGAAAGAAGAGGGAAGGAGACAAGGCAAGTTGTCCATAGCCTGGACCACAGCATAATTCAGACGCAGAAGTATTTCAAGAGACCACATGCACGTTTCTTTTTCACATAGCATAAAACTCATTTTGATTTTCTAATTACAGTAATGCAGTATGCCCCTTCACTGGTCTAACTCTCAAACTTTATTCCATTACTTGCAAACAAATAGCCTTTATAATTTTGATGCTTTGAAGAGTCCTAACATGCCAATTCAGAAATTAACAGGCATCTTCTCAACACTAGATCAGAAAATTTAAATAGGCTTATCAACAGCCTATATGGTTAGATGCATAAAATCAGGTTTTAAGTTTACTGACGCAACGCCTTTTCCTTAAAACTGCTGTTTTCTTTTGAGACTACTTTTAATTAGTTCTAGGTAACTACTTCTGTTTATGCATACAGATCAGACTAAATTTTCCTGCACCTCAGTCTCTGCAATAAAGGTACTGACATCTAGAATACCAAAAGCAGCATTTCCCAAACTGCCACCTACTTCTGGCTTCCCTACCAACTACTCTTCAAGGCAACCTGGTTTCCTTCAATGTGAAAACACCTGAACAGCTGAAACGAGAAAGGGGATAATTCTCAACACCTTTTAGATCTGTATTTGTGACTAAGCTCAAGTCATCTGAACAGTTCCATTTACAATTAACAAGGACATTCAAATGTCCTGCTCTCTAAAATTTCTAAGCAAGTAAAAACTCTTTCATTGCTCTTTATGTGATTTTTTTTTTCTAAGTTTTAAATGTTCACATAAATCACACCAAACTAAGAAAAATCATTTCTTACACATTTCAGGGAAAACCCTAGATATTCTAAATACAACACTCTCCCAGTCTTTATCTTCCCTTTCCCTACTGAGAAATTTCTAAATACCCAGGGGTACTACATCAAGTACCATTTGCTTCACAAGTTGTATAGCAATTGAAATATGAAGCCAAAGTGATTTGAAAATGGCGAAGACTTTATCTTATGGGCAATTACAGTAAAGAACAGTAAAGGACTGATAGGTAGGAGTGAATGGAGTCATTAAAAAAAAAAAAATTGTTTTAAGGTCTTCCGAGAGCTACACACACAGAACATTACTAAATGACACAGTATGGTGTAGAATGAGAGTCATTCTAATGCAAATTCTGTCTTCTGAGCCTTCTAACTATACAAGCACTGACAAAATTACTATTTCAAACTTCTTTCTCCCCACCTTTAACCCTGCAGGTTAGAAAAACAGTCCATCACAAAAACAAAGAGGTACACCATCACCAAACTGTTTAGTGCCCTACGAAGGTTAAAGATCAATTTGCAGACACACGAATTACTGCAACCTGAACCAGCACTATCTCAAAACTTTTCCCTACAGTGTTTTGGCTAAAACTGTATGTTATTCTCTGTAAAGATATAAGGGGAAAAAAAAAAGAAGAAACAGAGTAAGTCTCATACTCAGATACAGTCTTTCAAAAGCTAGACCATAGTCCTACACCAAAAGTATCTTGCATGCTCAGAGCCAGGCAGAATGACAGCATGGGGCAAGTTAGGTTTGTCAAAGCAGTATTTACAACCATCACACACTTGTGATGTACATGCCTAACAACAACAAAAAAAATACATTTATAGATGTATTTGATTACCCTAGATATAAGCAGTATATCATAATTACAAGGCTGTACTCCTCAGTTACACCAACAGTCTCAATTTTGTTTTAGACACTGACTACAGAAATAGCTGTTTAATATTTTTGTATTAGCCATTCTTTTAGTCTTTTTTTTACTATAGCCTTCTACTGAGATAAAAATCATTAAAATTTCTTAATGTATTTTTGTAGGTTGTTCAATACAGACATATTTTAATTTATTTCTGCTATGAGGTAAAATCATCTCCCTTCTTCAAGGAAAAAATGAGATGAAAATTTACCAGATGGCTTTGTTTGAACAGTCCCTTCAAAACATCAGAAAGGACCAGTGCACTTAATTTACTGTAATCCCGTACCATGGATGCAGTAACACTGTATTTTTTTCAGCATGCTCAAGATGTACATGGTGATTTTTAAATACTGTAGTGGACTAAATACACCCCCACAGTGAATGTAATCTAACAGGCATTTTCCAAACATGAGAAAGAGCCAACAACATACCTATTACATCAATAAAATACTGTAAAGCCAATTCTACCTAACCCATAAACAAACACCTCAAATTCACTGTGCAGACTTTCAAACCCCACATGGTCTATCAGCTCAGCAGCATGTCCCCAGTTTCACACTGTGCCCAGCCCCAGTACTGAGTCACCAAGCGCGCTGCAGGAGTATCTGAGCAGCTGCAGCAAGTCACACCCCCCTCCAGCTGGCTCCGATAGAGAAACACCCACTATGCAGCAGTTTCTTCAGAAGGGGCTCCGGGGGCGTCTCAGCACTGAGCTGCAGTCCTCCCAGACTGCCCAACCACAGGCTTCATCCATCAGGAATGCTGTCCTACCTGAGCTAGCCTCAGCTGCACAAAAACTGATCATGGCTGCTCCAGCAATGCCAACTGCCTCAGGTCACCACGACAAGCGATGTGGGCATTTACAGGGCCAGCCATAAACACATACCAATGGCGCCTGGGACAGTTACACGGGGTAATTACAGGTGTGGGTTCACCACCCATACCTCCATTCTATTTTACACATAATATCACTTTATGTTTAGATCTCTACCCAAACTTCAGGAATGAGCATACAAAAGAACTGTTAAACTGCTATTTGCTGTTGGAAAGCCTCCAAGACCAAAGCAGATGATACTCTGGAGAACAAGAATTTTAGGCACTTCATACAAGTTAAGGGCTTAAAGACTGTATGTAAACATGACAACCGTATTACCAAATTACCTTTTTATACTGAGGCAGCAAGGTTTTAGTATGTGGTTAAACCCATTCACAGCCATCATCCAGGAATCTGACAACCCAGCCAAGCAAGCAGTGCCAGCTCAGGTTGTTTGAGAAAGTTGCTGAAGATGTTTAAAAGGCCAGAAAGCAACCCACAAGCACAGGTCTATCTCTAGAAACAAGGCAGGTCCCCTCACTTGAATGCTAGGCTTCACCATTAGCAAAGCCCAACCCCAAGCCATTTTAAGGTGGCTGTGACTTGCAATCAGCTCTGCATCTCCCAGCTGCATGCCTGGCACAGCAGATCACGAGAATAGGATCACTAAGACCAGTCCATACCCCAGAAGCAGGCCTGGTAAGGTAGAAAGCATACTACTGTCTCTTGAGACAGTTCCCCATGGCACTTCGTACGTTTTCCTTTTACTGTTAGACCTTCCTTACTAGTTCCACTTTCTTCAGGAATGAGGAACAAAGACTTGTTTTTACACTCCTTAATTAGCGTATTTTCAGATTTAGCAATTGCTAATACATATCTTTGACGTGCCACAGGGAAATTCATATTGTGCTATAAATACTCCAGTTTCAGAACTCCCCATGGAAATGTTTAGTGCACAATCACGGTGAGTTTCCTCAGTTTAATCATTATTTTGAAAGCAGTTAAAGCTGGAAAGAGCTACTCCTAACTGGAAGATGGCCAACAAGGGCATCAGCACTACAGTTATATAAAACTGTAGTGGTGCAACCGTGTGAGCAAGTCTTCCCTGGTGATGAACAAGTCACAGGGCAGGTCAGAGTCAAGGTTAAAATATCACAGCTATCTCTGAGTCTTTCCAACAAAAATCACATCTTCCTTACTAATGCATGAAGATCACCAGAAAGCACAAAGAGCAAGGGTCTGGGAACCAATTCAAAACTGACTTAATGCCTACTACGGATCTGAGATTCTGTCACACTACGACTCATTTTAATGTTTTTGTAAGTTGTTTCCATATCCCAGCTGCTTAATCCAAGACCCTTTGAACTGCAACAAAGGCTCAAAACTATGCCGGACTTGAAAAACAGATTTAACATCACATGAAATAAGAATACTCCATTTTGTAATACAGTCAACTTTCTCTAGCAATTATCACATTTAATTAACATCTCCATTAACACCACCTCACTTTTGAAATTATAAGGATCAGATTGCTCTAATAAAGCACCTGGTTTCCCTTCTCCCCTGCCATCTTTCAAGACCGAGCCGAAACTCTTTCCTTTCCAAAACCTACACACCTATACTGGCAGTTACAACATCCACCTGCAACCATCTAAAATAAATTTTCTTGCCACTTGATTAGAATAATCAAATACATAACTGTGCATTCCCTGCCATCCTCTGGCATCCAAGTATCTTAGCCTAATTTACTCTTTTTGGTTCATGACATTGTACAGCACCATAATCATAAGATCTCCAACTGAAATGCACAATTTGGAACAGAGAGACATTCGAGTTGCAGTATATATATATACTGTTGCACCACATGACAGTTAACTTTACACAGTTCACCACTGATAGAGCATTTATGTTTTCTTTTCAGCCAGAAAAATACCTTGTTAATATCCTCTCATTTTGTCCATAATAAAAAATGGCAGTGTAGATATAAAATACAGGAAGTTCACAAGTGCTCACCAGCTGGAACTCAAAGACTGTCTGCTCCTTCAGTTCCTCCAGAGGGAACTGGGATTCAGGAAGGGCTCTAGGAGAGTCACCGTTTCTGTGCTCACATATTAGGCATGTGGAAAGAAACACTGGGCAGCAGAAAAGCAAGGAAGGTCATTACATTTGTGACAGCTCCACACATACTGTTCTATGACTCCATGTGCCACCTCTCAGCTAACACACAATCAAATTCATTAAACTAGAGACAGTATCAGAACCTGAACTTCCTCAAAAGAAGAAATACTACCCAAGTGACAGGTATTAACTGGTTGTTAACAGAGAAAACTTAACAGGAAGATAGTTTATGGTGGTGATATTTTATGGGGATAACTAATTAAGTAGACTTCTTCAAACGGTGAAAAGGATAGAAATTTATCTAGGATAAGCCTAAATTAAAATGTCTAAAGTGTATTTCAACTGGCTTTGTTACTTCAGTGCAAATCTTTGTGCAGAATATTTTCTAAAGTACTGCATATGGGAGGAAATAAAGCAACACAATAGGAACACAATACCCAACATGCCAGCAGTAACAGAACAGCCTATCACAGCCATTTTGATTTGCCAAATGTAAAAGTAGTAAGACAAAACAGTTTTTCTTCACTGCATTTTAATGTGGCCTGCTGTATTGAAATAAACATGGCTGCCTTCCATATGCAACCAAAAGCATAAAAACTTGCCATTTTCCTAGCAGAGCAGCAGCCTCAGAGAATACACCAACTGTGAAGTAACATTTTCCAGAAATTCATAACCTACGAAGTTGAATGCACAATGCTCTGCCAAAAGAAAGAAAATCTAGCCTGATCACTGTACTGCCCAACTACATATTCATTGTGCCCCCCCAAATAAATGTTTTATAGCAGTCAACAAGTAGCTCTATTGAGCAAAAAACCTTACAAAGTCTTATTTTATTCCCTATCCTTCTGTCCTGCCACATTGCCAATCCAGGATAGCAAAGCCTGTACTGTTTTGCAATATCCAAGTCACATGGTAATCATCCCAATGTAAAGAAGTTCTCTTCTCCTCCAAGTTACCATTCACACAGAATTTGAAGGACATCAGCCAAAAACATTACTATAAACAGACCAGGAGTCATACATACATGGAGTGGCACAAACAACCAATAACAGATGAAAATGATACTGTAAACATATAGTTTTATTCATAATAGAATTTTTCATCTAAAATGGTAGTAAGACAATGACACCTCGAGAAGGAAAAGTCAGGAGCAGTAAACTAACGAAAGTCAAGGACTTGTATTGTTTTACTAATGCAATACTCAGCAAATTCCAAGGCACTACTGATTATTAAAATGAAAAAGATAAAGTT
This sequence comes from Dicrurus megarhynchus, assembly GCA_013399195.1. Lineage (NCBI taxonomy): Eukaryota > Metazoa > Chordata > Aves > Passeriformes > Dicruridae > Dicrurus > Dicrurus megarhynchus. The sequence goes on along the minus strand of VXAD01012653.1, from coordinate 489,864 downwards.
AAACCTTACATATTGCATAATGTACAGTAAATTTAATCTGCTCTTTTCTGCTTACATTTTTATTTTTAATTAGTTCTAGCCAATTTATTTCTGAAACCAAAGCTTAATTTTAGGGCAAACGGATCAAACTGCTCTAGAAAGAACACCAAGTTATTCCTGCCCATCAGAAAGGACAGCAAAGAGTAATAAAATGCCTCAAACTAAATTCAAACTTTGAGTTTTCAAGTAACAGTTCAGGGATTTACTACTCCAGCAGCTAACAGGCAGACTGTTTTCCCAGGGTTGTACTTCAGCCTAAACGAGTAACATAGCTTGGGCTGTCCTCACTGATAGACCAGATAAACTTTTGTCCAACCATCCTCTCATTTGCTCCTTTCCTTGTAATAGCTACAGCTTAATAATTAAATAATTTTGGGGTTGTTTTCTTTCTCCCCTCAGTCCACCTCCCAGAAGCAATGAGAAATCACTTTTCAACTTAAGACACAATTTTGAAAATTAACAGGTTAACTAGCAAGGTACACTGAATGCAGTGAGTTACTGTATGATCCAGTACTCAAATGTCACAAATCATACAGCTGAAAAAAGCCTAAGGGATGAAAATTGGATCTTCAGCACACTCTAAACAGAATTCCCACCAACTTTCTTCATCAAAAAAAACCCAGTACATTGTCAGTTTCCTTGATACCTCAACTATTGAAATAATAATAAACAAAGACTGGACAAATAATTTTACCATCACCCATAAAGATGTTTATTCTTTACTCTGAAGTGGGGTAAACAGTATCATTTGAAAGAATTTGCCTGTTTCTCAATAATTAAGGCAAACTCCAACCACCTTCTAAACATTTCTGATAAGACTCAAAGGTTACTAAAGTAGATTAAACAAATTATAATCTACAAAATGCACTTATGTGAAATTAAAAACTATGGGTAGACAAGTTCTTCAGATCAACACTTGCGATTTCTTCCCTTTAGGAAGTCTTAGGTTCAGGTCACCCAATAAAATAAAAAAATGCTAGCAACATCCTCAACACTGCTGAACATCTACTAAGACACCCACTTCATTTGAGATCAATCAACTTGAAAAAAGCAGCTTAAGCAGTTTTACCCATGGAAAATGTGAGAATTTCAGCAACAGTCATATTCCTAACTTTGGCTCATGACACCAAAAGATTTCAGTGTGTTTAATAAAAAAACACTCCTTGTTAAACATCACTAATGACAGTTTAAAGTATTTTTAAGCTTCCAACACTAATTAACATTACCATATTTGTATTAAGGAGTGGGACATTGCTCTGCAAAGAAAGGAGGTAGATTGAGAATAAAGCCAAACTCTGCCTTCGCTCTGGACTGCAGCTCATAAAATACATCTCTAATACAGTGTCACAAACTGCTCAAGAGAGGTTCCTCTGACCTCAAGTAGCAGCTTCATATGGACTTTTTAATTATTATGACATGCAAAAACAGGTATGTTAAACTGACAGCTAGAATCCTTATCACAAACTAGTAACCATGTTATCTGAACTGCACATGGATCAGCACAGCAAAGAGGCAATAAACTGAATTTCCCCCTTCTAAGCCCTCCTCAGCAACATACCAGGAAACCCAAATGATCCTCCCGTGGAGTGCTCTAAAAGAGTCGAGCTCAGTGATGGAAGTTTAACAGCACAACACTCTCCTGCCTCCAGCAACAACACTTCCACAAAACTCATCAACTAGGAGCAAGGAGAAGACTGAATCTCTGTTTCTGTAATTACTGATTCACATTAATTGTCAGTAGATAATTCCAAACTTGTTTTTTCCTCTCAAAAGCCAATAAAAACTAGAGAACTCAAGACATTTCTAAAAATATATTAGTCATCTGGGGCAACAGGCACATACTCAAATGCTTCATGAAAATTAGGCTCAAGGGATACTAAAATGATAAACAATTCTTTTAACATTGCAGGAGGGGGAGGGGGCAAGCATCATAAATTTTACTTCTCATTCAGGGGGCTTCTCAAAGAACATCAAACATTGGAAGAACCACTGATGTTTATCAACACACACCTCAGATGGGAGTTACTCAAATGCAGACACTTTATAAAAACTGTGTATTTCAATATTTTAAGATTACGAACAGCAGAATAATGCTGTGAAAGATTGACACACCATAACCCAGTCATCACAAACTGTAGTTTGAGTAAAATCAGGCATCACACAAAACAATTTCTGCTTACAGAGGAGGAAAAAAGCAGTTGCCCAAATGCAGCTCTGAGACTATTTCCCCTTTTTCTATGTATCCACAGAACCAAATTAGTACTCCCACTCAGAAGCTCCAAACAAATATGTATGATATGACAACTTAATCTCCCTAACAAAATCCACTGAGCAAAAATAAGGCTAATTAAGAAAAAGGCCAGGTTGTTTAGCAACCCTCCAATTTCTTTTGATGTTTTGAGGATAGCTTCTTGAGGAGAGAGAAGTTTAAACAGAAGACCCTGTGAATGTAAAATTACTTACAAAGGAACTTGCACGGAATTTCCATTACTAGGCTTAGAATAAGGAAGGTGAAGTTACAGGCTTTTTATGAACATAGGTAGTGCCATGCAGTGACAAATGCTTGCAACCTTCATTCCATCTTAAGTTTCCATCATCTCAACTGAGCATGCACCATTCAGAATCAGCAATTCAACAAGTACATGGCATTGCAGAAGTACTGAAAAAAGGGGAGTCTGTTATAAAACAGTACTGCAATCCTGCAACATGGCTAGTCACACACGTAAGTAACGGATTTATATCCTTAATAAGAAGGCTGTGGCAGAATCAATGTCTAACCACATTAAAATAAGGCAAGAAAAAAGGCACCGTGTATCTCCCTTCTTAAATGTGTCTTAAAAATAGTAACTGTAAGTCAGATTATCTCAAATTCGTACCTCAAAATACATCAAACCCAACAGAAGAACCAACCTCCAATACCAGATCATTCCTTCAGTGCTACTAATATTTGTTACTTGAAGAGAACTTTCTTTTCTTCTAAGACTACAGCAATGTCCATGTCTCAATAAAACAGAGAAAGTACTATTTCACCTAAAATTTAGATACTGAGTGATCTGCCTATACAGAATTCTGGAATACTTCTGTTTTCAGAAAGATTACTTTTTTTTCCTGGACATGTTACTTTTTCACCACAAATGAGCAGCTAACTTGAAAATACTTAGTTTTAAAAGCAGCAATTAGTCATTAAACTTTTACGTAACCTGAGAAATCATTAGGTTTAGACAAAATACATTTTCAGTTCTGGATATACTATGCCACGTGTACTTATTACCATGCAACAAGTATAATTTTAATTTCATGCTTATTTAATTTTCATCTGGGAATTGTTTTTGAAAAGAAGAGATGCTATTAACACTCCAAAAATAAAAAGAGGCAAGTCAAATTAATTTCTGTCACATAGAAATTCTTCATTAACAAAGGAATGCTGGCCCATAGCTCGGGGTGGAAGCAAATATGGCAAGTAACGATTGATCTAAGAATTAATATATATCGTGTTGTGGTTTTAAAAAAAACGGATTCACAGCTTTATTTCAGGCTGGCCCAGCTCATCTTAACAAAGCTTAGCTCAGCTTAACAGAGGTATTGTGCAACAGGGCTTTCAAGCATCTAAAGTACAATAGATGACAAGACAATTCACCCCTCTTCTCATTAAGTAATTCTTAAATATATACATAAAATTCAACTGGTCTTTCCTGGAACTACCTTACTATAGGAAAATAAGCCTCTTAACAAAAGGTGCTAGCTACGCTTACAAACTCAAAATCTATTTTACAATTGTTTGATTGCCTAAGTGCCTCATTTTATTTCCCTAGTTAAGTAAACACTCTCAAAAGGACTATACAAAAACTGCAATCATTACTATAGACAGCGTTTAGCCAGTAAGAGGTGAACTTTACACTACTTGAATTTGAAGAGGATCATATTATTTCTTGTATTAAAACAAGCATAAATAGCATTCTTTCAAATGAACACTTTTTAAAATTAAGTCTGTGTTAATCTGTCAGCAGCAGGTGTCTGAATGAGGAATCTACTTGAACGACTTAACTAGATGAGATCTGAACTCCCCCCTATGTTATTCAAGGGGCACAGCTGGTATGAAGACACCAGCATGCAGAAGAACATAATTATGTCAAAGAAACACAGCAGAAAAAAAAATAGGTAGAGCACATTACCTAACTTGTATAGCAGAGTTTATGCACAAATGTGCATTATTTATTATACACCTTAATAAAAAAAAATATTTGTGGTTTCTCCACATTTGGGAGTGAAGAGGTATGTTTGAAACATACAAATGAGATGAGCAGGACAGACCATAATTTCCTTTCCCTGTTTTTGCTACTGATAGACATGGATAATTGATAACTCTGCTGCTTGAACAAACTCAGGAACAAACCTAGTAAAACACTGAGGAAGACTGTTGCTTTGGAAGGACATAAAAAAGGGCAATATTTAAGAAATGCAGGAAACGAAGGCAGAGGAACTAATCTGTGTAACTGGGATGGAACTGTAAATCGTCTTCGTAGAAGTATTTTCAGAAAGACTGACATGCTTAAATACGTACTGCGGATCAGAGAAATTAGTTGACAGGTACCAGAAAAGTAATGATAAAAGCTTAGACAAAAAAAGAAAACCTTTTGAAGATTTCTGCTGCCCCTCAGACACAGGGAATTTAGCTCATTTAGCTCTGGACACTAATTGTTCATATTTCTGGCTGCCTTTTTCTTGTCCTGAAGCACTTGAATACTGTTTTACATCTCTTTTTTTGACTGATGACAAAAAGAGGGTATTAGCATTTTTTTGCTGCTGTAGAAACAAAACAAGTAATGTTTTAACATTGCGACACAAAAAATTACATTTAACGTTGACAGACTGTTCCTCTGCAACTCTCCTCTGTAACAACAGCTGCAGTAAGGCAGAGATGATTATTCCGAAGTCCTACAGGGCCTAATCACACGTCTCTAGGCCTAGGTTTCCATTAATTTCAAAAACACTGCTGCATGCATGGAAATGTAAGTCAAGGCCACAAAAGCTTAACAGACATCTCTTAATCCATCAGGTAAAAGAGCAAAGTCTCTTATCAGTTTTCTGCTCAAAAATTTACCTCCCTTTCCAGTCACCTGGAGGACCAACTTTCCAAATGGACATACCAAGGGGGACCCTTATCACTGTCTGTAAGTATCTGAATGGAGGGTGTCAGAGGATGGATTCAGGCTCTTCTTAGAGCCAAAGAGGTCAAGAAGCAATGAGCAGAAACTGAGGCACAGGAAGTTCCACCTAAATATGAGGAAGAACTTCTTTACTTTGTGGGTGAGCAAGCACTGGAACAAGTTCCTCAGGGAGGTTACAGTGTCTCCATCACTGGAGAGATTCAAGAACCATCTGGACACAGTCCCGTGCCATGTGCTCTGGGACAACCCTGCCTGAGCAGGGCGTTTGGACCAGACCCGCTGTGGCCCCTTCCAACCTGACCCACTCTGTGATTATTCTTGCATAGTGTTCTCTGAGTCTACTTCTACTCAACAGGCAAGTACAATTTCTGCCTTAGAACACGCACCTCACTTCACAAGCATGAAAGCAGTGAGAAAAAGGGAAACACTGCCCAAGAGGAAAAGAAGGGATGCAAAAGTTTATGTAAGAGAATTCCAGGCTATTTCACTATCTGTTTAAAATTTCCACAGTAGGAAAACAGGTGAATATCACATTCAAGAGATGTCTTTGAATAATTTAGAAAGTGTTTACATTTACAGGATGAGCAATTTGTTTTAGAAGCTTACACTTCAGATATTGATGCAATTTTGTTCCCTAAATATTCATTGCCATAGACCTTCCACTTACTACAGATTAATGAATTTCAAACTACTGTTTCACAAAACAACACTTCTGACAAAAATGTCAATGAATACCAATTTTGACCTACGGTATAATTCTGAGATTACTCCCTGTACATACAGATGCAGGCAGAAAGCTCTGATTTCAGAAAAGCAATAAAATATTCAGGAAAAATTTGGTAACCCAGAAGTGCCACGGTAGTATTTCTTTAACAGACTGAAGTACTGAAGGGAATACAGGTTCATGACAAAATCCAGATATTAATTCCCTGTATGATAAGGTTAATGCTATCAAATGGAAACCCACATTAGTTTAGTAGGAAAGCAAACTGGCAGAACAGAGTAGAACAGTAAAAACACAGATATTAAAAGAATTTTTATTCTACTAGCAAATATCACTGGGATAAAGGAGCAGGTAATGGACTTAGATACTTTTTAGGGTAACTTTATTATTATAAGTTAGGAAGTCTGTTAAAGGTCTTCAAGGAAACAGAATCTTCTAATACTGAAGTTACAGCAGGGAACACCTGCAGTGAAGTACAAGAAAGTCTGGTGACCCTTTTATAATTCAAGGGAAAACAGAAAGACTGTCATTATCTTACGCTGAATATAAAGAAATGCTGCTTCTTCTTAAGTGCTACATTTACTTCCAGAACGGATTCATTTTTACCCTACAACAAACTACTGACAAAATGTAAGCATTAGCGTTAAGAACTGCTTTTCATTGCCAGTACTATTTTTTCCTTACTGAAAAGCTACATAGGGAACGATCTCTGTACAGCGAGAGGTTTTTCCCTGAAAATGCCTATGAAATTGCATAAAAGTCTGACTTTGTAAACAAATGCAGGTACCACTGCAAGTTGGGTGCCATTAAATTACTATTATTCACAGTAACATTATTACAGCATCATCTCCCCTCTCAGCCAAAACAGAGGCAGCGCATTCTCTTCCAAGTTCTGCACAGCTTCAGTGATACTTGGCTTACTGGATACTTTACACTGAATAGGTAGAAACGGCCAGGAAAACAAATGTAAACTGTCAATAAACAGTTTTTTTCTTAGAAAGCAGCCATGTCCCAAAACATGGTTAAGGAATAATTCTAATCAGGGGCCATTGGGGAATGCAGAGCAATCCCAATAAAAAACTACTACATAATTTACAAATTGCTGTCTTGACTACAGCCTAGTAGCAGGCAGCTCATCAGAAACTAATAGTTTTCATTACTTCATCTTCAGAAAAGCAACCCAAAAGTACAAGTTTAGTAAATTGTATATTCCACTTCTGTAAAGTCAGAGCCAAGTAGCATACGTTAAAGCATGATGCTAAGTAAAAATCATTCCCTTATGATTAGCTTACGTACCAAAGACAAGCAAATTCACCAAATCTTGTATATAGTCAGTTATTTTCTCTTTTCCAAAACATAAAATATGCTTACGTATAAAACCTTACCAGGTCTAGCAGGCAGACTGACTTGAACATATTACATTTACAATCCAATGAATTCTTAAAACTAAGATATATATTTGCGTAAACAGAACAACTATAAATGGAAACCTTCAGAAGACCTATTTACAGAACTGAATTCTATACTCTCACAAATAAAAGAACGTAAAAACAGTAAGACAAAATTCCCAATGTCAAAGTCCTAATAGCAATAGAGTTTGGAAAGCAGCTGCATCAACAGGTTACAAACAAACAGCAATGCTTATTAACATTTGATGCAGCCTCCATTTCAGATCAAGTCTCCCACTAAAACATTTTTACCCCAGCAACCTACACCAGATACTTGAACTTCATTAAGAGAGAAACAGAGGACTCCATCCACCTACATGAATAAAGAGTTAGCATTTAATACCATCATACTAATATCACAATTCTTACCTAACATCAATAATATAAAATTAGGGTTTGTATCTTCCATTCTGTGCTAATTAAAAGCAAGTTTTACAGGTACTTTTCAAAAGCAATTTTCAGTATTAGTATTCTAAACTTCTAAATTTAAAAAGTACAAACACAAGTCGTATCTTTTACTGTGATTCTATGAGCACATACTTTTCAATTTCTTTTCTACTAGAGATCGTCACAACAGGGTAACACAAAAAATGGTTATACAACTGATCCAGCAAAAACTCACCTCAAAAATATTGCCAAATCCACTGAATAAATGGAAAGCTACTTTCTATCTAAAAGTTCTAAACTTGAAAGCAAACTTAAAATTAAAACCCTGTCTGAAGGCAGTAGAACTAGTAACACTTAAAGGAAAGCTTTTATAAATATCAGAAAACAGAAACTTTTCCCCATTTTTTGTTTTAAATCCAGAGAAAAGCTTCTAAAAGGTGAATGATCCTGGAAACAATTCTATTTTTCTTAAAACACAAACCAGCCACCAACCCCTACCTCCTAAAGCCACCCAAACAGCCAACATTCAAGGAGGAATAGTGAAGTGAATCACTAAATCTACACTTGGCTGTTGGGGGGTATTCACAGCAAGTTTCATGGAGAGCTCACTCTCCTTTGTGGTCAGACTTCTCTCATCCCAGCTTTGACTGTACAGTTACAGTGAGGAAATGGTTTTCACAGTAATGCATAATTGCTTTAACATTAACAGCAGTTAATACTACCTGCATAGACAGAATCTACTCCAGCTTCTTCCTGAACCCTTTGCTATTACTCTCAGACATGCCTCCTTCCACCTATCCTGCAATTTCCTCTTTGCAAGGCCCATTGCCCGAGCACCTTCAATTCTCTTGCAGCTGCCCCAACACCCCCCCACTCACTGTTTATTTCACTGGTCAATGATTCACACTGATTTAATCAGCAGTTCCCCTCCACTGCCAGGGCTGCTAGAACAGGAACCTAACACAGTTCTCTGTTTAGGGCATTTGCTGTCCCTTTGCCATGAGGACTCTGAACTTCAGGAACCAGTGGAAATAAAGAAAGCCAACACAGAATGGCAGAAGCTCCCATCACCACTTCGGTAAAAATAGGAACTCATTATTTAAAATATTTCATTCAGCCTCTAATAGCAGTAGGATTTTTAACCCCAGAACTGTATTAGTCATTAACAGTGGTCACTGACAAGTGTTCTTAATTGCCAATTAAAAAAAAAAAACAACACATGCAAAAGAAACAGTCACAAAGCTTCAGTTACACTTTGGAATTTAAATATCAGAAGTTATAATCAAATTTCATGAAAACAGCCTACACTGTAACATAGCACACAATTCAGCAAAAGATTTAATGCTAGGTAAATTTACACCTTCCAGTTGTTATTTTAAGCAATTCAGTAAGATCATGGCACGAAGCAAACAAAATTCCAGTGTCTTAAACATAAATGTAGTGAAACATGCAGTATTTTCTTCACAGTAAGAAACAACTGAGTACAGGTGGCTTAACTGAACTAACCTTTTCTGTATAAAGTTCTACTGTGTATCTTAGTGGGTCATTCTGCTCCATACAGTTAAATAGAAACATCCCTTTACCCTTTTTTTCCAAGGGCTGCATCTCACATTTTTGCTCTTAAATTATATATATATATATCTATACATCTCCCTTTCATTATTCCCAAAGCTACCCCACTGATCTGGCCTCCTTATTTTCTTTCCTGTACACCAGTATCATGTCATTCATGCATTTAAAAAGACCTACAACAGCCTTCCATCCTCAAGCATGAGAGCCCTCAAATCTTTGTATTTCCCTTTTTCTTTAATGGAAACATTTTTCCAAATCTACAAGGCCCTTCATAGTTCTATTCCCCATAAACAATGCTGGCTTTAAGTCCCTATTTGTTACTGTTAAGAAACTTCACACTCGAGTTGGTCTCGTAAGACCCCCTAATCTCTTCAAACCTCACACTTGCCTATAGCAGCTGACCTAAAAACAAGAGATGCACTGAGGGGGGGAAGCTGTTCATTATGTTTTAAACACTTGCACAGAGACAATGCCCCCATGCACAGGGACCTGAAAGCAAGAACAAAGTTAAGACAGTTTTTTTATATGCTGAATGTACAAGTACTCTTAGGAAACCAGGGATGTGACAAAAACTTGCAATTACTCCACCGTGCTTAGTCCAAGGTAAACTTGGAAATGTCTCTCCAGAGAACAACTGTCTCTGTACACAGTCTCTTTCCACAGAAACCATGCAGTAAGCAACTTTGAAAAATGCTTTGTTTGCACTGTATCAGTATGGAGGGCTTACCCGTAACACATTTTAAAACCTTAATTGAATTTCTTACCATGGATTACAATTCTACAAAAGATTCTGCCATGAACATTACAAAAATAAGCTGTTACAAAAAATACCTTTATAAACATACTAAAGATATTAATAGGAGGTGGTTCTACCATTTTTGAGTAATTAATTTTCAATCACTTCCTGCCCTTGTATTTTAAATGTGCACACTTAAATCTTGAAATGACTCTTAAATGACATTCTGCATTTACCATAAAGACATGAACCAGTCATGACTTAATCAGCATGCTACACCACTGAATCTTCCTGTTTCACTTCAGAGCTAAAATTACTAAGAGATGTATAGGAGTTCTTTCTAAACATTGAGTTGAGAGGCAGAGATGAGGTTAAATCAGCTTTACGTTCAGCAGCAATACTCTGGATTCATGTCCTATTTTGTTTTCTGAGGTATGAGAAAAGACTGTTTGTTTGGGACTTTAATCCAGTTTTGGAAAATAAATACTAGAGATGTTTTAATGAGAAGGGCTTTGTTAAGTTCAGGTAGATCACAGGAAGGCTGTAATACCTGTAGCAGTTTCAAATCAAGCAGCACCAATTTTAAAATAATGCACAGCAATTAAAAAAATAAAAACCACCCAACTTCTTTCCTCCTCTCTGAAGAATATAAAAAGAAAACAAGACAGACAATTACAGCAGTATCAAAGCCAATTAATACTCTTCAGTCATATTAAGGCTTAGATGAAAAATGCTCGTACTTTAGTAATTTCTTTTTTCCCCTGTATGTCTCTAATTGAAAAACTAAGGGAATACTATGGCAATAGCAGCCCTCCAGTGTACTTCAATAGACAGAGAACAGGGTAAATTATTTTATTATGTCTTTTGCATATTAGCAATAGGCAGATGTCCATTATACTACAGCATTTCACCTATATTCTAACACCTACCTTCAATTCATACTGACAGAAATATTCAGTATATCAAAGAAAAATTGATATCCTTCTGCCCACATCTGCTTAGCTTTGGTTTACTATGCACAGTACACAGGATTTAACATAACTTTGGTTGTTGTGAATGTATTTTACAAAGGTGAAACTGCAGCCAAACTAACCTTACTAAGGACGCACACACCAAAAAAATCACTTATTTACATTAATCAGTACAGATGTTCAACTTTTAAAATCAGTAATTTCCCTCAGACTGTTGAAGACTACTTCCTTCTTCCAGTCTGTTAACACATGATGTGCAAACGCCTGCTTTCAGATCAGAATAAATGAAACTTTCCACTGTCTTAACCAGGAGAAGGTACAGTGGGATGGTGCTCCTTCCATTTACAAAACTACAAATAGCTCATTTTCCTTCATCCTTACTGTATGCATACATGCTTCAGACCATTCCCCAACTATTAAATCCAGCTGGATTCTGTAAGAACTTTAGAATGGCTTTCCTATATTACAACACTTCCAACACACAAGTAAGTAAATGCACTCCCCACATAGAGCCTCATCCTCCTGATGTTTTCATATATGCATAATTCCACTAAATGCAGCTCTGTTGATGCAGAAAAAACCACTGACTGTAGCAAAAGCAAGTAGAATTTCAAGAGTGTGTAGGATTAGTATCTTTGGACAGGTGAACAGGAAATAAAAGAGGACACCTCTGTATCCCAAGAAGCAGCACAGAATAGCAGCACATGGGCATTGCACATGCATTTAATTCTGAGATTACTACACTTTCAATTGTGATCAGATACAATGAAAATCACTAACTATTGTGTACTAACAAAAGAGACATGGTTTTTAATCCAGCTACACACTTGTATGACATTACCAGTGGTCTACAGAGCCTTTGCATTAAGTCAAAGGAGGAAAAACAAACAGGATTTATAAGAACAACTGGGTACCATTGAACATATTTGTGGTGTGGAACTAGTATTTCCTAAAAACGTACTTGAAAGATACTTGCTTTATTTTACTATAACTATTATATCAAGTAAAACTAGTGCAGCAATAAATGTATATGTACATCAGAATTTGTTAGCTTTATACAGAACAAAGAAGGACTGATTTAAAGCTCCAAATTCTCTACTTGAATACTTCACTTTGTAACTTGACACAAAGATCAATTAAGAAAACAAAAAAACACTTTTCCAAATTCAGACAGTAACTGCAATTTTCTAAACCCTGGCTGTTTGTTATCTTAACACTGTTTATTACCTGGAAAATCCTACTCTTTTTCTAGGAAGCAGGGATACAAAATAAGATCAGTTAAAAAATACTGGAGATGTTACTACTGTCTATAAACCTGTAAAAACACAGGAGGCTGACTTGACTGTGAACACACTTAAAGCTCCTGTCAAGAAAGGTTCTAGCATGTGCTACCTTTGATTATCATTTTCTGTATTAAGAGTTCTACATAGCAGCTAAATAAAAAAAAAGCTTTTTTCATTTCTGACAGGGTTTAGTCTATGGAGCATGTACCTACACAGTACAGCACCACAACACACACAGTTATTAAAAACAGCCAAAAATATTTATTGCTAATGAAAAATCCAGAAAACTATTTCATGTTATCAAATGTTGCAGTATGTCTAAAATAAATGAGACATACTACTTAAAATAAAAAAAGGGGCTACAAGGAAAACTAGCATAACTGTAAAAATCAGAAAATTAATAGGTGTTACAGTGCCTAAAAGTGCTTCCAACTAAATTCCCATTTTGGGTTCACTGCAGTCTCCCTAGCAGAGTACAAGGCACATTTAGTGCAAGACATCACCTGAGCGATAATGGCTAATTTTAATGAGAAATTAGTGATTGCTTAAGTAAAAGTTTGTTAAAGATAACTCACCACCATCCCTCTCTCTAACTCTGTGAGTATGCACACTTTTTGCTTTACTGTGCCCTGTGTTGTCACCGTATTTGTTTTCAGGGCTGTCAGAGCGCCGCAACATTTTATTTGGTGGTGAAGGATCTGTGGTGTCTCGCATCTTGTCATGACGGTGATCACCACCACTGGGGTGACTCTTGGATGAGTACTTAAGAGCCTGTAACAGATCACAAGAAAACAGGCATTCACATTAGAAATAAAATTTTGGGATTTTTTTCTTCTTTTTCAAAAGTACTTTAAAAAGTTAATTAATTTTCATTTCCTATTAAAAAAACCCAGCATTATTCTTTCCATGTTTAATTACCTACAATAAAGCAACAAGTTCTGCAATTAGAACTCAAACCACTTTCTCCCACTATTACATCCAATGTAACACTTGCTGTTAAGAAGAACCTATTTTCTTTATCTTTTCACAGATGGACTACACACTACCTGCAGTAAATGGGCCACAGTTCTCCCACACCTCTGGGAGAACAAGTCTCCACTCGTTATTAGGAATACAAACTTAAAGTTACACTGAATCACTGTAAACCTTGAATATGTTCTCCATACTCTAGTAAAGACCATTCCATTTCACCACTACCTTGAACCTCGGTGATTTTTTTTCAGTACTAACATCCCTGTAACAGATGTAATTTAAAAAAAAGAATTCTAGGAGGCCAAAACATGTAATGTGACAATTCATTTTGAAGTCTTTACCAAAAATTACATGTTCTGCCTCACTTTGACCTACTTGGTTTTGCAGTGTGAACTCCTGAAGGCAAGAGTTTACATTTACGTGAACTGTCACTGACAGCTGCCTTGGACTGCCATACCGCACTTCAGTGATTCAAATACACAGAAATGCACTAGAACAGTTCAATTCAGGGCCTATGGAGAGCAGTATCACAACATACAGCTTTCCACAGACTCAAACCTCGACAATTGGGTTTTTTCAGTACACACAGCAAAGCACAGTATCCACCTTACAGAAATTGAGGCTGTTGTCAGTAGCTCAAGAATTTGATTGTTTCTGAATATGCCTAGCAGCTGGTAACTGTAGAAATTAAGCCTCAATCACAACTCCAAGTTGGTCAGGGTCTAAACCCGTGCCCTGCTCAGGTTACAGCCCACAGCAGCAGTTTTGGGGAGAATAAAGGACTTTGGGGAGGGGGTGGGGGCGTGGAAGAACAAGACTCCTTTTGTTTTTAGAAAAAGAACATTCACCTCCCCTGGGTCTCCACTCCACCGTAGGTGACCCCAGCTCCCTCTCCCACCCCTCGCACCCTCCCCGACTCCCAGGCCCGAGCTCCGCACGGGTCGCACTAGGCCGCTCCTGCTCGCCCCGGCTCCGTAGGCCTCGACCGAGCAT
>VXAD01012653.1:431632-475505 GCA_013399195.1 Dicrurus megarhynchus | reverse complement strand
GCTCACGGGCCCATCGCCTCGAGAGGGGAGACGCCGGCAGCTCGGCCCCGCGCGCGCTGAGACACACCGGGAGCACCGACTCGGCCACCGCCTCCCCCCGCCGCGCCCGCCGCCGCCGCTCCAACTACATCCGGGGAACTCGGGCGACGCCGCGCTCGGTCAACGTCGGCTCTTTCCGGCTCTTTCCGACGCGCTCCGTCCCCTCTGTCCCCTTTGCTCTCGGGCGACTCTGCCTTCGGTAAACATCGGCTGCCTCCGCCGAGCCCGACGCCCCTCAGTCCCTCCCTTCGGCAAACATCGGCTGCCTCCGCCGAGCCCGACGCCCCTCAGTCCCTCCCTTCGGCAAACATCGTCTCCTCCCGTAACGCTCAGCCCTCCCTGCCCCTCCCGCCTCGGCCCACTCTCCCGAGCGCTACCTGTCTTCGGAAAACATCGCGATTTTCCGGAGAGACGTTTCCGCACGGCCGTCAGGGCGGCGCCGCGTTCGGAAGCGCTCGGGTGTTTCCGTGACCCCTCACGGGCCGGCGCGGCCGTTGGCGGGCGCACGGGGCCGGTTGGCCGAGGGCAGCGCGGCCTCGGTGGCAGAGCTGCTCCCTCGGTGGGGAGGAATCGCGATCCTGCCAGGCAGGTGGGGGCAACAGAGGGAATTGCGGTGGGGGGGGTAGATAGGAATGGGAAGGTCTCCCCTTACCTACCCCCTCCTCCCCTTCCGCCCGGGTACTCGATGTACAGGCAGGAGCCATTTTGTGCGCCGCGCGTGTTCTGCAGGGCCGCGCTCGGCGGCGAGGAGGGTGTTAAAATGTCCCTGGGGCGGCGGCCGCGCGGGTCGGGCCTTGGCCCCGGTGTGTTCCCGGGGAGGGTGTGAGCGGCGGGCGAGGGGCTCGTCGTGGCTACGGCAGAGGCGTTCCGGGTCACCCCAGTGTTCGGGGAGCTTCGGGCGCTCGGTGTGTCGGGAAGATTCTCCGCTGTTGTCAGTGCATGCTGTGCCCCTCAGGGTGGTGCCCGGTGACAGGACGAGGAGCGATGGCTATAAACTAAAACACAAGAACTTTCAGCTCAGCATGAGGAAGAACTTCCTCGTGTTGAGGGTGGAAAAGCATTGGAATAGGCTGCCCGGGAAGGGCGTGAAGTCTGCTTCTATGGAGACATTCAAAACCCACTTAGATGCGTTCCTGTATCACTCGCTGTAGGTGACCCTGCTTTGCCAGGAGGTTGGACTGGGTGATCTCCAGAGGTCCCTCCCAACCCTGAGAATTCTGTGATTATGTAATTGTTGCTCATTTCTGACCAGGCCCTCGAAATTTGAGGTACAAAGCATCCTATATTCAGGATTGTATAAAGGTATTATAAAACATATTATGAATACTTTGATACCGTTGCCATGACAGTGTCATAGGAGCCAGCAGTTTTCAGTAAAGGTTTAAGAGCAGCTGCCAAATTGTGCCTTGCCCCTCTCCTGAAAAGGGAAGAGATGTGGCACATCTCAGAGTGGGCATGTTAACCTTAATAGAGAACCTTGCCCCGTGGCTCCATCTGTGCTAGTGAAGCATTATTCATGTTAACACTCTTACAAATTTTTTTTCTGTTTCTTTGTTTGTTTGTTCTCCTTTAATTGGAGTGCAGAAGGCCGTTGCTGAAAGGGGACTTCAGGGAGTGAGTGCAGGATGACTCAGCAGGGAGCCGTTCTTCAGGGTTACAATAATGAACTAGTGAAATGCATTGAAGATTTATGTATGCAAAAAGAAGAACTGAACAAACAAATCCAGCAAGCAGAAGAGGAAAAGAATAAACTCCAACATGAAATCCAAGTCCTCAGTGAACAGTTGGAGTGTGTATGTGAAAACCTGGCCCAAAAGGTGGCTTCACGGAATGAGCTTGATAAAATACTTGCTGAAACTGAAGCTGCTTACATGAAGATTTTGGATAGCTCTAGAACTTTACTTAATGTCCTGAAGAAGGAAGTGGGAAGCTTAAAGCATTCATCAGATCTGAAAACCAATGTAACGTGAAACAGTCAAATGTTTGGACTCTACAGTGCTAAAATTCCACTAGGTGAGAAATGTGGTCAGCCACAGAACCTTACAACCACAGTATAAGCAGAGAGGGATTTTCTTCCAGTCTTTCTGTATGTTTTATTATTTTAAAATGCACTAGAAAATAGATTAAATAAAGTTGCTGTTTTGCTTAAAAAAATCTACTTAATTGAACACTATAAACTTAGCAAAATAGGTAGTTGAGGCAGATGTGAGACTGTCAGTTTTGACATGATGCTTCAAGACTTGAAACAAAGACATGTTTTATTGGTTGATTTCAGATGTCTACTGGTAAATTATTCTTTGAAAACTAGTGGATGCAAGTCAATCAGATGCTACTTCTTTTCACTTTCTGAGTGCTTAGGCTTTACTGTTGGGACCAAGTAGAAATGAGCTATTTAACTGCTTCCTCTAGGTGCTTGCAGTTCTGTCTGATGCATGCGCAAAGACAACCCCTGTTTACGATAATCATCTATTTGAATAATAGAGAGATAAGGTGAGAAATCGGGACTAATGCAGGGCATGGAGGCTTAAAATTTAACACTGTATGTGGTTCATGCATCTTTTGAAGCTATTCTCCAAAGCCTTGTTTAGAAAGGAGATGTGCTGCAGGGAAAGGTTTGGTGCAAGTGCACAGACAGCTACACCATGAACGCTTGGACCAGTAATTTATCTGGGGCTATGAAAAATGTGTCAGTAGTAACTAGAAGTCCTGAAAAAAACACTGGGGTCCTGCTAAAAATACAGAGGTAAATACAAGACCAAAGAAGATAGTCCTGGCTAAAAGCCAGAAATAGAATTTTTGGAAACCTTTTTAGTGCCTTTTAGCTCTATACTGATCTTTTAAATAATTCTAATAAGATTGTAGAGAATAGTGAACATCCTGGAATGATGTGAAATAAATACAAATGAAAGGTGAAAGAAGAAAATGAGAGGTGGTTTGCAGCTATCAGACGTTCTTACAGAGGACATTAAAATAGAACTTAGTTTAGAGATCAGGGATGACATAACAGCATGGCATAAATTTGAATTTAATGCTGTTTTTTATTTTTAGTGAACCTCTCTGTGCATGTGTACATACATGTGCATTTTGTCAGGCTCTTCTGCGTGTTACAGCAGTAACTTTTTAAGCTGTGTCTTGTCAAATCTGCATTCAATACCAATTAATTAAATCGAAAGAAGTGTAGTTGTAATCTCCTTACTTGATAATGGTGTGTCTCTTAGGTGCATGCACAGAGGGTATGGAGATGTGAATAGTTTTGGTAATAGCTCTACATCAATAATAGGAAGCAAATTTTATGTTCTTCTGGTTGCCATGTTACATCAGGGACGAGTGTGACTGAGGTAATCACACTTTACTTGTATGGCACTTGCAGGGACTTCCCTCGGGAATTCCCAGTGGGTAATGCTGAGGTGATAAAATTGCCTCATCTCAGGGGTGCTGCTGTTGTAGTACTGCAGCACTCAGGACCACCTTGTTTATGTTGAAGTGAAACACAAAAATTTTGCTATTTTTAGTAGCAAAAGAGTGGTTTCTTTGACTGGACATTTTGTGACATTTTGTCTTCCCTCAGACTGGTAGTAGTAACTGATTTACAGTAAAATAGGAAGACTCGGGAAAAGTGTTAACTAAAGAGCAAGAACTTTGAGTTGCAAATGTAAACTGCTTATTAGCTGCAATGGAACTCGAAATTGTCTGAAAAATAATTTGTATCATAGAAAGCTCATTTATAGAGAACAGTACAGTTAATTTCTAGTATTGGTCTCACACAATAATTACAGGTTTGTTTGCCTTAGAATAATCATAAATAATGCCTCTTGTTCTACTGAAGCTGATAAAACTAAAGAAGTTTTAAGAGAAGCCTTATGAGACTTTGAAGAAATCTACTTCCAGACGTTATTATGTAGCTATTGCAGTGTCAAAACTAAATAACTGGAGATGCTTTAATTTTTTTTTCACAAAACTAAGGGAAAAATGTAACTAACTGTTGGCTAGTATTTACACACACACTGCGGCCTCCCAGCTTTCCAAAAAAAGTTGAAATGTTGCTAGAATTCCACTCAGTGATCCCAATCTAAAATTTCCATTTAAATTCACATTTAAAGGTGTAGAGAAATAGTATATCTCTAGGGCTTACCTATTTTTAGAATAACTCCCAAGTGTGGCAGTCATTGTGCACCTGTAGAGTCGCTACTCAAAAGTAGTGCTTACCATTATATTGTACATTGACCCAAATGAACCCTTTTATTGAAGTGATAAACGTTTTTCACTGCTTTTTCAGACACTATAAATCTTGACATAAATAGCTTTTGTTAAAGAACTTCACTTTGTTCAGAAGACATGCAAACTAAGTTGGTCCACAGTATTGCTGGAAGAGAAATGATAATTTGCAGATGGCAGTAGCTCTGCAGGGATGGCCTGAAACAGAAAGTTTACCCTAAATAAGGCAGGTCATAAGTTTAAAGTATCATACTTATTCCTAACTTAATTTTTATATTAAATTTACATGACTCTCTGAGTTCGACCCAGAGCTTTACTGCAGTGCTTACAGTCTTGGAGCCTTAATGACAAAAGTTGGGTTCCTAATCTAAACTGCTGTGTTGGGTGTTTTGTATCTTATTTCAAATGTGGGGATACAACAGTTTTTGAAACTCCCACCTGTGCCTGATTCAAAGATTTAGTGAAATGCATCTAGAGCATTGGTCTAAAGTTCTGAATTTATGTAAAGGCACCTCTACCTGGTTTCCAAGTAACAGAACGTAACTGCAGGGTATCTGATGAGTCCCTGCTTTTATAACAACGTTTCTTGAATATGTACCTAGCACTTAAAACACTAGTGATCGACATTTTTTTCAAAACATTTGACTGTTGACTCCTTGCAAGTAAACTGAAGAGGGTTTGGCAGTTACCAAAGAAACTGCTTGTGGGTGGTATGTAGAAGTAATTTTCTGTGTGGAAGTGATTATCGGAACCACTGAGTGAAGTCACTTATGCCAGCAGCCATTCACATCCCATTACTGTCTCTTTTCAGAGGTGCTTATCCTGCAGTTCAGGTACCTCCTCCCCACATGCAGTTTCTACTAGTCACCTTACAGAAGTGGAGGTGAGTGGACTGGGGGTTGGCCTTAATTTCAAGGGTAGGGAATGAAGAGAAGGTATGGATGTGAAGTCCTGGTTTGGGAAGACTGGAGCATGGGGACATATGAAACTCTAATTTCTGTCTGCTTTAAGTGTACTTGCACTGAGCTACTGAGTTCTTGCTACCCAATAAATCAAATTTTAGAAATCATCAGAACTTCATTTGAAGTCTGGACTTTCTCCCCCTTCCTTTAAGTCCACTGTCAGTCAGCAAACGAGGCAACCTATGTTTCATTTTCTCTTTCTGTCTTTTATTTCTGTTCAGCAGGAGGCTGTGGAATCTAAGCCTCCTGTTTGCTGGGTAAGTGTGCTGCCAGGCTCACACAGGATGCAGTGCTGTTGTTTCCTGTCCTGGTTGCTCTCCTATGAACAGTCCTCAGTGAACTGCTTGGGTTTTATAAAGAACCCCAAGTTCTCTGTGTGTTTGATGTACTCTGTGTGTATGTCAGATTGACCTTGGAGAGTTTAGGCAGAGGGTTGGCAGGTTTTTGGCTCTTAACTTGGTGAATGCAAGAGATTTGTTTCCTTGGGCTAGGAATTTTTCAGACCAGGAGGACTAGGCATTTTCAAATACCTAAAGAATTGTCCATTCAAACAATGAAGCAAGCTGTAGTCTGAACCCAAGTGACTGGATCTTGGATTGCTGTTTAAGAATTGAGTACAGTTCCATCTAGCCCTTGGGGTACAAGTGTGTCCCACTCCAAAACAATAAAGTGGATTAAGCTAAACTGGAACAAGGTACTGGTAATTCTGTAACAAGAACATTCAGAAGATTGTTAGCCAGAGGATCAAATGTCTACAGTTAATTCATCATACAGATGATTACTCCTTAGATGATTTTGCTTGTTAGGAGAGATTTGAGTGATAAGGTGTAGCTTGTGGCAGTTGCCTTACCTTTAAGTAGATCTTAGATTCTTGGAGTTTTATGCAAGAAGCAGACAAAACAGCTATTTTTAAATTATTTATTTATTTTTTTTATTTCCTCCTTTTCAGGAATGAGCAAAGAAGTATTAATAAATGCTTTAATGTTGATTTGTTTGTGTGTTGGTGGTTTTCTGTTTCACACCTTACTTCAGGGCCTCTGAAGCTTCCTGGGGTGGCTTCTCCTCCCAGCCTTACCAGCACTCCTACATAGAGTGCATGTACTTGGTCCTGAAGGATTTAGCAGAGTGTTGAGTGTTCTTGTTTACTATCTTGTGTGAAGAAGAACAGATGAATAGGCAAGTTTTCCTAAAATCACAGTGCTCTTTTACACAATGTATGTGCATGGTTTTAATTATAGATGTATATATCTTCTTTTTTCTCTTTTGGGTGAAGGACATACTAGTGTTTGGTTTAATTTGTGCACCAATTGCTTTGTCAGTGTCTGTTGTTTTACTGGGGAGGACTCGGGCACCGTGGCCCCTTCTTGGGTGTCTGTTCTATGCCTTTTTTAGACTTAGGATGGGTTTTTTTGTTCTTTGCCCCTTATAAATCTGGCAGGGATTTTATTAGATGCCCCAGAGTAATCCTTGATGGTTGTCTACCTTAGTTGGTTTCAGATGAAGTTTGATTCACTCTCTAGCTGTAAAACCCAGCTACTTGCATGTTAGCTGTTCATAAAACATGGAGAGGTTCAAGCTTGCAGAACAAGGAGCTATGTGGTCATTCACAGCTCTAGCTTGTGGGATTTGTGTGAAAAGCAGTTCAGTGTTGTAGTCTGTATTTACAAAAATAAGATGTTAGTAGAATTGGGGCTAGTAGAACACTTTGATTTTGTAGTTGTTTCAAAAGTAGCTTCACAAGATCTTGTGGGGTGGAACAATTTGCAGGTTTTTTTGTCTATTTGTGAGACTATGGATATGCTGCAGTAACTAGTACAGAAAATTTGTAAATTTTAGTACAAACGTGGGTTTCTTAGCAGTGGGATGGAAAATAACAGTGTAAAATCTTGCATTTTGATTATAGCACACCCATTGTGACACGATGCAAAGCTGATAATTGTAAGTATGCTTAATTTGAACATCGCGAATGGCAAAATGTTACTTTTAGAACAGGATTTATGCATATTAGAGGAAAACAGGCACCTGTAGACAGAAATCACGTTCAAGAAGAGGCATTTGAAAAAAGTCCCGTCAGTCTTGCTCTGGAGGTGGGATTGATCATGATTCCACTGACTCTGATGGGATCTTGTTTCTCTCACACCTTACTTCAGGGCCTCTGAAGCTTCCTGGGGTGGCTTCTCCTCCCAGCCTTACCAGCACTCCTACATAGAGTGCATGTACTTGGTCCTGAAGGATTTAGCAGAGTGTTGAGTGTTCTTGTTTACTATCTTGTGTGAAGTAGACACACAGCTTCCTGGCCAGCCTAAATCAAGACCACAGGAGTGTTAGAGACTATAAAACAAAGTAAGAGGCCGAAAAAATTTTAACACTTACTTTGAAAAATGTTTGAAATTACAATACCTAATAGACTGATCACAGAGCATTTTAAAGTTAAATCTTCATAGGTGTTATTTTTTGAGCTTCATATGCATAGGTTCTCTTGCTTCAGTCAGAGCTCCCATAATTGGCTTGGGATTTTCCATTGATATGGGATATATGGGAACACTTCTAGAAAATTATTTATGTCGTAGTCCATGACAGATTTGTAATTTACATTTTTTTTTAAAACCATATAGTTGATTTAGCTGAACGTAGTAAAAAGTATCATATTTCTTTCCTAAAGGCTTTCAAATCTCCCTGTCTGTATTCAGAATTAGATCAGAGTACTATTTGTAGTATTTTCTTTTTGTTGTTACATGATTATTAACAAGTTCATACATCTTGGATACTCATTCTGATTGGGCACATCTGTCAATTCCTGACACAAAATCCTCTTCATATTCTGCAAGCTTACACTTTTTAAAAGCCTCTTTTTCCTTATACAGTAAGAGCACTCTAAGTTCAGCACTTTAATATCAGCATGAGAGAGTTTGTTTTTTGAATGTTTTTGTAATATAGTTAGTATTCAGGGCTGAATCATACCCTGTCAGGTGTTTAAAACAAAAAAATGGCAGTAATTCTTATATGGTTATGCAGCTGTTCAACAACAGAAATCCTGCTATACATTTGTGCTGCTCACTGCCTTGTAGTAAGTGAGATTAATTGCTGTAACTCATGCACTCAGGGTACTTTTTGTTAAATACTGGTTCTTCCTCAAGGATTGTTGCTAGCAAGGATAGCATTGCTAGCAATGGATACTCCATTCCACGGGAACATGGGGCAAAAAAGGAGCAGCTTTTTTAGTAGAGATCACCATCTGTGGAAAGAGAGGAGCATCCTTGTTAGCCTTGTCCATGGTAAAGTGATATGAGACAATTCAAGCAAAGTGGTTAGAATGGTCGTAGTTCTCTGTCGTAAGGTTCACTGAAGCAAGCTGATAAAAAGAAAATCCAGTCCATGCTGTCAGCCACAAGGAATGTGATACCCAATTGCAGCCAGGTTATCTTTAAATGCAGGAGCCCAGGTGCAGCTGGAAGCAGTGTAACTGCTGCAGTACTGGGCTCAGTGGGGGTTTTGCCCTGCCAAGAAGCAGTTGACCCTGTGGATGCATTTACGAAATCTGATACGCTCTGGAGTCACTGGACTTGTTAGAAAAGTGTGACCTCTTCCTGTTCCTGAAACTCGTAATTCTGTGTCTTAGTGACATATGACTTAGCGACATGACTCTATGAGAAGGATATTTATTTAAAATCCTGTTCTGTTCAGTGGTTTTTCTCTGAAGCCTAAAGTGGTCTTGCTTTAGATTCAAGTTGTTCAAGTTCGAATACCTGTGACCAAAAACACAGATGCCCAAGTTCCACTGAAGCCCACAAGCCTGTAAGTTGTTGGCATTCAATGTGTAGTACTCCAAGTTCCTGGTCAAATGCAGACTTAATCCTACAGTTAAGCTGTGAACTTTGTGGCTCCTCTTAGTTTAAATGATTTGCGTGAAGCGTTGCTTGCTCAGTTTGGAATGTACTTTCAGTTTTTTGTTTGTTTGCTTTTTAATGAAGTATTCCATTGAGGCCTCCCGTGGCACTCTGCCATACACATTCACGGTGCGCATGTGAGAATGTTTTCTTTGGGAATGTCAGAAGGAAACTACCGGTACAGCAGCAATTTAACTGAAACAAGATTTGGTTTTATGCCATGCTTGTTTTTAAAAGTGTTTAAAAATGACACATATATAAATATATATATTTATATAGGATATATAAACAAGTGCTCCCAATGAACTGATCACATAGTACCTTACAGAGAATGTTAATATCTTTATCCCCCTTGATTGACAGTGACACTCAGTAGTAATCTGCCCCAAATCAGGGACAGATCTGGGAATGGAGGCTTTAGTTTTTCAGCCTCAATTGAATGCTCTGACTTGGACTGGTTCCCAGGGATTCATGTCCCGTTTGGTGTTTTGACATAAACGGACAGGATTATTATGCATTCTCAACCTGTGTGTTGGGGGAAGGGATAGATATAACTGATTAGAGGCACACCTTTTTGCTGTTACTTACTCCACATTGCACAAAGTATGATGATGATGTTTAAATGTGTTCATCCTTTCTCCATGAATAGAGCCTGCATGACAAAGTATCCCAACTACAGAGCAGCCACTCTCACTTTCCAGACCTGCTCTCTCCAAGCCCCTGCTTTGGGACCTGACTGTAGGAGGTGGGGCAGAGGTACAGAAAGAACTTTTAATGATAGTTGCTAATTAATTACCTTTCAAAGCCTAACCTTTTTCAGATAACTTGCCTTTATAGACCCTATTGTTTTATCAGGCTACTTATATGAGTCCGTGTAAGACCAACAGATTTTTTAGACATGGAGGCTTCTTGATGTTTAAAAGTAGTGGGAGGTGTGAATTTTAGTCCATCTATAACAGCATACAGAACACATATAATAGCAGGCTGTGAGGCAACCATATTCCACCACAGCTTGTTTTGGGTTAATGGATTGAAGTAGTATGGCAAGTGAGGAACTCTAGATACCTGGATGGATGGAGCTCTTCTGTAGTGAAAAGAAGGTGGCTGTATGAATTCAGAGTAACTACTTTAACCTAACTTTAACAGGTGGCACCTGACAGCAGTATTCATATATTCACATATCATATATATACACACGCACACACACATAACGTTAAAATGTATATATAAATACACTCAGCATTTTAATAAATACAGAGAGTTCTTGGTAGAAAGCTGTCTAATACTTCAGTATTATCTGCCTTTAGAAAAGACAATTTAAACAGGTTGGACATTAACAACTTGCATGAGGTTGTGTATCCTGTTTTATCAGTAGCCCCCACAGTCTTGCTTCCACATAAGCCATCATTTATAGCACCATCCTCATCTTCTCCTGCAACAGCTTTTGTTGCCTCTATTTCCTAGCTCCTTGCTTACCATGTTTTTAGTTATCCCAAGCTGTTGACCAGAAACATGCTGCTCATCTAATATGTGGTGGTTCAGAGATACTGTCAGTATCTTGATACTGTCCAGACATGTTCTGGCACACTTGGGAAAATTGTTTACAATGATAAACAGATTTCATTCAGTTTGATAGTGTCCCAAAAGTTATGGCTGGATAGGGTGCTAATATTATATTCTAGAGAAACAACAGACACCTGATCTGAGTTTCATCCTAAAAAAAAGGTGGGATGGGAAAAACCCATCCTAAAAAGACTTGTAGGTCAAAGGCATGGATGCATGGATGGATGGATGGATGGATGGATAGATAGATGGAAGGAAATGTGATTTTCCTGATATACTATGGAAATTAAAGAACAGAAGTTTATTTTGTTTGTCACTGAGGATAAATGCTGACTTTGCTTATAATCTTAATAGACCAGATAAAGGTCTATATGAGGTGCTGTAATTTAACTAATATTAAGGCTATGTTCAGAGGGATGTGAGTTTGTTCCAGAAATGTTAGCTCTGTGTTTGAGAAAAGATTAGAACTTGAAACTAGAAGGACAAAAAGAAATAGAGTGCTGGATCTTGCAGATAATGATCTCATCGAGGAAGCTGTTATAGGTCACTTGTGTCTTCTTCAAAGCTTTGAGTGTGACCTGTGTTGCAAAATAATAAATATGTGCTAAGACAGAGTGGAGTATGGCACAGTAAGGCTACTTGTAAAAAAGTTATGTCAGGGCATTGTATGTATTCAGCAATTTTCTTTGCAATCCTGCTCTATTTTACAAACTAATCTATTTGCCACTAAGGTGTGCTAGAGATAAACACTGCAAATGCTTTTGTGTGCAGAGAGGAAGGAGAGGCAATTAAAAGTCTGCATGCTGTGAAATCTCTGGGTACCAACAACGTCTGCACAGACCTTTACAATGTTTTAGGGAACAATTGGTTTTCCTACTGTCTGGGGTGATTGAACGCAAAGAGTTTTTGAAAGAGGACAGTAGCTCAGTTATTTTCACACCGGCTAAAGTCCTGCTGGTTTGCATAAAGGTTTCTATTTTTATTTACTGATAGCAAAGCCTTGGTGACAAAGTGGTTCCTCCAGATCAAATGCTGTTTTATTAGAGCTCATCATTTCGTCCCTGACAAAGAAAGGGCAAACTTCTGATAATGCAGTGAAAGAACCTGGGGCAGGGCAGAATCTGGTATTGGCCTCTGTCAAAGACAAGGAAAAGCACAAAAGGACAAAACTGCTGGCCGTGGTCTGAATCAAACAGGGTTGCCTCCAAGAGTAGCAAGTGAGAGGGCTTGTCTTTCTTTTAACTTGCTCCCTCCTACATCATTACTGGGCTGAGTAAGAAAAGAATTTTCTTTTGAATACATGGGATAATTTGCTTCAAGAAAAGCTAGTTCCACATGGGAGGCAGCTAAGGCTGCCCCATGGGATCTTTATTTATTTTTTTCTTCAACAAGTTTTCATAATGCAAATTCTAAAAGCAAGCAGCCATTGTAAGGAAAAGAGAAACAACAAAATGTTGTTTGCTTGTTGTTACAGACCTTTTATACTTCAGTAACTTCACTCCTATGTGGAGTTTCTTGGCTTCAAGTACTGCTTGTCCAAAACATGGATTTTTGGTCTCAGATCTGTTCAGTCTAAAATTCCTTTTTTATTTTAGATAAGCTTAATAAAGCAGTATACATTGTTACTTCTGTTGGATGTGTATTATATACATATTACATATTACTTATATAAGTATGTTATTACTTAGATAGGTACGAAATTTATCTATAACTCTTAGGTAAAGGTTCTTTTCCATGGCTTACTATGCCATGTACTATTACATGTGTCATGACACTGATGTTGCTGGAGTGAGGCTTGGTTCTCAGACATTAAGATGACCTTTGAACTTAGATTAGCTGATAAGTATTTTATAGTTTCAGGTGTTGGCAAACTCAGAAGCAACCAAACATTGGGAAGTGTAACTTGACTTCATGGATTTAAATTAAAACTTGCATATTGCCTTACATGAAACTTGTCTTTGTTTCGAATAACTTCTGCATCTGGTTGTGGGGTGGGACAGCACAGCCAAATGTTTTAAAGAGGTATCAAAAGCCACAGAACCATTTAAATTGGAAAGAACCTCCCAGATGGTCAAGTCCAGCCATTAACCCAGAGCTGCCAAGCCCACCACTAGACCATGTCCCTAAGTGCCACATCTAGTATCTGCTTGAGCTACTTGATGCTACCTCTGCTACATTGGGATTGTGACATTGGGAAGGTATGATGAAACTTGTAGTTAAAATAATCTCATTAGCATGAGCACAAATTCCCTTAAACTAACAAAAGTACTTGTGCAGTGTTACTGGGTTTCAAAATGTAAACTTCTGATTCTAATGCTGCGGCCTGTATAAAAGCAAAGAAGGTAACAAAAAAAAATTTTTAAATTCTGGAATGAGTTTTGAGATATTAATTAGAATTTAATAGGATTTTATGCCACAAGACTCACTGAAAGTTAGTGGGTTTTGTGCTCTGCTTGCTGTTGCTCTGGTTTTTAAGATTCTTTCTGGTTTCTTCATTCATTTCTCAAAGGCCTGGCTCCTGAAATCAAGGCATTTTCTTTGTCCTTCTTCCCCCTACCCTCTGAAGTTACATTTCTGTTTCTTGTAAAGAAAAGGCTGAAAGTGCAAAAGCAAGTAGAAAGGCTCAGAAATGCAAATACAAATAATTCTAAATATTTTTCATTATTTAACAACAGTCTCACACTTTGTGCTTGGCCTGATGTGTGTCATTTTCAGTGCCTGAAGCTGGTCATGGTCAAAGTCCTTTTGAAAATTTCACACCATGTTATCCTTCAATCAAATCAGATGCAATGATGGCTTTAAGAAAGACACTCATAATCCATGGCTGTAGGACATAACTGGCTTTCTGTATATTTAAATTCCTCTCTTAGTACCTTAAGCAACTACACCCAGCTTTCCACAGTCATTATGGGTTGCTCAGAGCTGTCAGGGAAGCCCCTCTTAGTCCAGCCTCAATGTGATCTGCAGGTGATAGGGAACAAGGTCTGGTTTGGAGACAGAATTCTGGAGCTTCCAGGCTGGCAGAAGCTGGAAGCTGTATGGGATGGCAGGGGAAGGAGGGCTGCTGACTCCTGGGAGAGAGTGCATGCAGCAGCAATGAAGAACACATGGCTTGTCTTCTGCCAGAAGTATCAACCTGACATGATGCTTCCCAGAATCAGGAATGTTAGAGGAACAAGCAATTTCAGGGCTGAAAGAGGCTCCAGGGGATCTCCTAACATCACAATATATTTATTCCCTGCAAGCATATACAGGAAAGGTAAATGGATTTGTAGTACTTGCAGAGTACTACAACAGAAAGGGGTTTGTAGTACTTGCTGAGCTTGGTTTGGAGTCTGAAAGGACAAAAATATGATCGCATATTTTCAACATCTAGCTGAAGACTGAAGATGGGATTTAGAAACGGAACAATTTATCAGACTGAAGCTAAAGATAGAAGTAAGTATGCTGTATAAAGGGCAGGATGAAGACATTTTAATAAAACTAACTCTGAACAAGAGAGAGTAAGCAGCTGACAACATCCAGAGGAATTTTTCCGAGAGGAGGACGTCAGAAGAACTTCCAGAATTGTCTAATTTTTCAATTTTTTTTGTTAACATACAAATTTAGTATCTAACATGAAGAAAAATTTATCACAATAGAAATAATTAAATCCTTGGCAAAATTAACATGAATTTTGATGTCATTCCACAATTATTTTTGACAAATGCTTTTAATTTGGCTCAAACAATAGCAAGGAGGCTTTGTGCGTGTCATAATATGCAATCTAGACCTGAATGATTTGTTTCAGTCATCATAAAGAGGGGACAATAGCGGAAACATGACAAAAATATAGACAACGAGTACGGCTGCACATAATTTTGAATCTCCTATTTTTATAATGTCTTTGTGGTTTGCTTAAAGCCTCAGCTCCCAGATTCATGTAGTAAATAATCTAAGATTTCATTACACAAAAACAAGTTTCTAATTTCTGCGATTGCAAAAAAAAGCTTATACAAAGCAAGAAAAGGAACCAAACCACAACTTTTTAAGAAACAAAAAGTAAAATCCACCTTTACTCTAAAAAAATCCAAAGGTGTAAAAACTTGATGCTGCTATTAGAGCTCAGGTCAGTGTTTATAGTGTGTTGGTTGCTTGGACAGACATTGCAAAGCCTTGTATCCCACCCTTTTTCTTTCCTTAGCAACATTCTCTCAGAGCTTGGAAAATAACATGCCTCTGCCCTCTGTTTTATGTGCTTTTTCCTTCAGCAGATGCTGCCGAGCCCAGTGTCTGATTTCAGATCTGGAATAACTCCAGGGGTGTGCACGAAGCCATCTCGCTACTTCCCTCCTAACGGCATGGTGGCAGGGAGGAGGCTCAAGACTATTGTTCTTCCTCCCTGTGTCCCTCCTGCAGCAGCAGCCAACATTGTTCCTTTTTATTTACTTCCCCCTCTCTGTAAACCAGCAGGGCTTGCAGCAGAGGGATGCAGCTCTCCTCATTAGAGTAATTAGGCTGATTTATGAGAGAGTGGCACAGTGAAGGAGAGCTTTCCTAATACAGTGTTCCCCACAGGAGGCTGGGCACCCACCCAGCTGCTGGCAGGGCAGTGCTGGGCCTCCCCACCGGCTCAGACTGGAGGGCCCCCATCTCTTTGACCTTTAACATTAGTGAAAATGGACAAATACATGCAATAAACCCTTTTTTCTTCACATGATGTTCTTCTCAAGTTGTGTGTTCCAAGTTAGTATTAGAAGTCTAATTAAAGTAATAGAGGAGAGGGATCCTTCCTTAGTGTTAATTAAGTGGAAATTTTGGCTTATAAAGTACTCCTCAAGCAGGTTTGCTGTGTCACTGGAACAGCAAGAGTTGGTAGGGCTTTGTTCCTCTCCTGCTCTGTGGAAGTTTTGCATTACTTTTATGAAAGGCTTATGTATGATGAGTTAGGAAATTTTCTTCTAGGGAAAATATTACAAATATCCTTTGAATATCCTTGGTATCTTCATGGCAAAATACAGTGTATCCCAGGGAAGTCCTGCTGCACTTTTGAAGTCCCATTTAAAATGTACATAGGCCTATTTAAAAATACATTTAAGCTTTAAAAAATGTATTATACAAGCAAACAAAAAAATAAGATATCATTGACAATTCTGCCTGTTGTGTTTCTGCCAGGCACCAGGATCAAACTTGGAAAACTTGCCAGCTGCCTGCACTTCCCAGTGCAATATTTGTGGTCACCTTTATGAAAGAAATGTACCCATCACTTGTCTTCACTAACAGGGTGGTATTTGTAGTGCCTGAAGGGCAATTAGATAATTTTGTAATCACCCCCCAAGGCTATAAGAGTATATTTTGACTAGGAGCATAATTATGGTGGTAGAGGCATGTTCACTAGCCTCACATGGCAAACTCTGTGAAAATTCTTAATGAACCTAAGGAACTGCCAGTAGAACCAAGCCAGAGAAGTGAAAGCAATAAAAGAATGAAGTGTATGTTACAAACTGACATAAGAAATACTTACTGCAATTGTAATTGCCTCAAAATGCCTCATACCACCCAGAGGAAAAAGCACATAAGCATCCAGCATTTTCTACCACCATCACGTTGTCTCAAGTGCTCTCAATACACTCTCAACTGGAACATTTGCCTCTGTCTTTTGCATACACAGAAAAGCAGTGCAAGCCCCAGTTTCATTCATCCCATTTCCTCATGCAAAGCCTCAATGTATTTTTGGCTGCCACGAAGTTGATCCATGAGGAAATATACCCTCCTTTTACAGACCTGCATTCCAGAAACTGAGCAAGAACATTCCTCTTCATTTTTTAAGATAGGAGAGAGGTGGGGAGGGCAACCCCTGAGACCTTTACAGCTGGAAGAAAAACTTTGGTGCTTATTGATACCTCATTAGTCTGTGTTCACCACAAAACAGCATCTAAAAATATATCCAAACCACAACTTTACTGCTCAGAGGTCACTGTTTTGATAGGTAAATATGGAACCTGTTTTGTGCATCCAGACACAGTGATTCCTCTGATGGATATGGGGCATTCCCATGGGAGGAGCTCATGGTGTTGCTGTGTGCAAGGGCAATCCGTGGGGATTTCTCTGTGGGACACAGCTATAAAATGGAGAAATGGTTAAAACACTGTGCATTGTGCCTCTCTCCTAAACAATCATACTGTACTTGCTTTCCTTCTCAGAATTGCTGCCTTGGGGAGGTAACGAATTACCATTGCCATAAACTGTAATCAAGATCAGATGTGCAAAGGGAAAGGCCTTGCTCAAATATCAAAGGGGTCTTAAACTGCCAAAACAGAGCAAGAGAGAGAAATCCTGAGGAAATCAGAGATGTAATTTATGACTGACCTTCATTTTAACTGGGAAATGTGTGCTCTTGAGTGGCAATGCTCCCATGAATGCATGTTTTGTTTTGTTTCAGCTTATTGGGAATCTTTGCTGCAGCAGTATTGATCTAAGCTCCCAAACAATGAGCCGGGGACAAGGAATCACATATGCATTCCAGAAACATTTTTCTGCACTGAACCCGTCTCAGCAGTGACAGTGCCTGGCTTTGTCATCCCCTCTGCCACAGCGCTGCCTTCTGGGGCTCGCTTCTTTGTGTTTGCATCATCGCTTGCCCAAATGAGTCCACATTTTCTGCATTCTCATAACCCAGTTGTCTGGGAAAAAAAGAGAACAACTCTTCAAGGGGATTTTTGCTGCCACAGGAGCAGTTGATTCTTGGATGAGCTCTCAGTCATTCAGAGTCCAAGCAGTACAAGAAAAAACCAGACATATTAACTCTTTGCAGTCAAATATAAAATCATAGCACCACAGTGCCTCAGCTTCCCATGTGCTGCCTCCCTTTTTGAATTTAACAGGGTAACATTTGGGGACCCACTATGCTTCAAAAAAGTTGGATTAAAATCTAGTTCCAGACTTGTCTTTGCAATGGACCCATAGTGCACACCAAACATTGGGGAAATTCAGATCCACATTTCCATCTGTATTCTGTATTTCATGCCCTAATTCCAGCCATAGTTTAAAACAAAGATGTTTTGCTGCTGTCAGCTGAAGTACTGTACTGGGTTCCCCTGGCTTCCCATCAGATACGCTGTTTTAAAGCAAATAGTCATTTACATCATCTCAGAATTACACTCTGAATTCTTTTTAAATTCCAGTTAAACATTTTGATGAGAAAGTATATTTTCTAAATTCTACCTTATGTATATGAAACTAAACCTAAAACCCCCCAACAGATAGGTTTGATGGCTGATTTAAACAAAGTGATCTTTTAAATGGAGCTTTTTCAGGTAAACCCCCCTTTGGAGTTAATTGGATGGGAGTAGTTGGGTTTTTTTTCATCACTGCAAGATGTTTTTCTGTCACAAAAATATGTCCATTTTCAGTAAATACAGAGACGTCTGCAACAAATTAACTTCAGAGTTTTGGAAACACAGACGGTATTTGTTGCACTTTCCCAAAGGGCTACATTTGCTCTACAGAAAGCAAGAGATTTTAGCTATTCTGTTATTTTTAGGAGTTTGTTCATCCCCTTCATTTCCACTTCACTAAGAAGAGATAAAATCTGCTTTGCCGTTTATCTGCTACCAAGCAGGCAGATTAAACAATTCATTTTGTCACTCGCGCTATGTTTCTGCCGCCTCAGGCATTTAATTCCAAAACTCAGTATGTCTGTAAGGGGAGCCATGGAGATTCTGTGCTCGGCAGGGAAGTCTCAGCGTTCGGTACATCCCGGGTAGGCAGAAATCCCACCGGCGCTGTGTCTGTGCGCTTTGGCCCTGCCCGGGCAGCTCGCCCGGACTGCCAGAAGGGGGCGGTCCAGGATTTGGGAAAATAAGCATGAAGCGTTTCATAGCAGCCTTTGCTGGCGCTCCTGTTCATGACTGTCTGTATTGTTGGAATTTTCACCCCCATCATGTTGTAAGACATTTAATTTAGGACACTCCCTGGAGGGCAGAATTCCTGCGGCCTTTAGACAGAACGGGCAATGGAAGGACAGAATGTGCAGCAGGGCCTGCATCCGTCCCACCTAATCACGGGCATCCAAGGGAGAGGGCTCACTGAGAAGCCAGCTTGTCTTTGCTTCCCTCTAGAGTCGATGGATAGACCCGGCTCCTCCGAAGAGCGATTCAGCACACACAGCTGTCAAAAGCACCACTCAGTTCATCATCCCTTGCTCCCAGGGGAAAAAGATTCAGACTTTGCAGGCAATAAAACACAACGTTTTTTGTATATCCTTCATTGTGATGCTTAAGTCATTCAAAGTGAACACTGTGAAGTAAATCACTGCTTTTTCACTTACCATGTTAAAACACACACAAGATGGCTTAATGATGTAACTTGCCAGTGACCACCTGTTAAGAAGAGAAATATTCTTGTGGCAGAACTGTCATTGATTGACTGGTAAAACACGCAAATGAATCCAGGGAGGAATTCAGGAACCTCTCAAGTGACAAATTCTTACTGAAAGTAGATCAAATTCTTCTCTCCTGAATGACATATTTGATTTAACAGTGTTTATAATAAGCAAATGGTGAGTTTGAGACAAATATGGGGGCAGAGCAGGACACTGCTCCTGCTTGGCAGAGCAGCAGGACTTCCCTCTGTGCCATGCAGATTCCTTTGATGTCTGGGATTCCTCTGGCCTTCCTGATTTGACACTTTCCTTGCTGTTTTTGGGATCAGAGAAAACACATGTTAAATGTTAATCTTTTACAACTCAGTTCCTGTAGTACTGCATATGGCTTTAGGATCACTCGTGGCCATAATCCTCAAGGTGTTCAGCAGCAGTGAAATTGGTCTCTACTGCACAGGAACTTTTAAAGTTCTGATGGGTGCCTACCTGCCCGTGAAGGCACCTGAAGTCCTTTCACAGTCTTGTCCTTTGGTCACTAGCTGTTTCATTCCTCCAGCTGACTGATGACAGTGAAAAAGCAGGATTCAAATAAGGTTTTAAACCTGCAGACACCCTGGCTGCAGTATCTTATATTGCTCAAAGGATGGTCTTTTTCCAGAGGTCCACTTTTTTTCATTTGAGGTTTTTCTACCTGTTATATCTTGTATTCTTTTGTTATTTCTCCTACTGAACAAATAAAGAGGATAGCTGTGCTAACTTAAAGCCATCCTTAGTGACATGTTCTCTGGCCTCCTCAAGGAGCTGCATGGCATCCCTCAAATCCTTATCAACAAGTCAGGGATGCAATGCAGTAATCTACATGGATCAGAGAGAGAATGAACTAACCCCAGAGCTGCTCCCACAAACCATCAGCGTCTCCCACATCCTCCCCTGGGAAGCTACACAGCAGTGGCTGTGAGAATGGCTGCAAGAACACAACCTACAGCTTCCAGTCAGCAAAAACAGGGGCAGATCATCAAAGGGTAAACACAAAACTGAGCCAGTTCAGAAATACTGTATTGGTGGAGCATACACTACAGATTTGGCTACAAGCACCATTGGGGGATCACACCAGAGGAGAGGAAGTCATGAGCGAAGGGCCACTGCACAGAAACAGATTCACATGCAAGTCCCAACTTGCACAGAATTCCAGACTTGCTGCATCTATCGCTGGCTACCAAGATGGTGAGTTCATGGTTCCACATGGCTGCTGTCGAGGCGTCACAAGGGTTTGCACAGCAGTCTTTTTGTAGGTTCAGCCTTTATTCCTGCAGGCAGCACAGCTCCAGGGGGAAGGGGAGCTTCTGAGATGTTCTCATGCCAGCCTTGATCCCTAAATGCCGTGGCTTGTTTGGAATGATTGATGTTCACACAAAACTGAGCACTGCTGTCCTTTGTGGAGATGTAAATTGCAAACCATTGTTCACTTGCCAGAGAGCTCTTCCTTCATATTGCATGTGACCCACAGTAGCACATACAGACAAACTTTCTTCTCAAGGCAACTGGCAAGCAGTGCTACATCCTCATTCTGTTGTCACTGACCTGTCCAGTTGGATCTTACACTTGTGAAACACCTTTACAGATGTTTGCAGCTAAGCCACAAACTTCCATCTCTGCTGTATCTTGCTTGCAAAACTGGATGGGTCTTCTGATGTGTTTCTCAGCAGTGTGTGCTATATCAGGTAACAGAGTGAACTGCTCAGCAGAAAGGGGCTGTGCACGCTTTGACCCCAGGCAGCTCCCATACTACCTAGCTGTAGCACATGGATTCCCTGCCCAAAGGCATCCCATGCCACCTCTTGTGGCATCAGATCTCATTGTGTCCCACTGCAGAATAAACTGAAGCACTGCTGGTGTAGACCCTTGAGGTGGTTGGTTTCCTTAACCACCTAGTGGTCAAGGTAAGTGTGTGTTTGCCACCAGAAGCAAGAAAAGGAAAGCAGCACTTGGGCAAAATGACAATGGGAATTCAAAGAGGAAGCAGTCAGTATTTGCTCCTAACATCTGCAGAGCTTATTTTCTCTTTGTTGCCTAAATCAGGAAAATCTATTACAGTAGTTAGGAAAGGGAAATATTTCTTTCTGTTTCTAAGCATGTGAATCAGACTCCCTGCTGGCAAAAGCTGCCCAGCACATTGTGTTCAGTGATGTGTAGAGCCTGCAACTGTACACTGCACCAGGAGCAAAATGTGTGGCAGTACAGGAATCTGGGAAAGGGTCTAGCAGGACAGGAACCTGGGCTAGCTAAGCTTCAGACAGATCCTGCTTTGTGTAAGCCTTTGTTTTCTTTCAAAAAAAAGGTAAATTACACCAGTATTTCATTTCCTTTTTTTAACAAACGAGAAGTTTGGTGTTTTGAGGATGTGGCCAACTTCTGATGAATAATGTTTTGATGATGAATGCAACGATTTGGGAACTGATAGAGATGGACAGAGAGAGGGGGATGTGTCTTCCAGTGGCAGGTATGGTGTCATACCCTACTCCTTTCCAGGGAAGCAGGGAAATGTGGGTCTGAACAGAACAAAAATTGGTTTCAGTGACTTGTCAGGACTGCCCATGTTTCCTGGCTGGTTATGAAATTCTTGTAGCTCGTGTGTAGCCACACTGGAATAGCATTTGATGGAGCTCTAGCCTGTTCGTGTCAAATGAGCTCAAGATAAATGTTAGCTCATGACAAGTACGAGTCTTTAATTTACTTCTTAACTTTGAAGCTAGTGGAAAAGACCTTCAAGGGATATTGGCAATTACCAAATTTCTGTTAAAAGTCTTTTACTTCTACAGCAGCATCTCTAAAGAAGCACCAATTGAAAGGAAGAGGGAGTTTTTTCTTTTCTCCTGATCACTTCTGAGTATTTATGATAGTCTTTCCACTTCCACTGTTTCCACCTTAACTTTATTTTCTCTTTTTTTTGTTCTTGTGGTATGAGTCCGTGACAGTAAGTATAGAAAATAGCTAGGGGAATCTAAGTTAACAGGGAATGCCAAATCCATTTCATGTTTCACACAGAAGTCCTGCTTTAGCTCTTCCTTGCCAGTGTTTTACAGCTATAAACCTGCCAGTCTCCACACCACAATAATCTCATAATACACCCTTAGAGAATACTTTTGCCTACTGACCATAAGATAAAACTTTCCTTGCACGAAGCTTGATATACATTGCCACAGATCAAGAAAGGATAAGAAACTTCACAAATTCTCATTTGAAAATTCCTTTTCCTGCTTGTCTGTAAAGATCAAGTACACAAAAGCATGAGACCCCAGCCTTCAGCATTTAGAGCACCCAGGAAGTTTTGGATGCCAGAAATCCTATACCAAGGTGGAGCTACTACCTTTGCAATTACTTTCCATTCCCACAACGTACCTTCAGCTTTGTCCTTTCAGGGAAAACAAAGCCTCTCTCAGTCCTTCTTAGAGATTGTTCCAGGGAGAATGAATGTTTACATCTGTTTCTGACAAGTCTTCAAATCTGGTGGTTGGAAATGTGGAAAGAGCAGCTACCTGCTCCACTATCATCAGATGGTCACAGCAGACCAGGCATCCAGCCCTGAGCTTTGGCATGCAGTAGAGGACAACAGAGGGAAGTTGTTACAGATGAGGCCAGAGCTACCCAGTCTTGTTTGCAGTGGCAGAGAGGACTCAGGCTCACTACTTGGGTGGCAGGACAATCTCAGTGGCAGAGGTCCAAGAAAAAGCTCTACATGCCTGAAGCAAACCCTGAGAGAAATTGTGATGCCTCAGCCCAAGAGACCAATCACAAAAAGCCTGTTTATGTGCCTGAGTTTATGGGTACTTGGGCATCATTTGTATCCAAACTTCTATTACCACACTTGTCCAGAGATGCAGCCACCTTGCCAAACTGAGCAGCTCCATGCTTTCTTCCCACCTAAGATAGTAGCAACTGTGACAACTTTCATTTCAACACACACAGGTTTGCGTAACAGCCCAGAGGCTGGGACTCCTGCTCTGGAAATAAGCCATCACTTTAACTCCCTTCTCAACTGAAAAAAAATAAGTCAACAGTTCCAATACTGTAAGTCAGTAGGATACAAAATTAGGTGGGAAGAGAACAAAGTCCATCTCTTTTTGAAACTACGTCAGTGCAAGTCCAAGAGTGACATGGCTAGGAGGATAGGAAATGTAATGAAGCCATTCGGTAGTCCATAAATTAGGAATTTAGCTAAGTGTAATCTCAAAGCAAAAGAGGTGTGTTAGTCACTGAGATGGCAGTGTAATCTCAAGGCAAAAGAGGTATGGGAACTAATCCCATAAGAATATATAAAGTTTTCAGCAACCAGAGTTCACCAACTCCTAACCTGAGTTCATTTTTCACTGACTGCATCCCCATCCTGTTGCTTGTGGACTCTGCTTGCAGTCCATTGCTGCAGTTTCAAGAACAGTTAATGAAAATTTTCAGGTTACTAAAAACAAAGGCTGAGGCCAGATGTATAAGGAGCAAATAGATTTTCTAGGTCACAATCGATCTTCATTTGCAACTCTCAAATCTTAAAAATAAAATGCCTGAGAACTTATCTCCAAAAATACGTAATTAAGGAGGAAAAATCTAAATGGCTTGTTATGGGGAAAATACTTAAAACGTCCTTCATGGAGCACTGTTGTATCTCTGAAATTTGGATGGTGTATTTCTTCCAAAAAAAGACTTACTTTCTCAATGAGAAATCCTCTCCCAACCTGTACCTTCATGGCAGCAACATTCTTGAGCTGCTCCACTAGTTCTCATTCATGTGCTACTGATGAGTATGGAAAAGGAGGCATGACAGACTTTCATCTTTTTTAGTCCCTGCCTGACTTCATAAAACTATGAGCCCTGTCAGACTTTATTCTTCCTGGGAGCCTCAGGGTAATTCTGAAAGACTTTACAGTCCTCTCTTTGAACTTCTGCAATCATTTATGATTTATTTTCTTTTAAAAACAGCAAGTGGGAAATGAGTTGTCCTGTTCTGATTTCCTCTGGCCTGGTGTTTCTGAGGGAGGAGGCCCCTTTTCAGGGGGTGCTAAGTATGAGCTCCAAAACTGCCACTGCCTCTAATGGAGTGGAAGGATTGAGCTCCAGGGAACCCCTGGAACACACGGAATGCTCTCTGTGAGGGTATTTAATGCAACATTCAGTACTCATAGTGCTCAAAACAGCAGGTCTGCTTTTCAAACACAAGCTTCTGAAGTACAAGGTTTACAGGTAATGCAGTAGTAACACTGCCTGCCTGTTATTTGCTCTGAAATTCTCAATTGTGGTTAGCATGTGTCTTGAAAAATTCATTCTAGCTGAGACTGGGGTGTCAGATAAGGGACATGTTGCTCTGGTGCTGTGACTCAGAGGCTCTTTTATTCTTTATCTGTGGCAGTGGGAGCACAGACAATGAAAGCTGTATCTATGACAGTTCCCTTATTGAAGTGCCAGGCTTATTGTACTGCCTGTAAAGTCATAGGAAAGAAACTCCCCAGGTTTCTTTTTCTTTCCCCCTTTTTTTTTTCAGTACAGACATGTTTGAACCAAGGCATTCCTGCTTCTCGTAGCTGCCAGCTCCTGAGCATAAGATTCAATGTTTTTCTTTTACTTGCTATAAAATGCTTAATCAAAGCTTTCCCTGCTTTGGTATAGCTGTTCCTTTATTAATTAATGCAAAAATATGAATTACTGAACTCCAGCCTTGGCAGAAAAGTGAAATTGGAATGAACTTTCAGCTCTTTGGTTTCAGAAGGTGAGTAAATCTCTGGTGGAGTTTGCACACATGGTTGGAATAGTTCTCCTCGTTTACCCTGGCACAGCTGCACCGACTGCTGCTGCACTGCCCCGATTCACACTTCCAGCAGAAGGGAGTTAGAAACTCAGGGGCCTAACACAGCTGTAACTTTTTCATATTACTTGTCCAGCTTACCTTTTAAAACAGAAAATTGAAAATCGTATGTGAAGAGAATGGTTATTTTTCTCCTTGACTATTAAGGGGGACTTGACTAGAGTGAGAGAGAGGAAGGAGCTGTAAGTAGCGCACTGAGGCTGACCCTGAAAGAAGAAATTAAATAACAGCATAAATATCCTTTGCCTCTTGAACCAAGTCACACACAGCATTTCTCATCTCTTTTACATAATGCCCTGGCAATAAGGAGCTGCTTTTAACCTGGTTTCCCTAGGAAATGTAGCATGTATGTTCACACCATCTGCCCATCACCTCTCCCCAGCCCTCCTCCTGCCACCTGCCACTTGTCCGCTTCCTGGCGTGTGACAGAGAAAGTCCAAAAGTGAAACCTGGCAGCTGTGTCCAGGAGAGATGAATGCCTTGCCTCCCCAGCAGGGCAAAGGGAACAGCACCCACTGGAGAGGGTGCTCTATTGAGTGTAGCTGCACCAGGATGCCTCCAGTCTGCAAGAGGAGACCCCCAGGTACCTGGAGATGCCGCAGGAAGGAGCAATGGTACTGGGGTGCAGGAAGGAACTGGGAGGATAAGGGGATATGGGAGAGAAATCCATAGGAAACCAGCTTCTGTGAGCTTCACTGCACACAGCAGTGGAGCCTGACACCAGACAGGCACTAAACTAAAGAAAATCCCTTTAATAGACAGATGTGTTCTTTCCAAAGTATCTGCTAGTAAAATAAATGAAGCCAGTTAAATTAAGCTTCCATGTTAGCATCCAGCAGTACAGCTCACCCTGGTTTACCAGTCTGCTTAACTCCAGTCAGCAATGTAAATCTGGCATTTTATAATTCAGGATGGTTGATTTAAGTGTTGTTTGACGTACTGTCCACTTTTAAAAACAAGGGAACACAAAGGTGTCTGCTCGCCTTTGGAAAAGGAAATAAATATTAACTTATCTGTACAATGTGTGAGCAGATCTGGCCCTGTTGCAGGAAACTCATTAATCTCACATGGAAAATAAATAAACTAGGAGAGAAAAGGATGGGTGGGATTTCAACTTCCTCTATTTCCGTAAATCGTTATTTTATATTAACAAGTGCACGCCAAACGTTTTAAAGAGGACAATTACTGCAAAGAACAAATAAGTTCATTGAATCTTTTAAAAGCTTTGCAGTGGAGGGATAATTTAGGGTGGCAATGGGAAAACCCACCTGTTAAATGCTGCCTGATCATTCCTGCTATTAGAGCACATTTTCCATTGCTGATGCCATTGTCAGTCTTGAGCCACCAGGGCTCACATTTTCCATGGCAGGTGTCTGCCTAAGCCTGGATACGTGTGATGCATGTGTGCTTGTATCAAGAATTGTCTCAGACTGAATGTAAAAATTTCAGCCAAAATGGTTTTGCTCTTCAACAAGTGTAAGTTTCCCTCACATTAAAAAGAATGGCAACCTCATCTTTAGACAGTCCCAAAGGCCCCAGGCTTTGGAGGAAAAGCATGAAATTTGGCAGGAGTGCTTTAGCTGCCCTGGAAATGCAACTCAGCAAGATCAGTGTGGTCTTGATAGAGCTTCACAACTTGGTGTTTCAAAGATCCTGCCTTCAGTGATTCTGTGCTAGTCTGGGGCTGAGATGGTTTTCTTCAGCAAGTTTCTCATTTACTCCTTTGGATCCTGCCGCTGCTTTGGGGAAACCCAGAAGAACTAATCACCCAAGGCAGGAACAGGCTGGAGAGGGAGAGATGTCTAGACAGAGAGCATGGGGCAAGGGAAGAAGGTTGGGATGAGAAGCCAAAAATGGTGATGTAGCACAGCTGGTGCAAGACAGGAGTGTAGCAAAAGAGATGCTGGATGGGAGAAAGTGATCAGAGGGTCTGTGGTCACTGTACCCACAGTTAATGACCAACACATGTGCGATAAGATAAGATAAGATAAGATAGAGGTAGTTTTGTTTGCTGACAGGGGTCAGCTGACAGGATCTGACAGGGCACTGACAGAGCATTTAGAATTACAGTTTTGAGAGTTGCAGAAAGCATAGCTCAAGCTCCGTTTCGGTCATGGAAAGGTTGGAGTTTCAATGTATAGCCATATTAAAAAAAAAAAAAGAATTGGGAAATGGGTGATTGGCCCTTTACTTCCATAAAAATATGACTCTGCACCTGAAAACGGACACTTGGTCAGTGGTGTTCTTGTGCTTTCTTCATAGGTGGGAAGTTCCTCAATGCCTTGGAAATTGAAATACTCACTGAGATGCTTTTAATGTGGCTTTAAATGTTGGCCTTTCCCAAAGACAGACATTTGTGACCAGACTAGCCAGCACTTCCACAATCATCCATGTATTAGTCAATACCTCTCCAGCATTCTAGATCTGCTCTCACATCATTTGAAAAATTAGAAAGAGGAAAAACAGACTGCACACTGAGCAACCACCAGTTCTCTCTCTGAGCCCAGCGGTTTATTCTCTGATCACTAAAGCAGCTTAAAACTGAGTCATTTGTATGGCATTCACTGCCAAGAGGCACCTGTTCCTTCAGATTAATCCATATTCACTGGTAATCTGGGATTGTTAATAGTAGTAATTTCTAACTTCAAAATATTGCTATCAATATTTTTCTTTCAGGCTTTACGACAGCCAGACCCTTATGTGCTAAGGACCCCAAAAGCCATTCATCACAATCCAGATTTATATTTCTATAAGGATGTAAAGCTTAGAAAAGCAGTTTAGAATATTTATGAGAAACAGAAAACTTTTAATTTAAGCTAAGGTCTAGTGAGAATGCCAATTTACAGTCATAGGATGGGTGTGCCACTAATTCAGACAAATGTCTTCCTGATATGAATACAGGCTGGAAAAGCAAATGAAAGCCAAGTGTGAAAGAGACACAGCCAGCCTTAGGGGAGTGCAGGAACATCTGCAATCAAATTAAAATAGCAAATAGCAAATGACCACAGGACAGCTTTTTTACAGTATGTATTTGGCAGAGTAGGCAGAGGGTAGTTGAAATGCTGGTTTGGATGGCAAATACACAAGATTCAAATCCAAAATCCATAATCTTCTGTTGTGTTAGTTGGGAGGCAGGAATTAAATTTCAGGGATGTGGATTGGGGGACATTGGGACAGCAGAGGATGGAAAGGAAAGGAGGGCACATGGTCATATGAAGTGGTTCATCCCTGCTTTCACTCTGGACAATACACTCTACACCAAGTGTCGGTACTGTGATTCCCCCATTTTCTATCCATACAAAATTTTGATGGAAGCTTTTATAATGGTTTGGGTGCTGACAGACATGGCTCTGTCCCCTGAACAGACTCCTTGACACCTAGTAAGATCTGAACTCTTGTAGTTTTTCGGTGTGGGGTCACAAATTTTGATTTCTTTCTTCTCTCAGCTGCCTGTTTTGACAAAATTGAACTCACCTCTGAGTAAATTCAAATATATTTGAGACCTGAGTCAATTCTGATTCAAACTTGGTAACAAATTTAAAAATTATTGGGGAGTCACAGACATCTAAGCCTTGACTCTTTAGAAACTAAGCAGAAAGGAAAAAAAAACTAAACAGAAAAAAAAAGGGAAGAAAAGAAACTAAAGAAACTAGACATTAAAAGTTCTAATATTTTGTATGTACTGACGATCTGAATTGGGTTCACCCAAGCACATCAAAGGCTAAACGTCATTAGGATACCTTCAGATATCTCTGCAAAATCCTCCTCCTCTGCACAGCTATTTCAAAAGCTTCAGCACAGTGGAGGTTCTGCAGCTGTGGAGTGCAGTCCTTACACACAGTTCTGTGCCTTGCATTTGTTTCCTGCATGCTGATGGGAGCGGAGCTGCAAGAAGTAGTTTTGAAGTCTGAAGTACTGCAAACAGTGAATCATGGCTTCAATGGATCATCTGTCTGAAAGCCCTGTCTCAGCAATTTGTAGCTGTTTCTGACCAGAAATCATAATGATCCTTCAGTGGATCATTTCAAGCTTCTACTGCAATGAAAGCTACCTCCCCAAAATACCACACCAGTCAGCCTAAACTCACATGCTTGGATTTTGCCAACTGTTTGCAAAAAGGAGTCTTCTCCTTAAT
Organism: Dicrurus megarhynchus; assembly: GCA_013399195.1. Taxonomy (NCBI): domain Eukaryota; kingdom Metazoa; phylum Chordata; class Aves; order Passeriformes; family Dicruridae; genus Dicrurus; species Dicrurus megarhynchus. The sequence goes on along the minus strand of VXAD01012653.1, from coordinate 446,491 downwards.
GCCTGGATATACAGCATCAGCATGTAATATTCTCTGGATGAAGTTTAAATTAAGTGATATGGTTTCATTTACCAACTATTTTGGGGCAGGAATAGGGATAAAAAAAGTTACTTACCTAGCCAGTTGTATATGACTACATTGGAATTAAGTTTTCTGTCTTTAATTTAGATGTTAAGACATTAACTGAAATGAACTATACTCGTTTTTGATCTCTATCTTGAGGATCTCTGTGAACAATACATCATAGATGCACTGTGCTGAGACCCACAACAGAAGAACTGGAACTTTTACTCAAGAGTGCATAACTCTTTGAATCAGGCATAAATGTTTCTTTTTTTATTAGAAGTTGGCCAGGGGAAATAAAGCATTCTGGAGAAGAAATTGCACGTGCTTCTGATCATCTTGATATATGCCTGAAGAAGAAACTACTATTCCCCAGACAAAAACAGGTAATTAAAAGTTATCCTTTGTGACTCCAGAATTTGAAAAAAAAAATCATATGGTGTCTAATTTATGCCTATGTAAGTACTTTCATGTCTTTTCTCGGGAGTAAGATATTTATAGCCACATACAAAAACAAGAAAAAGACCTAAGGGAACACAAACAAAACCTCACCACCCAGCACCTTAACTGCAGCATCTGCAAGCCAGCAGTCATGGAATACTTGATGAAGTGCTTAAGGCTAGGAAGGCTGATAATGAGATTTCTTTTAAGTTCACAGTGCTGCACATTAAAGAGACATTGCCAACCTGATTCTGAAAGGAAATAACACTACATAGCACAAACAGGATGGGTTTTTTTTAATAGAAGAGTCCTTTTCATCACCCTTTGCTGGTGTCTAGAAAGACAAACAGGTTTAGTAAGCAGCATACTTGCTCCACAAGTTTTCCTTCAATATTTTTGCATTTTATTTGTGTATTTAGTAACACTGCGGTTCTGATGCTGTGTCTGGAGAGTGCTCCAGAGAGAAGAGTGGTTCTGAGCTCCCACTCAATCACTGGGCAAAAAGCTGGAATTCCCCAAGATACTGCCTTACACAGAATATACTAAAGGCCACCTGCACACAGTGACACTGACTGCACACAAAGTGCTGACACATGTACCACATAAACAACCTGGAACCAAATAGTTCCACCTCTTTCTCTCTCTGGTCTGTTCAGTGGTAGAAACTACCACATTATTTGCTACAAGATTAGATCTAGTATTTCCAGAACTACACATGAATCATCAAGTTGAAGAAAAGCCAATCACTTACTTTGTCTACTTTTCAAATCTTTTTTATAAAAGCAAATCATATTTTCTGGTGCAGAAGCCTTTTACAGAGGGATTATAATGTTTCTTATAAAACAGCATATGTGTAGTCCTATGCTTATCCCAACATAATTGCTTCCAGGAGTTTGTTTGCAAAAATGTCCTTGAACACTTTCTGTTGGCCTTTCCCATTCTAAATGGGATGAAGTGGTAATGCCAGCATGTTCCAGCTGCCTGCATGGACTAGTCCAAATTAACTTCCCTGTTTTTCTTATCTCCTATGATTTTTTCTCTGCACCCCCTGTGAGGAGAAAGACCGTGAGCTGACAAACAGGTAGAACACATAAATGGATCTGTATTTAGAAAAAAAATACATTCCAACAATATTAATATTGCACAATCAACCACTAAAACTTGACAAAGCTAATTTTGTAATTCTAACTTTTAGCATAGTTTTTATTTACAACACTGCATATTTATTTTTTGGGCCTGGTGTGAGTATGAAACAATTTCTGAACCAAAAGCATCTGTTGTTTGCCAGACCCTTGTTCCCGTTGTTGCAGAAGATGGAAAATGAACGGTGAATGATGACACAGGCGACTGCATGAAGAAATAGGATGGCTTTACAATTATGGTAGCAGAACGCTGTCACTGGGGGAATGGAGTCTGCTTCTGCTAGAAGGTTTCAGCAGAGGAGTTCTTATTGTGCTAGTCCTTAGTTTCATATCCCTTGTTTTGGATGCTGACTTGATAACCTAGGATTTGATTTGTAGTCATGCTGAAGATAACTGTAGCTGAGGATGCAGAAACTGTGCTTTGAACATACAAAGTGCTACATAGCATTAGGTACTACCAGGAAAAATATCATAAAAATCACAAACTGAAATTAGGGGACAGTTTTAATCTAGCTTAATATGCAGGTTTTACACTGTAATGCTGTAAGTGCTACAGAAACTGGAAAATAAGCTTTATCCCTGTCTGCTCATCTCCACACCATCTGATGCTGCAGGGCTGGGTGCCCACGATACGGCAAAAAACTACTGAAGACAAAGGTGCCACTTCAAGAGCACTGCCCAGCGCTCTCCTAAGCTGCAGCTACCAATGCCTGGCACCAGATCTCCTGGCAGGACAGGTGCCATCCGTGGCATGCCCTGGTAGGGTCTCATGTGGGACACGTTGTCAGATTTCCAGCTGGAACAAAACACCATCCCAATCACTATGTTAAAAAGGATTGTCAAGGGAATGTGAGAAATGTAGCTGACTTCAGCTCAGAATAACCCCTGGTACCAGGGTCAGATAAGTCCATGGGTGAAGCCTTTAGTCATCCTTTCTCAAACAGCATCAACGGCAACTGAGATGTTACTCTGTGGTAAACATTTTCAGTGGGCTGTGTGCAATAAAACCACCCCTGGAGCTCCAGAGAGTGATTCCTACAATGGTCTATGCTAACATCAGCCTTATTAAACATATATGGTCATCACCTAGAAAATGCCACATATAAGAGATTCGTAAATGCTGATGGAACCTGGTTGATCTTAATTGACATTAGATTGGCTCAAACCAAATGGTGACATGTTGCTGCAGAGAGAAATGAAGACCAGCACCATGCATGGACCTGTGTTCCACCTGTGTGGCATTACAACCTTCTGCACAAAGAAACCTGGAGACAGCTGGAGCTTTTATTAAACACAACTCTGAGTAAGAGGATCAACCTACCTTGAACACTCACAGTCATGCCCATACACCTTGGTCACAGGAGGAAGATCAGGAACTATTTCCAAAATAAGCGCAAGGATCTACTCAAGAAAGCAGCACTAAATATAAAGATCATTATCTACTATTCATTTGATGAATACTGCGATAAATTTCATCTACAGCAGATTTCACCATTTTTATCTTGCCATAATTAATATGATTGATAGATTAAGATCATTAAAAGCCATATTGTTACTTGAGATAGCCAGAACCTCTGCTCCTATTGTCTGGAATCAGAATGCAGCCAACAGCCTGACCACCAAGTTGTGGCAGGTGGAGAGCAAGTAAAAATCTCATTAAAAGATCTAGAGGGTCCACCCTGGAAAAGGTGCACACATAGCAGGTGACTGTGTTGACTTGCCCTAACTACAACAGTGTCACTTCCAGGAATGCCCACAGTCAGCAAACCTACCCACTGTGGGTTCCTACATCCCTACTAGAGCAGGTTGAGCTGGCACAGCATGGTCCCCTCTGGCAGTGGCCAGTTCAGCATGCAAGTAGTGCAAGGGTGGATCCTGTGTCCAAACAAGGCAGATGCTCATGTCCTAGGCTCCCTCTTGTCTTCTCGGAGTGTACATTTACAGGTCTTTGACAAAAAGATGATAATTTGGCTACTTTTTGTTTTGTTGCAACTGTTGCCTTATTTGTTTTGTTCCCCAACACTCATTAAAAACAAGCCCTTGTATTCAAACTCCAAGCCAAGCCGAGCCTTTATTCCACATCTCCTTGCCCAGATATTCTGAACTCCCTCCTGACTCTTTGTCCTGGCTCTCTATCACCTGGGACTGCTCACTCCATCCACTTGCCAACGCCACCCACATCCACTGGTTTCTAGGGCCAGTGTCTTTCCTGAGACTGCATTCTCAGAATATCTCCCCTCTTCATAGCAACTTCTCTATCAGTTTCCTTTTCTTGTGCCTCAGTTTCTTGAGCAGTTTTTTTCCCCCATCTTGCATTCACATCTTCAGCCTACAACCCCAATATTCTTCTGGATCTTCAGTCTCTGCCAATTGTCATTTTCTCTGGTGGCTTCAAAACAGTATTCCTGTCCTGCCAATCGTGAGTTTTTGCCCTCTCTGCAAGTCCCAGTTTTCACCCCACATGCTCCTACTTCCAGTTCAGCCTGCTGGTTTTCCACAGAAAGGCCTCAGATCTCTCTTGCACTGTTTGCCTCTGAATCAGACAGTTTCTTCCTTCACATTGCCTAGATGCCAGCAGAGAGGTCACTTAAAGTGCAGGAAAGTGTCCCTGCTCCCTATTTGTCGCTTGGCTCCAGCTCAGCATGTGGCAGCTGGAAACAACCATTATTGGGAAATTCTGTCTCCATCGTGTAATCCTGGGCTGCACCATGTGTAGTGGCTTTGTACAGAGAGTGCATGCCCAGGCTAAGAGCTGAGAGGGGCTGGAGAGCCTTATTTGAACTGTGGGAATGATGCACAAACAGGACTGTAACTGTGAGAGTCATAGGCTTGCTCTGGGACAACCTTAACCCTTAAGCAGTAGCAAGCCTCTCCATAAACTGAGATTTGAATTATCCTAAAATTTGGGCAAATGAGGGTAGATTTTCTTTGGTGCATGAAAAAGCACCTGACAAAGGCCTCCCTTGCTCAACTTCAAAGCAAACTTTCTCCATAAAAAGTTTAATCTTTTCCTACTGAAAACCAATATGCCCTTCCTAAATTTAATTTCAGAAACTACTAAACCCTTTGGTTGATATTTTCCCCAGGCAAGAAAAATACCCACATGACACAGACAACCAGTATCGACTTTTCCAGTGTGGATCAGGGTAGCCTGGCACAAACAGCTGAAAGCTGGATCCTGCATTGGAAATGTCAAACCCTGTGTAACAGGCTGTATGGGCTCTTTAAAAACTCGGCAAGAGCTGCTCACTCTACCTTGTGCATGTGTTGGGAATCAGCTGAAGGGCTGATTCCCATCAAGCAGATTTAAATAGGTTTCCAGCTTAGGGAGAGAAATGGATGTTTGTCTCTTAGGGGAGCTGTTCCTTCCTCCCACCCCTCCGTTATATGTGCACATACATATACACACAAAAAAAGAGCAGAATGGGGATAAAGGGATTCTCCAGGCAGGAAAGACAAATCCCCTATAGAGGAGCAGCACTTCTGGCAGACCTGGACAGTACTAGAGTTTAAGTGAGTTGAAAATAAAAGACTTATAATGAGATTTTGCACTAGATTGGCTGGCTTGCGCTGGCAGGCAACAAGCACAGCCAGCCTGCTTACAATTCACTCTAGAGGAGATAAGCAAAAATAGAAACCAAAGAGCCACAATCTGTTATCCAGCCTAGAGAGGTAAAAATGTTTACTTGAAAAGACCACCACTCTCACACGAAATGACAGGTCTAAGTTGCAGCCACTTGCCTTTCTCCAAGTCAGATTCAGAAAGCACTAATCTTTCACTTGCAGAAAGAGTAGAGCTCCCAATTGAGCCCTCTCCAGAGCAGGCAGAGAGGAGTGTGAGCACAGAGGAGTGTGGCATTCACCAGCTCTGGTCAGACTCATGGTCTCTATTTCTGCTCATGGTCCTGTTGGGTCTAAATCACCTTTCACAGGCAGGAGTTTGTGCCCAAGCACAGAGGAGGAGTTCTAGGAAGGCTGAGAAGCAACGACTGCTTCACCCAGGAAGGAAGAACAGGTTTGCCGGTGGATTTATCCAGAAGACACACTTCTTTCTGCATGTAAGCTTTCCTGCAGCCTGAACTCAAAGCATCTCTGCTTCTGCTTAGGAAGAGGTAAATCTGAGGCCATCTTGCTACCGCCTGCAAGGAATTCGCCTGAGTCATCCAGAGACAATGAATGAGCACAGATCTAAAGCATCTGGCACTTACCAGGAAGCTTCAAAGCTTGTGCTGTTGAGGCACTTTGGTGAAGACTAGGAACAGCATAGCTGGGTGCAATCCTGATAGTAAGAGTAGGTTTTACCATGTCCTGTTTGGCGCAAGAGAAAGGCGTAGATCTTTCTGGGTCCTAGAGGAAAATTTATATTAAATTCTGGTGTCTTTCCTGGTACCTGGAGGAGTACATGGCTCTCACTTTTTGTCACACAACCCTAGTAAAGAGTAGTTTAACTATCTGATAGAGAACAAGTATGCTTAATAATGACTGGTAATAGCTGGATAGATAATGAGCAACTTTTAGCTTATATTACTTATCAGTAATAGATACTTATTTTTCGGTCTAGAAAACTCTCTCTACTACTCAGTAAATGCACAAGTGCTGGTGGTGCATCTCAGGCACTGTGGCTCCTATTCTGATATCCCCAATTTGCAGCCACATACATAGCAACATTTGTGAACTGGGAGGGCAAGATTAGCTCCAAAGCAACCCTCTTTCCCTCTGGAATAGGCTGTTTGCCAGAAGCACTCAGCATCAGTTACCCCATGAGAGAATTTGAATCTCAAAACATGCCACAAGCGTGTCGCACGCGGACACGAAGGAAGACACGTATACTCACGCTCTCACAGCAGGTGAAAGGCCAAGAAGAAGGTGGCCTCTTTATTCAGACAGTTATGTACCTTCTTAACAATCACTGTGGATTGGATGGTGGATATTACCACCCCTCAATCACACCGGTCAAGAGAAATATCCATCAACCATCTCCGCCCAGGAGAAGGAATGAAAACAATAAGGACAGTTAGACAAACATAGCTGTGTTTACAGAAGAGTGTGTGAGATCTTCTGTCACAGAATTAGAAACATCTAAGCACTGCAGAAATCAGGGCGACACAAGCGTATGCCAATTTGTGAAAAAATGCATCTGGCTCCCTCTTCTTTATTAATTTATGTGCTTTTGTGAGACTGCAGTTGCATATTTCCTGTTAATCTTGGTGTCATGTCTGTACCTGAGCAGTGGCCTCTTTTCTAATGCATTTCCTAAAGGTTTAGCTCAGTACTTCAGCTGTACTTGATGATAACTTAGGATATACTAAAGGGAGATCTGTTTTCTGTTCAGTTCCATGCACTGCCCAAAGGGAATGGAGCAGTAAACTCTGCTTCTTGCCTAAGCTCTGGGGAGGATTAGACAGGGCTTAGTAGAGAAAATTTAGGCAAATTAGATCAGGCAATCAGATAGCAAATTAAAATGAAATGATAACTGCTTTTCCAACTATATTCTATTTTTCTTCATACTTCTTCTGCCTGCCATTCAAAAACATGTGTGGATCCCACTCCCCAGCTTCTGACTTTGATCTCTGAGCATCAGACTTCTCTTTAGTCTGTAAGTGGAAGACTAAAATGCAGATGCAGGATCACCCTCATGGAACAGCACATTCTTGGCTTGCAGCCACATCCAAATTCATTAATAATAGTAGTTTTCTGTAGCTGCCAGGAAAGATAAAGAAAGCAGTGACATTTTAACTATCTTGTGATGCAAACAGTTCACCCTCCCAGGAGTTCAGCAAAGTAAAGTGGAAGCTTAATTAAGGATGATACATTCAAAACTTTGCATTCATTATGTCTTTAATTCTTTCACAACTCCTCCACAAATCCTGAAGTTGTTTTGTAAGAAACTTTAGAATGAGCATTTAACTCACAAATATACCCTTTTTTGGAAGTATTTCAAACAACTGTGTATTTTCTCCTCTCCAAGTACCATTTTAAAATAGAATATTAACATTAAGGAAGTATGAAGGATATGTCTGCTTTTGGTACAGTGCAGCTTGGTGATGGTAGGTGGCTTAGTTAAGCAAATCCAAACCATTAAACAATATTAAATAAGATACCAGTAGGTGTGCCAGGGGTCAGGAGATGGCAGCAAAACTCCAAGAAGTTTGGTTTCTGCATGTCAATAATGGAAGTATTTAAACTGCAAACCGGAACTGATAAATCATGTAAATTTCTAGGAAGAAAAACAAGGGATGGCCAGACACTGACCATGCAATGAGGAACTGTATGAAAACTATTGAATTATATGAATTGAAAACCATCACCATTAAAACCTGAAATAGCATTAATAGTTAATGTAATAACCTAGCAAATGTAACTTTTCAGAACAGGAAGACTCAAAGTTGAAGAAGGCTCTGACAGAACTTCTCAAGCTGGATGGAGTAGATCAATAGATGTTTTGCAAAGCTCAGCAGATGGGACAGTAGTCTCATGATTGGTCAAGTTTACATGTATGTATGTATGTATATATATATATATATGTATATATATATATATATATATATACACACACACATAAGTAGCAATACAGAACAGCTTATCTGATATGGTTTGGAAGCAAGTTCCTGAGGAAGACATCCAGGAAAGAATTCAAAGTAAAACAAAATTTAAAATGCCAACCTGACAGGCAAATTGTTGTGAGACGTATTTCTGTTCAATCAATGTATTTCATTTTTACTTCATAAGTGAGAATTTGGTGATATGAATGGCAGAAGGGACATCAACGTTGTTTGCAGTATGGAAAACTTTAACACTGAGCAAGAAGAACATATTTGGAGAAGGGACAAAACTGAGCTTGGTTATTTATCAAAATTGCATGAATATTCAAAACAGCTTATGCACAACAAAAACATCCATGGTAAGCTCACTGAGCATGTAGAATAAAAAGGTCAGATCTGAAGATGTATGTACCTCTATGATAGCTGGATCCTGAGGAGAAGTTCTCAAATACTAGAAATCATAAAGGTGGTCCCACAGAAGAACACTGGGTTCTGGCTGACTACACTGTAGGTTGGTACTAAGAAAAAGATTTGAGATCATAGAAGAGCAAACTTAGCTCACTCAGAGCTCAGGTGGGAGGGATTCCATGCAGGATCAAGGAGTTAGTGAGCAGTTGGAGTTTTTCAAGAATGCTCTCCTGGAAGCACAGAATAGTCATCCTCTTTAAAGGCAAGGAAAGTAGGTGGAGCAGGAGACCCCCTTGGCTTAACTGAGAGTTTCTGTGGCTGCTCGAAACCAAAAGAGACTTGTAGTAGAGATGGAAAAGTGAATGAAAACTCATTGAGAACTACAAGGGCATTGCCAGGGTGTGCAGAGATGCAGTTAGAAAAGCAAAAGCTTGAGTTGAAATTGGCCAGAGATGTCAAAAACCATAAGAAGGGGTTCTTCAGGTATGTAAGTAACAAGCAGAAATGGAAGGAAAATACTGGCCCATTGTTTAACAGGAGAGGTGAATTAGTCACCCACAATACTTAAAAGGCTCAAGGCTTTCTTCACCTCTCTCTTTACCAGCACTATCGGGTCCCAGGCCTTGGGAACAAAAATCCAGGTTGATGCAAACACAGTTAATGCAGAGTTGATGGATGAACTCTACAGGAGCTTGACCCCTACAAATCAATGGAGCCCAACAATATCCACCCAAGGGTGTTACGAGAGCTGTTCATGTTGTTATGAGGCCGCTCTCCTTAAGCTTTGAGAAGTTGTGGAGACTGGGGGCAATCCAGAAGTCTGGAAGAAGACTATGTCACATCCATCTACACAAACGGCTTAAAGGAGGCTTCAGGAAATTGTAGGCCCATCAGTCTTACTTCAGTCTCTGGGAAAGTTATGGAATGAATCCTCCTGGGGCTATCAGATGAAGCATGTGGTTAGGAAAAGCCAGCATGGGTTCACCAAGGGCAAATCATGTTTGACAAACCTGATCACCTTCTACAACAAATTAACCTGTTCAGTTGATGTGGGATGAACAGTGGACATTGTCTACGTGCCTTTCTCCAAACTCTCGATACAGTTTCTGCCAGGCTTCTCCTAAAGAACTGACTGAGGTGTTATGGTCTAGACAAGGGTCCATGCAGTGGGTGGGGAGCTGGCTGAGAGGCTGCACCCAGAGCAGGGTGCCAAACAGCTCCTTTTCAAACTGGCAACCTGCTACAAGTGGGGCCTCCCAGGGATCAATATTGGGCCCAGCACTGTTTAATATCTTCATAAGTGACTTGGATTGTAGGGTCAAGTGCACCCTGATGAAGTTTGCTTCCCCTAAACTGGGTGGGAAACTGGATGCTTTGGGATGAAGAGCCACTCTGAAGGAAGGCCTGGATAGGCTGGATGAGTGAGCTACCAAGAACGTTATTTAGTTAACAAGGACAAGTGTGAGGTCTTGCACCTGGGAAAGCATAATCCATGAGTGCAGCACAGGTTGGGACCTACACAGCTGCTGGGGAGAAGCTCTGTGGGAAGGAATGTGGCCCAAGTGGACAAGCAGTTGTGTATGAGTGCACAGTCTGCTGCTGTGGCAAAGAAGCCAAGAGGATCCTGGGCTGAATCGACAAGGGCATCACCAGCAGAAATAAAGATGTCATTATCCTGCTCAGCACTTGCCAGACTACACCTGGAACAGTGAGTTCAGTTTTTGTCCCCACTGTGCAAAAAATAAGCAGGCAGCTGGAGAGGGTCCAGAGAAGGGCCATAAAGATGATCCAAGGGCTTGAAGCCTGCCATGTGACAAAAGGCTGAGAGAACTGGGCGTGCTCGGCCTTGAGAAAAGAAGGCTCAGGGGAGACCTTATCACCATGTTCCAGTATTTAAGGGGTGGCTACAAAGAAGATGGAAAATCAATTTTTAAAACAAGACACATGGAAAAGACAAGGGGTAATGAGTACAAGTTACTTCTGCGGAGATTCCGATTGGACACAAGAGGAATATTTTTCACAAGAACAACCAACCATTGGAATAATCTCCCCAAAAAAGTGGTGGATTTCCCAACTTTGGATACTTTTAAGACTAGTCTGGGCAGGGTGCTGGACCATCTGGCCTGGATGATGTATTTGCCAAGAAAGGTTGGACCTTTGGACCAGATAATCCTTCAGGTCCCTTCCAACCTTGCATTCCATGACTAACGCTATAGACAGAAAAATTTCACAAGGCGAAGGGAAAAAAATGATGTATTTTGAGACTTTTACAAACATAATGAAAGAAGAAAGTTAAAATTACCTTATGAGCATCTAGAAAAATTTCTCAACCTAAACCAACAAAAAATAATGTTCAATATATTTCAATATTTATTCATATTAATGTATTTAAGCTCCACGTGCCCTACACAAACATGACAAATTTCTACTCTATCAGTCAGAAATCTGGAATCTCTAGAGCACTTTTTTCTTTAACAAACTAGGATTTTACTACAAGTTGCATCTGTAATAGAAAGACCAGGCAAATAATGTGTACACATGAATGTGAATGTTCCTTCAATAAAATAATTTGCATAATTCATTTACTATACCTAGATATACTTCAGAGTTTTGCTGAACAAAAAATTTCAGAAGGTTTTGCAATTATAATAGGAAAAAGTGAGAAAACAAACTAAATATGCCTTCAATAAATGAAACCATTTTAACATATTTTCCAGTATCCTTGATTTGCAATGACTGAAACATTACATTTTCCAGTATCCTCAGTTTGCAATGACTGAAACAGATATTTTGCTGGTTCCAGTTCTGTTCAGCCAGTCCTTTGTGCTAGCCACATGCCTGTCTGCTGAAATACTGTGAAGATGAAAGAGTAATGCAAAAAAAAAGCAAGTATTTAAAACGCAACAGGAAAAAAAAGATGTCTATGACTGCTTATTTCACTTGCACCAACAATACTGGAATTTGAGAAGAAAAATAGAACAATATCGTTTATACTTGTATCAGAGAAAATTCAAGGAAATAAACTTGGCTGGAGACAGCTGTCATAAGTATTTTTGGAGCAAATCAAATAGATGTGTTTGAAAAAAAACCCCAGCCAACCTGTTCTCTAGAAAATTTTCTGAATAAGCAAGTCTGGTAAACTCTTCAGTAAGGGTAATGTAACACAAACTGTGTGCCACAATCCGGAGAACACAGCTTGAATGCTGGGAACAGAGTGGGAGACACCTGAGATGGCTCTGTTAAATTATGCAAGAATCTCAGCTATGCAGAGCAAGTGTGTCAGTGTCAGGAGGTGAATAACACCAAAGCAGTTTCTAAACGAACACAACTAAACATATTTAAAGCAGGAGTTCTCAAATTGTCCCACAGGGCTGGCCACACTTTGAAGAGAAACTGGCTCAGTTTCACTTCCCATTAATGATCGTATAATATCTTTTTGCCAAATACAGCAATTGCCTGCACGGAAAACTAATTTTAGGAAAGCATTTAATATGTTTTTAACTGCCTTGTAACAACAACTTAGCAACTGAAAAGAGAGGTGCTAACACCTTGTGATGGGCTAAACCTTCAGAACCAACCAGGAAGATTCTGTGGGTGGAATGTGTACAGTGATATGCAGACATGGTGCCACCTGAGATGTCTTTCTGCTGCTGCATCCCCCTGAGAGAGATGTAGGATGCTGCCTTTGCAGATTTCCAACCATGTCAACAAGACAGAAGAAAACACCCCAGACATATCAGTCGTATCTGAAGTGTTTTGGGGACCAGTGTGTCTCAACAGTTTCTGAAGTCTTATTTCTTCCTGCCATTTTTCACCAGAAAAACCTCTAGGAGGAAATGAAAAGGAGCAGGTCATCCAACCTGCCTAAATTTACCTTCCTAACCATATTTTTCTGGTCTGGCTCTTAGATTTTCAGACTTGGACTGATTTAATAATTTTGAGATGTTTAGTTCTTAACCAAAGTCGCACTGAAGAATGTTCTTTGAAGATGGTTTGGAAAAAACCCTGGGTTTGGAAAAAGCACGGACCTGTGGAAAGTTCTTCATTCTCTCCTTAGTTTCATCACGTTTGCTATTACTGAGTGTTCAGCTTACAGGAGTTGCTTTGCTTTGGATTTGTGGAGAATACACCCTTTTTCACAACCAATAGAGGGCTCAGCTCACTCTTGCCAAATCCTACAATAGGAAAGGAAGGATAATACATGGATGCGTACAATGGCAATTCATCTTTCTGGCTGGAAGCCTTGTTTTGGAGTTTTGTTGCTTAGTGTCTGTCAGCACTTTCATCCTGGGGAATTTCAATTTCTCCAACAACAACAGCCTGACTGCAACTAAAAGTTTGCATATAAAGTATCAGAACTCAGAACTATTTTTTGTAAAATTAATTTTCCAAATTAGGTTAAGTCTTAAGATATGAAAAAATACTTGGGTGGTACTCAGCATAACAAAAAGGAAATTATTATCTTAATATTTGTTTAATCTTGTGAAACATTTCTTTGAAAGGACAGTGAGATGAATATTCAAAATGTGATCTCAAACCCCACAAAAAATATGCATTCATCCAGGAACTGAGCTACATTTGATGTGTCTAGCATTTCTAGGCACTGTAATTACTCTACTGACTTTGAGAATAACTTATTCAAAAACTAACCATGTATGTTCAACAGGTTTCCTTTCAGGAATTGTTCAGCTGCTGATGGATCACAAAAGGAAGGACCATGTCCTGTCTTTGAAGATATGGATAAAAAGGAAGTAATTATTAATGATTTGCCCATCTAAACAAAAAATGATTGACAACATAATGAAATCATGTAATTCTGTAGTGTGCCAAATATTGCAATTTTAAACTGGATAGGAACAAATGTCGAATAAAGCTGAATGAGAGTAGTTGCATTATACACCAAAGAACCATATGTCTAGTAATAAAAGACATGAGAGGAAACTGTAAGAAACTAGTCTTCTGGAACTGCTTACATATTTCAATGAATTTTTGGCACAATTATGCACTTCATTCAAAACACTACTTGAAGACAATGCTGAAAGGCCCCTCTCAGTGCAGGAGAATTACAGCTGTCCAAAACCACCTGTAATGATGTACTTTAAGGAGATTAGCCAAGAAGTAGTATCAGTACAGTATGCTGTAGGCTAGGAAGCATTTCTGCAGGCTGACAGTCCAGTGCACTAAATGCTGAGTTTTGTGGACATTGGACAGCACTGCTGATGCAAACACATGTATTTATAATACCGGTGTATTCCTTTGCTTGGAAAAGACTGAAAGAATCCTTGGCATATTTTATTATATGAAAAATAAACCCATTAAGAATTGAGCGAGTGAAGTGTCATTCTTTCACACACAGATAGGACTGCAGCCTCTTCTTCTGAGGAAGCCACCACTGCCCTTGCCAGCTGCTAAGCCCTGTCCATCTCTCAAGTCCATACCAACAGACTTACTCGTCCTGCTCCTCATCCCGGCTCCTTCCTGGAGCAGCGCGGTGTCCCCCGGCCACGCAGAACCAGGAGGTCCCACATCAGTGCTGAGAGCACAGCACAGGCACACGGACCCAACCCGAGGGATCGTATCCGGTACAAACACGGAGGATTCAGAGCGAAACAAAACAGGAGGAAACAAAACCCAGTAGGAGAAGCAAACCGAAATATTGTTTTCCCACCGCACCTACTTAGGAAATTTTCAATAAACGTTAGAGGCACATTGCCGCATTACCACAAGATATTTGGATTGCAGCGAAATAATGTGGTTCACTGCTATCATGTCCATTAAACAGAAGGCACGGAGCTGACAAATGAATTAATTAGCTTTGTCACTGCTGCTTTCCGGGCTTGGACAAATAGCTGCTGCAGGTCACCGCTGTTCCCCTGTGCACAGCCCTGATCGGTGGTTTGCAACCTTTGCCTGCAGGTCTGAGGGCTCTACTGCTAAAAAGGTCCAAGCAAGCAGTGAGTTCATATATCCAGCAAACAATTCAGCAAGTTTCTAGAGAGGAAAATATGTGCACGCAAAGGTGTTCCAACTGAAACACTTGAAATACATTGGCATAATAAATAAACAAAAGTGGGAAGAAGGTTAACAGCACCGATGATAACTGTGTGATGACATGTGCATTCTCTTTCCTGCAGAGCCCTAATGGATTTTTGGCACTCGTGGGGTTCCCGCGGCCCGCGTTGGCCGCGCCGTGAGGGGGCTCACCCCCGGGGGCTCCCGGCGCGGCCGGACCGGACCGGACCGGCGGCCGAGCCCCGCCACAC